>CM076582.1:196207199-196758499 GCA_034641835.2 Pinus albicaulis
AAACCGCTTACCACTCAAATTGCACGCGATAACCACTCTCTATTTTCACTTTTAAATCTGAAACCGCTCCCACTATTGATGAGACCCACATTTAATAAACATTTATGGTGAAAAATATCAAGGGTTAAAACCTTTGTTACACCATTTTTATGTTTATTTGCACGTTATGAACTTTGAATAGCTCCGCTTGACTATGTAAAAGCCTTTTATGTAATATCCCAAAATAGGGAAATTTTACACTATTGGGAATATCTTAATATATTCCAAATGTGGAGATCCAGCAATACATAAACACACCAATGGAGTAGCAGTGATACATCAACTTTAGAAAATGTAATAAGATCTCATAGCCATCTTATTAATGTTATAGCAGCAGAATGTGTACAAGATCTTGAGGAAATGATCACTCAAGCTTAGGCAAATCCACCTCAAAGGCAAATGTACAAGAATTATGAAATGCACTGCTACATATGGTAAAGCCAAAACTATGACTACGCAGTTTATAAGAGGCACTACTACATAAAGAATGTCAATACATGGATTTAGAAATGTATAGCTCAAATAAGGTGGGGAGCAAGGCTCTAACCCCTGAAAATACAATGTCAAGTCAATCCTAGAAGGATTGGCTGAAATATACACTATGGCAGAAATGTCGGAGTTGCAGGTTAGCAGCTGCAACTCAGAAACTAGAAATGGATGAAGATAGCTGAAGATGTTGCATATGATAGTTGAATCTCATCCAATGGATCTCTCAGGTGAAAGGCTAATCCAATCACTGAAGATCTCTCCCTCCAAAATAATGGTGCAATCCCCCACTGCAAATACACTCAGAAATAATGTAGTCAAGGAGATGGACTGCGCTATAGGAGATAAGAAGTGCTTGGCCTGATCACAAAGATGTGCAATCAGCTCCTAAATCTTCCTCACTAACCTCCCAGAGAAATAGAAGCTCCCTCCTCTAAAATATGAGCCACGGAAATGGTGTTGTGGAACCCTCCACTGCAACACAATGTTTCCTGCTACAGGAATAAAGTTGTAGCTGAAGGAGGTGGCTTGGCCTTGAGCCTGAAATGTGGAGAATGAAGTACAATCCCTCAAGAGGCCTCTCAAGAAGGGAAAAGGATTCCTAAACAGGAAATCCCTTGTGCTAAGCAGCACAGCAATCTCAGTTAAACAACTGAAGAGAGAAAATAGTCATGCAGAACAAATTCTATATTCATCAACATATCCTTCTATGGCCGCCTTGTCCTCCCTTTATACAAATGAAAGCCTCCTTGCCTTGGCCCCCACACATTAGGGTTTCCTCCACCAAATAATCTCTTCCCCTTTCACACTGTGTTGCCTTTCAAGGTGATCCACTCCCACTATGGCAGCGTTGTTGACTTGGTCAAACTTGACCTTGTCCTCATGCATTTGCCCCTTTTCACACTTGAGGGTGCAAAATAGAGCTACTCTGATGATCCCTTTCACATTATGAGGGATTTTATTCCTACTCATGGGCCTCCTTACCCATTTATTCACCTCCTATATGATATAAGAAAAATTAATGTTCCAATTATCTTTATGCTAATTTTGGGAACTTACATTTTAGCCCCAATTGTCAACTTATGCCCAAAAGTTACGAATTCGACCACAATTCCACCATTAAAAATTGACCAAGCTATTTCACTGCTCCAGTAAGCTGGACCAGACCTCAGAATCAACCAAGGTCCTCTCAAAACCTTCATGAAGCCAAATACCTGCATCTTAAGGTATTTTCCGACAAACTGAAGCCTGTAAATTCAATTTTAAACCTTCGGTAATAGAACCAGGCCTTTAATTAAGAGATTTCACCGAACCAAATTACCTAAAAACACCAAAAAGAGGCCAAACCCTGGCCAATTTTTCCAGGGAACCCTTTTTCTTACTGCGAACCTTTCTGAAGCCAAATTTTCAATTTCCAAAGTTTAAAGATCAAATTCAAAGACCTAAAGGGTTAAAAATTTCTGCATATATCCTAAAAATCCCTTTTTCAATCAAAACCTACTCAGAAAACCCCCGTTTTCTGTTTTAGGCCAGTTTTACATCCTCAAATAAACCAAATTGAGTAAAAAGCCCAAAAGAAGCCATCCTTAGCCTAAATTTCTCAGTTTTCTCTCTGTTTAATATAAAAACTCCCGCAAACAGTCTAATCTTGCAGAAGTAGCCCAAAAATGCCTAAAAAACAGAGTTAAACCTCTAGAGATAGATCTCATTCCACAAGTCTTTCAAAAGCCTTCAATCACCTCCTTACAGACCTATGTTTCATTAACAAATTGTTTGATTTTTGCAAGTTATTATCAGAATAAGAAATTGGGCCAACAGTTTCAATACTAGTTGACAAAATTGTTTGCTCCAAATTCTCAGATTTTAATTCAAAAATTTCATTCAATAAACATTTTGTATACAAAGAAAGAATAAAATCAAGTCAGAGAGAGATCATAATGATGAAATGTGCATAGTGAATGGTAAAAGTGAAATCAGAATTCACAATGACAGTGAAACAGAATAGTCAAAGAGCATCAGAGTTAAAGTGTATCAGGTAAAAGTTAGAGTGAAAGTTAAAACAAAGTTACAGAGCAGTCAAGGTGAAGCAGTAAAAGTAAAAACAAAGGCAGTAATGGTTACAGAGATGAAAATAATTTCACCAACAACAATTAATTTTATCCAAAGTGAAATAAAAAACAGTTAAATGAACAAAAAGGTTAAAAGATGAAAACATAACAAGAAGGAACATTTTTTGCAGAAATTTCTTGTTTAAGTCATTGTTTTGCAGAAACTATTGTGACCAATCCAAGATATATTTTGAAAACCTGAAGGAGGTTTATGTTCTTAAGATGTCCAAATACAAAAACCTTTCTCACTTTTATAACAGCCATTATGGGTTTGGAAATATTAAACAATATTGGAAAGAACGTTTTACAGAAAATTCTTGTTAAGTCATCATTTTGCAGAGAATATTGTGGCCAATCATAAATACATCTTACAAGGTTGAAGGATTTTTTTTTAAGAGATCCATCTACAAAAACCTATCTCACTTTGTGCATAGGTATTACAGAGTGAAAGATACATGCGCATCTTTACAGCCTATTATTTAGACTCTGTAAAACTCTGTTTTACACATCGTTTTGCAGAGCCTATTGTGAACAACTGGAGCAGAAATTTAGGAAACTGAGATAGGTTTATCTCACCAACATATTTATATACAATAACCTCTTTCACTTTTTACATATCTATTTCTAATTCTGAAATAAAAAGGTATCATTGGACCCCAAGTTTGCAGAATTGTTGGAGCAGAATGCACAAAGAAAGGAAACAATTAGTGACTCAGATGCCTCATCATCAACTAAGAGTTGAGATCAAATTCGAATTCTCCTCTTTGTCATCACCTATCCATAAAAAATAGTGCAAAATAGATGCATTATTTTTGAGTGTCCTTTACTTAAGTTCTATTTATGTAAAACAGTTGGAGATATTTGTAAACCAATCTTGATGTTTTTTCAAGATATTCTAGTTTAGAATTTGTATAAATAATTCACTCTTTGAAGTATTTTGTGTGGAATAAAATTTTTGGACTTACTATAGACATTTTTGCTAGACATTGGAGGCGTTGTGTGTTTGAAGTCAAAGTAGAAGACTGGACAAGCTGACTGGCATCATAATTCAAGATCCCTGTGATAAGCTGATGAGTGAAGTACTTCGTTCTTGTCATTGTTTCCATTTCTGAGTTTCACGCAATTCATTTTATGTTTGTTAAGTCTGAATGTGTAACTAGGAGTATTATTACGGGATTAGTCAAGTGCTCCCTGTCTTTAAGTAGTTTCCATTTTAATGTTTTCTTCTGATTTCTGGTGCAAGGAACCCCTAATTGCTCATTCTACCGTTTGACCGCTGCCTTCTACTTCCATTTTCTGGATCAAAGGATCCTTAAGTGCCCTTTATCCCGATCATACCACCTCACAAAAAACCACTTTCCCAAATCTCTGAGGGTTATCTATCTTGCCCTGAATATATTTGTACCTTTTTGGCCTTGATTTGTAGTGCTGCTAGCTTGATTTAGACTCCATAGCCTAATGGACAAGCATATTTCTCTCTATCTTACCTCCAATTGATTTTTTCCCACCAAACCCTCTAAACAAAAACCAAATTGTACTTTCATAACTAGCCTAATATTTTAAATCAAAACAAAGATAAATTTTAAAGAGAGAGCCCCCTCTGAATTCTAGGAAGACTAGATCCTAGAATTTGAAGTAGGTTTGTGGTTACCTCGGTGAGTTCTCTCTTGAACCTATAGAAACTACTGAGTAATAACATAATGGCGACTCCACTGCGGAAGACTAACATTTTCTTTAAATATATTTTACAAGTTCAGATCTGATCTATGATGGTGGACAGTGATCAGACATACAAAGGTTAAAATCATCCACCTGGCGACTCCATTGTCCAAGATCCAGAACTTCAAAGTTCAGAAGAAACACCATAACCAAAAATCCATATTCCAAATCATTAATGGTGATACAAGATGACAGGGTTTGTGGCAAACCTTTCATCTCATGAGATTTTCAATGAATTCAAGGATGTGTTATTAGAATTTTAGCTTGATGAAGATTTTCTAAGAGTTGTCTTTCTTCTTTTTAAATCTAGAAAATATTCTCCTAAACTTAAAATATGTGTTCTTGAGTTAGTTTCTGAAAAATATGAAAATGAAATTGAAATTTTGCATTCTCAAATTCAATCTTATAATTTCCGAGATCCTAAAGAATTCTTGGAAAATCTTCCTTCTCCAAAGCAAGAGGAAATTGTACTACCTTTTGAATTGCAGTTTGAGGATGGTTATTCTTTCAAGCACAAGATTGAAGAAATAGTTTCAGGGATTAATATTTAGAATACAACTAAGCAACTAGTCATTGAAGATCTAGAAGCACAAATCATACATTATTCTTTTGATGATCCTATAGCAAATTATATGGAGACTATTTTTAGCTCAAGTCTGCAAACATGTTTTATCTATGAGGATAAAAAATATCATCAATTTCAATTTCACATCATATCATTAATTATGAAGACACATGATCAAGTTATACTTTCAAGTTTGATGACAAGCAGTCAAGTTATCCATTCATTTTTACAGTTACTTGACTGGCTTCAATGGAATTTTTGTATTACCTAATTCAAAAAAATTAACAGTAGATTAGAGTAGGTAGATGAATGCAAATAAGCTCAATGCTCTGAGCATTATTTTTTTCAGTATTCAGTTTTCAGCTAGTTTTGAAATAATTCATTAAGATTTAAAGCCAAGGAGAAGCTCCTAAAGATATTTAAGATCTATCAGTTTGGTTTGAAAATTGCAGTATGTTCTTTTAGTTTCAGATCAAATTTAAGTTTGCAGAAAAAGGACTAAATTCAGTTCAAGAGTTTCAATTACAGAGATTTTATAACAAAGCAAATGCATGTTTGGGATTGGCTCAAAGGTTCATGCTACTATTCGACGGTGTTTTTGACATCTCACAAGGAGATGCCATCCCCATGTGAAGTCGTTGTTAAGGTCCTATAAATATAGGATTCATAATTTTGAACTGACTATTGATAGTCTTGTAAATATGTACATACCTTGCTTTCTGCAAGTTGTTTTCCCGTATTTTGAAAAAATAAAAAAATAATAATAAATAAAAAAAGAGGGTAAAAAGTCCTAAGATAAAGATCAAAGGACTTAAAAAATATATAGACCCCAAAAGAAAAAAGATGAAAATAAAACATGAAAGTGTGCAAGTCCAAATGCCACTGCTTTTTACTTTTTGCAAATGATTATGGCAGAGTGTCAATAAATGCCATAATCCATGATGAGTTAAAACTGTTTAAACTTGACTTGTCATGTTTTCAATTTCTATGTTTTACATAGTGAATAAAGATTGGTAAGGCAGTTTAATCCTGACTAATCAGTAGATAGGTAGAGAATAAATGAGGAGCCCAACAGTTCAATCTGGGCCCTCGGATGAAATAAGATAGAATTAGATAGTTTATGCTTTCAAAAGAATAAATGTTTCAAGGTTGTAAGCATAAATGCATCCGCTAAAAGGAAGAAAAAATGTTAGAGTAATGTTGGGTAGGTAGAAAGAAGTGGGAAAAAGCATGTAATATTCATCACCGGGAAAAAATCACTAATTTCCCTTCCCCTGTAAGTATTCAGTACTCTATACTACTAGGCAAAAAGGCTCAGAGCATTTCTCTGACTTTTTTTGGAACCGGACCCAAGGCTCCATGACTGGATAGTGAGAAATGTTGAGTTCTTATGATTAAAATCCTCTTTACCATTATTTATCCCTCATTCATACATTTTAACTCATTTTCATAAGTAAAGATTCGTTCTTACTTAATGAAACATAAAACCCCATTTGATTAACTTAGAAACATACAAAAACCCTCAAAAATACTTTATCCTAAGTAAAATAGTGAAATTATGAAAAGACAAGCTTTGCCTTATCTTATTCACTTTTAGTCATTTAGTGTATTTTTGTGTATTCCATTTCCCTTGTCATATTAACCTCTAACTTACTTTATTAATTCCCTAAAAATACCTCACCCTATCTATATAAATCCCTTTATTTTAAATACCCCCCAAAACCCACTATTATAAATATTTTGGACCAAAGATATTATCCACATGTTAAATTAAAAACCCAAAAAATACACCCTTTGGTCTAAAGCTAACCTTAATGAAATACCCCGCCCCCTATGGTTATAGACCCTTCGGTGGTTTAAAACTATATAATAAAATAAAAGTTGCGCCAATACATATGTTCAAAACAAAACATATTCCCTCGCTCATCAAACTCTTATCCTAAGTTTTGAATCAAATTATATGTTATTTTTATAAGATTCAAAGACTTAAACCTGCGCCAACACAAAGTTCGGCCTTCACCATGATTTTCATCCCTCCCCGCATAATTTTTAACCCAAGGCTAAGGTTTATTATCACATAACTAAATCCTTCCCCTTTTATTATTCTCGCTATATAAAGCCTCACGCTTCATATAGATTAACCCCAGGTATATACGTAAACCTACGTTATGTTTATAAAACCTTTTCCCGCACCCATTTTTATAAAGGTTCTTTTAAACCATACTTATACCCTGACACCATAAGCATAAACTCTGCTTTGCATATGTAAAACCTTTTATTTTGTTCATATTTATAAAGGTTTTAACATATTTCAACCGTCGACCCATATAAGAGAACCCTGGTCCCACCTTTGCTTTGTCGCACCTTCCAAAACAGATCTCAACCCTTCGCTCCTGAGCTCGAGATCCAACAGCTCTAAAATGATATCGCGCACATAAACCAATCGCTCACCGAAACCCAAATCGAACGCGAAATGAGCAGTATTGCTTATTTCTCCCTCCGCAACGTGGCAATATTTTATTGGATTGCGTCCATTGTAGGTTAAACCGCTTACCACTCAAATTGCACACGATAACCGCTCTCAGGTTTCGCTTTTAAATCTGAAACCACTCCCGCCATTGATGAGACCCACATTTAATAAACATTTATGGTGAAAAATATCAAGGGTTAAAACCTTTGTTACACCATTTTTATGTTTATTTGTGCGTTATGAACTTTGAATAGCTCCGCTTGATTTTGTAAAAGTATTTTAGCCCCGATTGTCAACTTATGCCCAAAAGTTACGAATTCGACCACAATTCCACCATTAAAGATTGACCAAGCTATTTCGCTACTCTGGGAAGCCGGACCAGACCTCAAAATCAACCAAGGTCCTCTCAAAACCTTCATGAAGCTGAATACCTACATCTTAAGGTATTTTTCGACAAATTGAAGCCTGTAAATTCAATTTTAAACCTTCGATAATAGAACCAGGCCTTTAATTAAGATATTTCACTGAACCAAATTGCCTAAAAACACCAAAAAGAGGCCAAACCCTGGCCAATTTTTCTAGAAACCCTTGTTTCTTATTGCGAACCTTTCTGAAGCCAAATTTTCAGTTTCCGAAGTTTAAAGATCAAATTCAAAGACCTAAAGGGTTAATTGAATATATCCTAAAAATCCCCTTTTCAATCAAAACCTACTCAGAAAACCCCTGTTTTCTGTTTTAGGCTAGTTTTACATCCTCAGATAAACCAAATTGAGAAAAAAGCCCAAAAGAAGCCATCCTTAGCCTAAATTGCTCATTTTTCTCTCTGTTTGATATAAAACCTCCTGCAAACAGTCTAATCTTGCAGAAGTAGCCCAAAAATGCCTAAAAAACAGAGTTAAACCTCCACAGATAGATCTCATTCCACAAGTCTTTCAAAAGACTTAAATCACCTCCTTGCAAACCTCTGTTTCATTAACAAATTGTTTGATTTTGCAGGTTATTATCAGAATAAGAAATTGAGCCAACAGTTTCAATACTAGTTGACAAAATTGTTTGCTTCAAATTCTCAGATTTTAATTCAAAAGTTTCATTCAACAAACAGTTTGTATAAAAAGAAAGTATAAAATAAAGTTAGAGAGAGATCAGAATGATGAAATGTGCACAGTGAATGGTAAACATGAAATCAGAATTCACAATGACAGTGAAAACAGAGCAGTGAAAGAGCATAAGAGTTAAAGTGTATCAGGTAAAAGTCAGAGTGAAAGTTAAACAAAGTTACAGAGCAATCAAGGTAAAACAGTAAAAGTAAAAACAGAGGCAGTAATGGTTAAATAGAGATGAAAATACTTTCACCAACAATGAAATTTATCCAAAGTGAAAGTAAAAACAGTTAAAATAACAAAAAGGTTAAAAGATGAAAACAGAGCAAGAAGGAACATTTTTGCAGAAATTTCCTGTTTAAGTCATTGTTTTGCAGAAACTATTGTGACCAATCCAAGTTTCATTTTTCAAAATGGAAGGGGTTTATGTTCTTACGATGTCCAACTACAAAATCCTCTCTCACTTTTCTAACAGCCATTATGGGTTGGGAAATATAAAACAATATTGGAAAGCACTTTTTGCAGAAAATTCCTGTTAAGTCATCATTTTGTATAGAAAATTGTGGCCAATCTGAAATCCATCTTACAAAACTGAAGGAGGTTTGTGTTTCTAAGAGACCCATATACAAAAGACTATCTCACTTTGTCCACAGGTATTACATAATGAGAGATACATCTGCATCTTTACAGCCTGTTTTTAAGACTTTGTAAAACTCTGTTTTGCACATCGTTTTGAAGAGCCTATTGTGAAAAACTAGAGAAGAATTTTAGGGAACTACAGAGGTTTATCTCAACAACATATTGATATACAATAACATCTTTCACTTTTTACATATCTATTTCGGATTGAGAAATAAAAAGGTATCATTGGACCCCAAGTTTGCAAAATTTCTGGAGCAGAATGCACAAAGAAAGGAAACAGTTAGTGACTTGGATGCCTCATCATCAACTAAGAGTTGAGATCAAATTCGAATTCTCATTTTTTAGTCATCTATCCATAAAAAATAGTGCCAAATAGATGCATTAGTTTTGAGTGTCCTTTACCTAAGTTCTATTTATGTAAAACAGTTGGAGATATTTGTAAACCAATCTTGATATTTTTTTAAGATATTCTAGTTTAGAATTTGTATAAATACTTCACTCTTTGAAGTATTTTAGGTGGAATAAAATTGTTGGACTTATTATAGACATTTTTTTTTAACATTGGAGGCTATTATGTGTTTGAATTCGAAGTAGCAGACTGGACAAGCTGACTGGCATCATAATTCAGGATCCCTATGATAAGTTGATGATTGAAGTACTCCCTCTTGTCATTGTTTCACTTTTTGAGTTTCATGCAATTCATTATATGTTTATTCTATCAAAATGTGTAACTAGGAGTATTACTACAGGATTAGTCAAGTGCTCCCTATCTTTAACTAGTTGCCATTTTAATGTTTTCTTCTAATTTTCGGTGTTGAGAATTCTTAATTGCTCTCACTCCCGTTTGACCTCTGCCTTCTACTTCCATTTTCCGGATCAAAGGATCCTTAAGTGCCCTTTATCCCGATCATACCACCTCACAAAAAACCATTTTCCCAAATCTCTGAGGGTTATCTATCTTGCCCTAAATATATTTGTCCCTTTTAGCCTTGATTTCTAGTGTTGCTAGCTTCATTTAGACTCGATAGCCCAATGGACAAGTAGATTTCTCTCTATCTTACCTCCAAGTGATTTTTTCCCATCAAACTGTTTAAATCAAAACCAAATTGTACTTTCATAACTAGCCTAATATTATAAATAAAAACAAAGATAAATCTTAAAGAGGGAGCCCTCTCTGAACCCTAGGAAGGCTAGATCCTAGAGTTTGAAGTAGGTTTGTGGTTACTCAGTAATTTCTCCAGGTTCAAGAGAGAAATCACCGAGGTAACTACAAACCTACTTCAAATTCTAGGATCTAACCTTCCTAGAATTCAGAGAGGGCTCTCTCTTTAAAATTTATCTTTGTTTTGATTTAAAATATTAGGCTAGTTATGAAAGTACAATTTGGTTTTGGTTTAAAGGGTTTGCTGGGAAGAAATCACTTGGAGGTAAGATAGAGAGAAATCTACATGTCCATTGGGCTATGGAGTCTAAATCAAGCTAACAACACTAGAAATCAAGACTAAAAAGGTACAAATATATTCAGGGCAAGATAGATAACCCTCAGAGATTTGGGAAAGTGTTTTTTGTGAGATGGTATGATCGGGATAAAGGGCACTTAAGGATCCTTTGATCCGGAAAATGGAAGTAGAAGGTAGAGGTCAAACGGGAGAAGGAGCAATTAAGGGTTCCTTGCACCGAAAATCAGAAGAAAACATAAAAATGGCAACTAGTTAAAGACAGGAGCACTTGACTAATCCTTTATTAATAATCCTAGTTACACATTCAGACAGAAGAAACATAAAATGAATGCATGAAACTCAGAAAAGGAAACAGTGACAAGTAGGAAGTATTTCACTCATCAGCTTATCACAAGGATCCTGAATTATGATGCCAGTCAGCTTGTCCAGTTTGCTACTTCGAATTCAAACACAAAAGAGCCTCCAATGTCCAACAAAAATGTCTATAGTAATTCCAGAAATTTTATTCCACACTAAAATACTTCAAAGAGTGAAGTATTTATATAAATTCTAAACTAGAATATCTTGAAAAAATATCAAGATTGGTTTACAAATATCTCCAACTGTTTTACATAAATAGAACTTAAGTAAAGGACACTCAAAACTAATGCATCTATTTGGCACTATTTTTTATGGATAGGTGAAGAAAAATAGGAGAATTCGAATTTGATCTCAACTCTTAGTTGATGATAAGGCATCTAAGTCACTAACTATTTCCTTTCTTTGTGCATTCTGTTCCATCAATTCTGCAAACTTTGGGTCCAATGATACATTTTTATTTCTCAATCTGAAATATATATGTAAAAATTGAAAGAGGTTATGGTAGATGAATATGTTGGTGAAATAAACCTCTCTCCGTTTTCTAAATGTCTGCTCTAGCTATTCACAATAGGCTCTGCAAAAAGATGTGTAAAACAGAGTTTCTAGAGAGTCTGACCAATAGGCTGTAAAGATGCAAATGTATCTCTCATTCTGTAATACTAGTGCACAACGTGAGATAGGTTGTTGTAGATGGGTCTCTTAGGAACAGAAACCTCCTTCAGTTTTGTAATATGTATTTCTTATTGGCCACAATGTTCTCTACAAAATGATGACTTAACAGGAATTTTCTGCAAAAAGTGCTTTCCAATATTGTTTAATATTTCCCAACCCATAATGGCTGCTAGAAAAGTGAGAGGGGTTTTTGTAGTTGGACATCTTAAGAACATAAACCTCCTTCATTTTTGAAAAATTAATCTTGGATTGGTCACAATAGTTTCTACAATACAATGACTTAAACAGGAAATTTTTGCAAAAATGTTCCTTCTTGTTATGTCTTCATCTTTTAACCTTTTTGTTCTTTTAACTGTTGTTACTTTCACTTTGGATAAAATTTATTGTTGTTGGTGAAAGTATTTTCATCTCTGTTAACAATTATTGACTCTTTTTTTACTTTTACTGTTTTACCTTGACTGCTCTTTAACTTTGTTTTAACTTTCACTCTGACTTTTACCTGATACACTTTAACTCTGATGCTCTTTGACTGCTCTGTTTTCATTGTCATTGTGAATTCCGATTTCACTTTTACCATTCAATGTGCACATTTTATCATTATGATCTCTCTCTGACTTGATTTTATTCTTTCTTTGTATACAAACTGAAATCTGATCTGAAACTAAAAGAACATACTGCAATTCTCAAACCGAACTGATAGATCTTAAATATCTTTAGGACCTTCTCCTTGGCTTCAAATCTTAATGAATTATTTCAAACTAGCTGAAAACTGAATACTGAAAAAATGCTCAAAGCTTTGAGCTTATTTTCACTCATCTACCTACTCTAATCTACTGTTAATTTTGTTAAATTAAGTAATACAAAAATTCCATTGAAGCCAGTCAAGTAGTTGTAGAAATGAAGGGATAATTTGACTGTTTGTCATCAAACTTGGAAGCATGACTTGATCATGTGTCTTCATAATCAAAGATATGATGTGTAATGGAAATTGCTGATATATTTGATCCTCATAGATAAAATATGTTTGCAGACTTGAGCTAAAAATAGTCTCCATATAATTTTTTATAGGATCATCAAAAGCATAATGTATGATTTGTGCTTCTAGGACTTCGATGACCAATTGATTAGTTGTATTCTTAATATTAAACCTTGAAACTATTTCTTCAGTCTTGTGCTTGAAAGAATAATCATCCTCAATCTGCAAGTCAAAAGGTAGTACAATTTTCTCTTTCTTTGGAGAAGGAAGATTTTCCAAGAATTCATTAGGATCTCGGAAATTATAAGACTGAATTTGAGAATGTAAAAGTTTAATGCCATTTTCATATTTTTTAGAAATTAACTAAAGAACACATATTTTAAGTTGAGGAGAACATTTTCTTGATTTCAAAATAAGAAAGACAGCTCTCAGAAAATCCTCATCAAGCTGAAATTCTAATAAGCTGTCCCTTAATTCATTGAAAACCTCATGAGATGAAAGGTTTACCATAGACTCTGTAATCTTGTATCACCATTAATGATTAGGAATATGGATTTTTTTTTTTATGTTGTTTCTTCTGAACTTTGAAGTTCTAGATCTTGGACAATGGAATCGCCAGGTGGATGATTTTAACCTTTGTATGTGTGATCACTGTCCACCAACATAGATCAGATCTGAAGCTATAAAATATTTCTGAAGAAAAGGTTAGTCTTCCCCAGTATGGTCGCCATTATGTTATCACTCTAGTAATTTCTTAAGTTGTGAGATTTTGAGTTTTTAGTCAAAGAATACTAGAGGTAACCACAAACCTACTTCAAATTCTAGGATCTAGCCTTCCTAGAATTCAGAGAGGGCTCTCTCTTTAAAATTTATCTTTGTTTTGATTTAAAATATTAGGCTAGTTATGAAAGTACAATTTGGTTTTGGTTTAAAGGGTTTGGTGGGAAAAAATCACTTGGAGGTAAGATAGAGAGAAATCTCTATGTCCATTGGGCTATGGAGTCTAAATCAAGCTAGTAGCACTAGAAATCAAGACTAAAAGGTACAAATATAGTCAGGGAAAGATAGATAACCCTCAAAGATTTGGGAAAGTGTTTTTTGTGAGATGGTATGATCGGGGTAAAGGGCACTTAAGGATCCTTTGATCCAGAAAATGGAAGTATAAGGTAGAGGTCAAACGGGAGAAGGAGAAATTAAGGGTTCCTTGCACCGAAAATCAGAAGAAAACATTAAAATGGAAACTAGTTAAAGAAAAGGAGCACTTGACTAATCCTATAGTAATACTCCTAGTTACACATTCAGATAGAACAAACATAAAATGAATGCATGAAACTTAGAAAATGAAACAGTGACAAGTAGGATGTACTTCACTCATCAGTTTATCACAGGGATCCCGAATTATGATGCCAGTCAACTTATCCAGTCTGCTCCTTCGAATTAAAACACACAAGAGCCTCCAATGTCCAACAAAAATGTCTAAAGTAATTCCAGCAATTTTATTCCACACTAAAATACTTCAAAGAGTGAAGTATTTATACAAATTATAAACTAGAATATCTTGAAAAAATATCAAAATTGGTTTACAAATATCTCCAACTGTTTTACATAAATAGAACTTAAGTAAAGGACACTAAAACATAATGCATCTATTTGGTACTATTTTTTATGGATAGGTGATGACAATGAGGAGAATTCGAATTTGATCTCAACTCTTAGTTGATGATGAGGCATCCAAATCACAAACTGTTTCCTTTCTTTGTGCATTCTGCTCGAGCAATTCTGCAAACTTAGGTTCGAATGATACCTTTATATTTCTCAATCCAAAATATATATGTAAAACATGAAAGCGATTATTGTAGATGAATATGTTGGTGAGATAAACCTGTTTCATTTTCCTAAATTTCTGCTCCAGCTGTTCACAATAGGCTCTGCAAAAATATCTATAAAACAGTGTTTTAGAGAGTCTGACCAATAGGCTATAAATATGCGCATGTATCTCTCATTATGTAATACCTGCGCACAAAGTGAGATAGGATTTTTTAGATGGGTCTCTTAGGAACAAAACCCTCCTTCACTTTTGTAATATGTATTTCTGAGTGGCCACAAGTTTCTCTGCAAAATGATGACTTAACAGGAATTTTCTGCAAAAAGTGCTTTCCAATATTGTTTAATATTTCCCAATCCATAATGGTTGTTAGAAAAGTGAGAGAGGTTTTTGTAGTTGGACATCTTAAGAACATAAACCTTCTTCCGTTTGGCAAAATTAATCTTGGATGGGTCACAATAGTTTCTGCAAAATAATGACTTAAACATTAAATTTTTGCAAAAATGTTCCTTCTTGTTATGTCTTCATCTTTTAAACTTTTTGTTCTTTTAACTATTTTTACTTTCACTTTGGATAAAATTCATTATTGTTGGTGAAATTATTTTCATCTCTATTAACCATTACTGACTCTGTTTTTACTTTTACTGTTTTACCTTGACTTCTCTGTAACTTTGTTTTAACTTTCACTTTGACGTTTACCTGATAAACTTTAACTCTGATGCTCTTTGACTGTTCTGTTTTCACTGTCATTGTGAATTCAAATTTCACTTCTACCATTCATTGTGCACATTTCATCATTCTGATCTCTCTTTGACTTGATTTTATTCTTTCTTTGTATACAAACTGTTTGTTGAATGAAACTTTTGAATTAAAATCTGAGACTTTGGAGCAAATAATTTTGTCAACTAGTATTGAAATTGTTGGCCCAACTTCTTATTCTGATAATAACCTGCAAAAATAAAACAATTTGTTAATGAAACAAAGTTCTGCAAGGAGTTGATTGAAGGCTTTTTGAAAGACCTATGGAATGAGTCTGTCTGTGGAGGTTTAACTCTGTTTTTTAGGCATTTTTGGGCTACTTCTGCAAGATTAGAATGTTTGTAGGAGTTTTTATATTAAACGGAGAGAAAATTGAGCAATTTATGCTAAGGATGGCTTATTTTGGGCTTTTTTTCTCAATTTGGTTTATCTGAGGATGTAAAACTAGCCTAAAACATAAAACAAGGATTTTCTGAGTAGGTTTTGATTGAAAAATGGAATTTTAGGATATATTCAAAAAAATTTAACCCTTTAGGTATTTGAATTTGATCTTTAAAATTCGGAAACTGAAAATTTGGCTTCATAAAGGTTCGCAGTAAGAAACAAGGTTTCCTGGAAAATTTGGCCAGGGTTTAACCTCTTTTTGTTGTTTTTAGGCAATTTGGTTTGGTGAAATCTCTTAATTAAAGGCCTGGTTCTATTACCGAAGGTTTAAAATTGAATTTACAGCCTTCAATTTATCGGAAAATACCTTAAGATGCAGGTATTCGGCTACATGAAGGTTTTGAGAGGACCTTGGTTGATTCTAAGGTCTGGTCTGGCTTACTGGAGCAGCGAAATATCTTGGTCAATCTTTAATGGTGGAATTGTGGTCAAATTCAGATTTTCTGGGTATAAATCGACACTCAGGGCTTAAAAAGGCTTAACACAGTCAGGAGGAGATTTTTCAAAGTTGAAATGCATAAATAAATATTTAAAACAACCTTATCAAAGGTTTTAAATCATATATTTTTTATGCTTATTTTGCATTGAATGCAGGTCTTATCGATGGCGGGAGGCGGTTTCAGTTTTGAAAGCGAAACCAAACAGTGATTATCGCGTGTAATTTGAGTGGTAAGTGGTTTAACCTAAAACAGACCCGATCCAATAAAAGATTGCCACGTTGCGGAGGGAGAAATGGGCAATACTACCCATTCGTGTCCAATTTGGGTTTGGGTGAGCGATTGGTTTATGTGCACGATATCATTTTACAGCCGTTGGATCTGGAGCTCAGGAGCGAAGGGTTGAGATCTATTTTGGAAGGTGCGGCAAAGCAAAGGTGGGACCGGGGTTCTCTTATATGGGTCGATGGTTGAAATATGTTAAAACCTTTATAAATATGAACAAAATCAAAGGTTTTACATATGCAAAGCAGAGTTTATGCTTATGGTGTCAGGGTATAAGTATGGTTTAAAAGAACCTTTATAAAAATGGGTGCGGGTAAAGGTTTTATAAACATACGTGGGGTTATGTATATACCCGGGGTTAATTTATATGAAGCGTGAGGCTTTATATAGCGGGAATAATAAAGGGGAAGGCTTTAGTTATGTGATAATAAACCTTAGCCTTGGGTTAAAAATTATGCGAGGAGGGATGAAAATCATGGTAAAGGGCGGACTTTGTGTGGACACAGGTTTAAGTCATTGAGACTTTTAAAAATAACATATAATTTGATTCAAAACTTAGGATAAGAGTTTGATGAGCAAGGGAATATGTTTTTTTTTGAACATATGTATTGGCACAACTTTTATTTTATTATATAGTTTTAAACCTATTGAAGGGTTTAATAACCATAGGGGGTGGGATATTTCATTGAGGTTAGTTTTAGACCTAAGGACGCACTATTTGTGTTTTCATTTTAACATGTGGATAATATCTTTGGTTCAAAATCTTTATAATAGTGGGTTTTAGGGGGTATTTTAGATAAAGGGAATTATATAGATGGGATAAGGTATTTTAGGGAATTAATAGCATAAGTCAAAAGTTAATATGACAAGGGGAAATGGAATACACAAAAATACACTAAATGACCAAGTAAAGTGAATAAATAAAGCAAAGCTTTTCATTTCATCATTTCACCAATTTACTTAAGATAAAGCATTTTTGAGGGTTTTTTTATGTTTCTAAGTTAATCAAATGGGGTTTTATGTTTCATTAAGTAAGAACGAATCTTTACTAATGAAAATGAGTTAAAATGTATGAATGAGGGATAAATAATGGTAAAGGGGATTTTAATCATAAGAACTCAACATTTTCCACTATCCAGTCATCGAGCCTTGGGTCTGATCCCAACAAAAGTCAGAGAAATGCTCTGAGCCTTTTTTACTGGTAGAATAGAATACTGAATACTTACAGGGGAAGGGAAATTAGTGATTTTTTCCCGATGATGAATATTACATGTTTTTTCCCACTTCTTTCTACCTAACCAACATTACTCTAACATTTTTTCTTCCTTTTAGCAGATGCATTTAGGCTTGCAACCTTGAAACATTTATTCTTTTGAAAGCATGAATTATCTAATTCTACCTTATTTAATCCAAGGGCTGAGATTAAACTGATGAGCTCCTCATTATTCTCTACCTATCTACTGATTTGTCAGGATTAAACTGTCTGACAAAACTTTATTCACTATCTAAAACATGGAAACTGAAAACATGACAAGTTAAGTTTAAATAGTTTAACTCATCATGGATTATGGCATTTATTAACACTCTACCATAATCACTTGCAAAAAGTAAAAAGTAGTGGCATTTGGACTTGCACACTTTCATGTTTTATTTTCATCTTTTTTATTTTTGGGTCTATATATTTTTTAAGTCCTTTGATTTTTGTTTTAGGACTTTTTACCCTCTTTTTTGATTTTTTATTATTTTTTTATTTTTTCAAAATATGGGAAAACAACCTGCAGAAAGAAAGGTATGTACATATTTACAAGACTATCAATAGTCAATTCAAAATTATGAATCTTATATTTATAGTACCCTAACAGCGGCTTCACATGGGGATGACATCTCCTTGTGATATGTCAAGAACATCGTCGACTAGTAGCCTAATCCTTTGAGCCAATCCCAAACATGCATTTGCTTTGTTATAAAATCTCTGTGACTGAAACTCTTGAACTGAATTTAGTCATTTTTCTGCAAACTGAAATCTGATCTGAAACTAAAAGAACATACTGCTATTCTCAAACCAAACTGATAGATCTTAAATATCTTTAGGACCTTCTCCTTGGCTTCAAATCTTAATGAATTATTTCAAACTAGCTGAAAATTGAATACTGAAAGAATGCTAAGAGCTTTGAGTTTATTTTCACTCATCTACCTACTCTAATCTACTCTTAATTTTGTTGAATCAGGTAATACAAAAATTCCAATGAAGCCAGTCAAGTAGCTGTAGAAATGAAGGGATAATTTGATTGCTTGTCATCAAACTTGGAAGCATAACTTGATCATGTGTCTTCATAATAAAAGATATGATGTGTAATGGCAATTGCTGATATATTTGATCCTCATACATAAAATATTTTTGCAGACTTGAGCTAAAAATATTCTCCATATAATTTGCTATAGGATCATCAAAAGCATAATGTATGATTTGTGCTTCTAGGCTTTCAATGACCAATTGATTAGTTGTATTCTTAATATTAAACCCTGAAACTATTTCTTCAGTCTTGTGCTTGAAAGAATAATCATCCTCAATCTGCAAGTCAAAAGGTAGTACAATTTCCTCTTGCTTTGGAGAAGGAAGATTTTCCAAGAATTCATTAGGATCTCAGAAATTATAAGACTGAATTTGAGAATGTAAAAGTTTAATGCCATTTTCATTATTTTCAAAAATTAACTCAAGAACACATATTTTAAGTTAAGGAGAAAATTTTCTTGATTTCAAAATAAGAAAGACAGCTCTAAGAAAATCCTCATCAAGTTGAAATTCTAATAAGCCATCCCTTAATTCATTGAAAACCTCATGAGATGAAAGGTTTACCACAGACCCTGTCATCTTGTATCACCATTAATGATTAGGAATATGGATTTTTTTATTATGGTGTTTCTTCTGAGCTTTGAAGTTCTGGATCTTGGACAATGGAATTTCCAGGTGGATGATTTTAACCTTTGTATGTCTGATCACTGTCCACCATCATAGATCAGATCTGAACCTGTAAAATATTTCTGAAGAAACGGTTAGTCTTCCCCAGTATGGTCACCATTATGTTATCACTCAAGTAATTTCTTAAGTTGTGGGATTTTGAGTTTTTAGTCAAATAATACTAGAGGTAACCACAAACCTACTTCAAATGCTAGGATCTAGCCTTCCTAGAATTCAAAGAGGGCTCTCTCTTTAAAATTTATCTTTGTTTTGATTAAAATATTAGGCTAGTTATGAAAGTACAATTTGGTTTTGGTTTAAAGGGTTTGGTGGAAAAAAATCACTTGGAGGTAAGATAGAGAGAAATATATTTGTCCATTGGGCTATGGAGTCTAAATCAAGCTAGCAGCACTAGAAATTAAGACTAAAAAGGTACAAATATATTTAGGGCAAGATAGATAACCCTCAAAGTTTTGGGAAAGTGTTTTTTTGAGACGGTATGATCGGGATAAAGGGCACTTAAGGATCCTTTGATCCGGAAAATGGAAGTATAAGGCAGAGGTCAAACGGGAGAAGGAGCAATTAAGGGTTCCTTGCACCGGAAATAAGAAGAAAACATTAAAATGACAACTAGTTAAAGACAGGGAACACTTGACTAATCCTATAGTAATACTCCTAGTTACACATTCAGACAGAAAAAACATAAAATGAATGCATGAAATTTAGAAAAGGAAACAGTGACAAGTAGGAAGTACTTCACTCATTAGCTTATCACAGGAATCCTGAACTATGATACCAGTCAGCTTGTCCAGTCTGCTACTTCGAATTCAAACACACAAGAGCCTCCAATGTCCAAAAAAAATGTCTATAGTAATTCCAGAAATTTTATTCCACACTAAAATACTTCAAAGAGTGAAGTATTTATACAAATTCTAAACTAGAATATCTTGAAAAAATATCAAGATTGGTTTACAAATATCTCCCACTGTTTTACATATATAGAACTCAAGTAAAGGACACTAAAAAATAATGCATCTATTTGGCACTATTTTTTATGGATAGATGATGACAAAGAGGAGAATTCAAATTTGTTCTCAACTCGTAGTTGATGATGAGGCATCCAAGTCACTAATTGTTTCCTTTCTTTGTGCATTCTGCTCCAGCAATTCTACAAACTTGGGGTCCAATGATACCTTTTTATTTATCAATCCGAAACATATATGTAAAAAGTGAAAGAGATTATTGTAGATGAATATGTTGATGAGATAAACCTCTCTCAGTGTCCTAAATTTTTGCTCCAGCTGTTCACAATAGGCTCTGCAAAATGCTATATAAAACAGAGTTTTACAGAGTCTGACCAATAGGCTATAAATATGTGCATGTATCTCTCATTCTATAATATTTGTGTGCAAAGTGAGGTAGGTTTTTGTAGATGGGTCTCTTAGGAACAAAAACCTCCAACAGTTTTGTAATATGTATTTCTGATTGGCCACAATTATCTTTGCAAAATGATGACTTAACAGGAATTTTCTGCAAAACATGCTTTCCAATATTGTTTAATATTTACCAACCCATAATGGTTGTTAGAAACGTGAGAGAGGTTTTCGTAGTTGGACATCTTAAGAACATAAACCTCCTTCATTTTTGAAAAATTAATCTTGGATTGGTCACAATAGTTTCTGCAAAACAATGACTTAAACAGGAATTTTTTGCAAAAATGTTTCTTCTTGTTATGTCTTCATCTTTTAACCTTTTTGTTATTTTAACTGTTTTTACTTTCACTTTTGATAAACTTCATTGTTGTTGGAAAAATTATTTTCATCTCTGTTAACCATTACTGACTCTGTTTTTACTTTTACTATTTTACCTTGACTGCTCTATAACTTTGTTTTAACTTTCACTCTGACTTTTACCTAATACACTTTAACTCTGATGCTCTTTGACTATTCTATTTTCACTGTCATTGTAAATTCTGATTTCACTTTTACCATTCACTGTGCACATTTCATCATTTTGATCTCTCTCTGACTTGATTTTATTCTTTCTTTGTATACAATCTGTCTGTTGAATGAAACTTTTGAATTAAAATCTGAGACTTTGGAGCAAACAATTTTGTCAAATAGTATTGAAACTGTTGGCCCAACTTCTTATTTTGATAATAACCTGCAAAAATAAAAAAATTTGTTAATGAAAAAGAGGTATGCAAGGAGGTGATTGAAGGATTTTTGAAAGACCTGTAAAATGAGTCTGTCTGTGGAGGTTTAACTCTATTTTTTAGGCATTTTTGGGCTACTTCTGCAAGATAAGACTGTTTGTAGGAGTTTTTATATTAAACAGAGAGAAAACTAAGAAATTTAGGCTAAGGATGGCTTCTTTTGGGCATTTTGCTGAATTTGGTTTATCTGAGGATGTAAAACTGGCCTAAAACAGAAAACAGGGGTTTTTTGAGCAGGTTTTGATTGAAAAAGGGATTTTTAGGACATATTCAGAAATTTTTAACCCTTTAGGTCTTTGAATTTGATCTTTAAACTTCGGAAACTGAAAATTTGGCTTTAGAAAGGTTTGCAGTAAGAAACAGGGTTTCCTGGAAAAATTGGTCAGGGTTTGGCCTCTTTTTGGTGTTTTTAGGCAATTTGGTTCAGTGAAATCTCTTAATTAAAGGCCTGGTTCTATTACCGAAGGTTTAAAATTGAATTTACAGGCTTCAATTTGTCATAAAATACCTTAAGATGCAGGTATTCGGCTTCATGAAGGTTTTGAGAGGACCTTGGTCGATTTTGAGGTATGGTCCGGCTTACTGGAGCAGCGAAATAGCTTGGTCAATCTTTAATGGTGGAATTCTGGTCGAATTCGTAACATTTTGGCCATAAGTTGATAATCGGGGCTAAAAGGCTTTCACATAGTCAAGAAGAGCTATTCAAAGTTGAAATGTGCAAATAAACAACAAAAATGGTGTATCAAAGGTTTTAACCTTTGATATTAATCACCATAAATGTATTAAATGCATGTCTCATCAAATTGCGGGAGTGGTTTTGAGTTTAAAATGAGAAAACCAGCTGTGGTTTTTGCATTCATTTCCAACAGTAAGTAGTTTTTGTTAAAATGAACATGATCCTACAAGAATATGCCACGTTGCAAGAGGCGGAATGGGTAAAACAACCCATTTCACATCCATTTGGGCTTTGGGTGGATGATCACTTTGTGGGCGCAACATTGATATTGCGTCATCGGATCTGACAATCGAGAGCGAAGGGTCATGATCTGCTAGGAAGATATGCCTAATTGGGATGGTGGGACCAGGGAAATGTTATGTGCTGGGTAGTTTAAAAAGAGTTTAAACCTTTGTTTTTCAATGGATAAAGGTTTCATGTGTATGCAGGGCTTATGTATATGGGATGGTATATATAAATGGGGTTAAATAATTCTATATATATATATAAAGGTTTTATATGTATGTGTGGAGGCACATGAGGCGGGGTTATATGATTAATCCTGGGTTAGCCTATGTAAAGCTTGGGGCTTTACATAGCAATGATAGAATGAAAGGAAAATACTTAAAAACGTGATGAATGGGGGAGTATGTTTAGTTTTAAACATAGTTATGGGCGCAAGATTGATGTTATTATATAGTTTTAAACCATGAAGGGTCTAATAACCATAGGGGGCGGGGTATTTTATTAAGGTTAGTTTTAGACAAAAGGGTGCATTTTTTTGGTTTTTGATTTAACATTTAGATAATATCTTTGGTCCAAAATCTTTATAATAGTGGGTTTTTGGGGGTATTTAAAATAAAGGGATTTATATAGATAGGATAAGGTATCTTTAGGGAATTAATAAAGTAAGTTAGAAGTTAATATCACAAGGGGAAATGGAATACACAAAAATACACTAAATGAATAAGTAAAGTGAATAAAATAAAGAAAAGCTTGTCATTTCATGATTTCACTATTTTACTTAGGATAGAGTCTTTTTGGAGGGTTTTTGTATGCTTTATGAATGAAGGAAGCCACTTAAATGGGATTTTAGGTTTAATTAAGTAAGAAAGAGTCCTTACTTAGGAAAATGAGTTAAAAAGTGTGAATGAGGGATAAATAATGGTAAAAGGGGATTTTATCACAAGAACTCAACATTTTCGACTATCTAGTCATCAAGCCTTGGGTCTAGTCCCAACAAAAGTCAGAGAAATTATTTGAGCCTTTTTGACTGGTAGTATAGAATATTGAATACTTACAAGGAAAGGGAAATTAGTGATTTTAGCTTGGTGATGAATATTACATGCTTTTTTCCACTTCTTTCTACCTAACCAACATTACTCTAACTTTTTTTTTTTTTTTAGCAGGTGCATTTAAGCTTGCAACCTTAAAACGTTCATTCTTTTGAAAGCATAAACTATATAATTATACCTTATTTCATCAGAGGGCTGAGATTAAATGGTTGAGATCTTCATTATTTTCTACCTAACTAATGATTTGTCAGGATTAAACTGTCTGACAAATATTTATTCACTATCTAAAACATGACAAGTCAATATTAAATAGTTTAACTCATCATGGATAATGGCATTTATTGACACTCTTCCATAATAATTTGCAAAAAGTGAAAAGTAGTGGCATTTGGACTTGCTCACTTTCATCTCTTATTTTTATCTTTTTCTTTTGGGGTATATATTTTTTAAGTCCTTTGATCTTTCTTTTCGAAATTTTTACCCTTGTTTTGATTTTTTATTATTTTATTATTATTTGTTTTTCAAAATATGGGAAAACAACTTGCAGAAAGAAAGGTATGTACATATTTACAAGACTATCAAAATTCAATTCAAAATTATGAATCCTATATTTATAGTACCCTAACAATGGCTTCACATGGGGATGGGATCTCCTTGTGAGATGTCAAGAACACCGTTGACTAGTAGCCTGATCCTTTGAGCCCATCCCAAATATGCATTTGCTTTTTCATAAAATCTTTGTGACTGAAACTCTTGAACTAAATTCAGTCCTTTTTCTGCAAACTGAAGTCTGATCTAAAACTAAAAGAACATAATGCAATTCACAAACCAAACTAATATATCTTAAATATCTTTACGACCTTTTCCTTGGCTTTAAAGATTAATGAATTATTTCAAAACTAGCCAAAAACTGAAAACTGGAAAAATGATTAGGATTATAAGCTTATTTTCACTCATCTACCTACTCTAATCTACTAATAACCTTGTTGAATCAGGTAATACAAAAATTCCAATGAAGCCAGTCAAGTATTTGTAGCAATGAATGGATAATTTGACTGATTTTCATCAAAATTGGAAGCATAACTTGATCATGTGTCTTCATAATCAAAGATATGATGTGTAATGTCGAATACTGATATATTTTATCTTCATAGAGAACATATGTTTGCAGACTTGAGCTAAAAATATTCTACATATAATTTGCTATAGGATCATCAAAAGCATAATGTATGATTTGTGCTTCTAGGCCTTGAATGACCAACTGATTAGTCGTATTCTTAATATTAAATCCTGAAAGTATTTCTTCAGTCTTGTACTTGAAAGAATAATCATCCTCAATCTGCAAGTCAAAAGGTAGTACAATTTCCTCTTACTTAGCAGAAGGAAGATTTTCCAAGAATTCTTTAGGATCTTGGAAATTATAAGACTGAATTTGAGAATGCAAAAGTTTAATTTCATTCTCATATTTTTTAGAAACTAACTCAAGAACACGTATTTTAAGTTTAGGATAATATTTTCTAGATTTCAAAAGAAGAAAGACAACTCTTAGAAAATATTCATCAAGCTCAAATTCTAATAACACATCCTTGAATTCATTGAAAATCTCATGAGCTGAAAGGTTTTCCACAAACCCTAACATCTTGTATCACCGTTAATGATTTCTAATATGGATTCTTTGGTTATGGACTTTCTTCTGAAATTTGAAGCTCTGTATCTTGGACAATGGAGTCGCCAGGTGGATTATTTTAACCTTTTGTATGTCTGATCATTGTCCACCATCATAGATTAGATATGAACCTATAAAATATTTCCAAACAAAAGGTTAATCTTCCCCAGTATGGTCACCATTATGTTATCACTCAGTAATTTCTGTAGGTTCAATAGAGAACTCACCGAGGTAACCATAAACCTATTTCAAATTTTAGGATCTAGCCTTCCTAGAATTTAGAGAGGGTTCTCTCTTTAAAATTTATCTTTATTTTGATTTAAAATATTAGGCTAGTTATGAAAGTACAATTTGGTTTTGGCTTAAGGGGTTTGGTGGGAAAAAATCACTTGGAGGTAGGATAGAGAGAAATCTATTTTTCCATTGGGCTATGGAGTCTAAATCAAGCTAGGAGCACTAGAAATCAAGGCCAAAATGGTACAAATGTATTCGTGGCAAGATAGATAACCCTCAAAGATTTGGGAAACTGTTTTTTGTGAGGTGGTATGATCAGGATAGAGGTCACTTAAGGATCCTTTTATCCGGAAAATGGAAGTAGAAGGAAAATTTCAAACAAGAGAAGGAGAAATTAAGGGTTCCTTGCACCAGAAATCAAAAGAAAACATTAAAATGGAAACTAGTTAAATACAGGGAGCACTTGGTTGATCCTATAGTAATACTCCTAGTTACACATTTAGAGAGAAAAAACATAAAATGAATGCATGAAACATAGAAAATGAAATAGTGACAAGTGGGAAGTACTTTAGTCATTAGCTTATCACAGGGATCCTGAATTATGATGTCAATCAGCTTGTCTAGTCTGCTACTTCAAATTCAAACACACAAGAGACTCCAATGTCCAAAAAAAATATCTATAGTAATTCCAACAATTTTATTCCACACAAAAATACTTCAAAGAGTGAAGTATTTATACAAATTATAAACTACAATATCTTGAAGATATATGAAGATTGGTTTACAAATATCTCCAACTGTTTTACATAAATAGAACCTAAGTAAAGGACACTCAAAACTAATGCTTCTATTTGGAACTATTTTTTATGGATAGGTGATGACAAAAAGGAGAATTCGAATTTGATCTCAACTCTTAGTTGATGATGACGCATCCAAGTCACTAACTATTTCCTTTCTTTGTGCATTCTTCTCTAGAAATTCTGCAAACTTGGGGTCGAATGATACCTTTGTATTTCTCAATAGGAAATAGACATGTAAATAGTGAAAGAGGCTATTGTATATGAATATGTTGGTGAGATAAACCTCTCTAATTTTCCTAAATTTCTGCAATAGCTGTTCACAATAGGCTCTGCAAAAAGGATGTGTAAAACAGAGTTTTACAGAGTTTGAAAACTAGGCCGTAAAGATGCACATGTATATTTCATTATGTAATACCTATGCACAAAGCAAGATAGGTTTTTGTAGATGGCTCTCTTAGGAACAAAAACCACATTTATTTTTGTAAGCTATATGGTTGATTGGCCACAATATTCTCTACAAACTGATGAATTAACATGAATTCTCTACAAAAAGGGCTTTCCAATATTGTTTAATATTTCCCAACCCATAATGGTAGTTATAAAAGTGAGAGGGGTTTTTGTATATGTAATTCATAAGAACACAAACCTCCTTCAGTTTTGTAAAATTCATCTTGGATTGGTCACAATAGTTTCTGCGATACAATGACTTAAACAGGAAATTTTTGCAAAAATGTTTTTTCTTGTTATGTCTCCATCTTTTAACCTTTTGTTCTTTTAGCTGTTTTTACTTTCACTTTGGATAAAATTCATTGTTTTTGGTGAAATTAT
The DNA here is from genome assembly GCA_034641835.2 of Pinus albicaulis. Lineage (NCBI taxonomy): Eukaryota > Viridiplantae > Streptophyta > Pinopsida > Pinales > Pinaceae > Pinus > Pinus albicaulis. The sequence goes on from CM076582.1 coordinate 196,234,259, forward strand.
TTTCATCTTTTTTAACCATTATCGACTCTTTTTTTACTTTTACTATTTTACTTTGAATGCTCTGTAACTTTGTTTTAACATTCACTCTAACTTTTACCTGATACACTTTAACTCTGATGCTCTTTGACTGTTCTGTTTTTAATGTCATTATGAATTATCATTTCACTTTTACCATTCATGGTGCACATTTCATCATTGTAATATTTCTCTGACTTTATTTTATACTTTCTTTGTATACAAATTATTTTTTGAATGAAACTTTTGAATTAAAATATGAGAATTTGGAGAAAACAATTTTGTCAACTAGTATTGAAATCGTTGGCCCAATTTCTTATTCCAATAATAACCTACAAAAAAAAAAAAAATATGTTAATGAAACAGAGGTATGTAAGGAGGTTATTGATGGCTTTTGAAAGACCTGTGGAATGAGATCTGTCTGTGGAGGTTTAACTCTACTTTTTAGGCATTTTTGGGCTACTTCTGTAAGATTAGACTATTTACAGGAGCTTTTATATTAAACAGAGAGAAAATTGAGAAATTTAGGCTAAGTATGGATTCTTTTGGGCTTTTTTCTCAATTTGGTTTATCCGAGGATGTAAAATTGGCCTAAAACAGAAAACAGGGGTTTGTTGAGTAGGTTTTGATTGAAAAAGGGATTTTTAGAATATATTCAGAAATTTTTAAACCTTTAGGTCTTTGAATTTGATCTATAAACTTTGGAAACTATAAATTTGGCTTCAGAAAGGTTCACAGTAAGAAACAGGGTTTCCTGGAAAAATTGGCCATGGTTTGGCCTCTTTTTGGTGTTTTTAGGCAATTTGGTTCGATGAAATCTCTTAATTAAAGGCCTGGTTCTAATACTGAAGGTTTAAAATTGAATTTATAGGCTTCAATTTGTTGGAAAAATCCTAAAGATGTAGGTATTTGGCTTCATGAAGGTTTTGAGAGGACCTTGGTTGATTCTGAGGTCTAGTCCGGCTGACTGAAGAAGTGAAATAGATTGGTCAATCTTTAATGGTGGAATTGTGGTCGAATTCATAACATTTTGGGCGTAAGTTGACAATCGGGGCTAAAAGGATTTTACACAGTCAAGCGGAGCTATTCAAAGTTGAAATGCACAAATAAACAACAAAAATGGTGTGTCAAAGGTTTTAACCGTTGATATTAATCACCATAAATGTATTAAATGTAGGTCTCATCAAATGGCGGGAGTTGTTTTGAGTTTAAAATTAGAAAACCAGCTGTGGTTTTTGCATTCATTTCCAACAGTAAGTAGTTTTTGTTAAAATGAATGTGATCCTATGAGAATATGCCACATCGCAGGAGGCGGAATGGGTAAAACAACCCATTTCATGTCCATTTGGGCTTTGGGTGGATCATAACTTTGTGGGCACAACATTGATCTTACGCCGTCGAATATGACAATCAGGAGCGAAGGGTCATGATCTGCTAGGAAGATGCGGCTAATTGCGATGGTGGGACGGGGGAAATGTTATGTGGTGGGTAGTTTAAAAATAGTTTAAACCTTTGTTTTTCAATGGATAAAGGTTTAAAGTATGCGTAGCAGGGGCTTATGTATACGGGACAATATATATAAAAATGGGGTTAAATATATATATATATATATATATATATATATATATATATATATATATATATATATATATATAAGGGTTTATTTATATGGGTAGAGGCGCATGAGGTGGGGTTATATGATTAATCCTAGGTTAGCCTATGTAAAGGTTGCGGCTTTATATAGCGAGCATAGAATGAAAGGAAAAGACTTAAAATTGTGATGACTGGGGGAGTATGTTTAGTTTTTAACATATGTGTGGGCGTGTGATTGATTTTATTATATAGTTTTAAACCATGAAGGTTCTAATAACCATAGGGGGTGGGGTATTTTATTAAGGTTAGTTTTAGACCAAAGGGCGCACTTTTTGGGTTTTTGATTTAACATGTGGATAATATCTTTGGTCCAAAATCTTTATAATAGTGGGTTTTGGGGGGTATTTAAAATAAAGGGATTTATACAGATAGGATAAGGTGTCTCTAGGGAATTAATAAAGTAAGTTAAAAGTTAATATGACAAGGGGAAATGGAATACACAAAAATACACTAAATGCCTAAGTAAAGTGAATAAAATAAAGAAAAGCTTGTCATTTCATGATTTCACTATTTTACTTAGGATAGAGTGTTTTTTGAAGGTTTTTGTATGCTTTATAAATGAAGGAAGCCAATTAAATGGGATTTTATGTTTCATTAAGTAAGAAAGAGTCCTTACATAGGAAAATGAGTTAAAAAGTGTGAATGATGGATAAATAATGGTAAAAGGGGATTTTATCACAAGAACTCAACATTTTCCACTATCCAGTCATCGAGCGTTGGGTCTGGTCCCAACAAAAGTGAGAGAAATTCTATAAGCCTTTTTTACTGGTAGTATAGAATATTAAATACTTACAGGGAAAGGGAAATTAATGATTTTAGCTCGGTGCTGAATATTACATGCTTTTTTCCACTTCTTTCTACCTACCCAACATTAATCCAAGTTTTTTTCTTTTTTTTAGTAGGTGCATTTAAGCTTGCAACCTTGAAAAATTTATTCTTTTAAAAGCATAAACTATCTAATTCTACCTTATTTCATCCTAGGGCTCAGATTAAATTGTTGAGCTCCTCATTATTTTCTACCTAGCTAATGATTTTTCAGGATTAACTGTCTGAGAAATATTTATTTACTATCTAAAACATGGAAATTGAAAACATGACAAGTCAAGATTAAAAATTTTAACTCATCATGGATTATGGCATTTATTGACACTCTTCCATAATCATTTGCAAAAAGTAAAAATTAGTGGCATTTGAACTTGCTCACTTTCATCTCTTATTTTTATCTTTTTCTTTTGGGGTCTATATTTTTTAAGTCCTTTGATCTTTCTTTTAGGACTTTTTACCCTCGTTTTGATTTTTTATTGTCTTATTATTTTTATTTTTTTTCAAAATATGGGAAAAAAACTTGTAGAAAGCAAGGTATGTACATATTTACAAGACTATCAAAATTCAATTCAAAATTATCAATCCTATATTTATAGGACCCTAAAAGCGACTTCACATGGGGATGGTATCTCCTTGTGAGATGTCAAGAACACCGTCGACTAGTAGCCTAATACTTTGAGCCAATCCCAAACATGAATTTTCTTTGTTATAAAATCTCTGTGACTGAAACTCTTGAACTGAATTTAGTCCTTTTTCTGCAAACTAAAGTCTGATCTAAAACTAAAAGAACATACTGAAATTCTCAAACCAAACTGATAGATCTTAAATATCTTTAGGACCTTTTCCTTGGATTTAAATCTTAATGAATTATTTCAAAACTAGCCAAAAACTGAAAACTAGAAAGATGCTTAAAATTCTGAGATTATTTTCACTCATCTACCTACTCTAATATACTGATAACCTTCTTGAATCAGATAATACAAAAATGCAATGAAGCTAGTCAGGTAGTTGTAGCAATGAATGGACAATTTGACTGATTTTCATCAAAATTAGAAGCATAACATGATCATGTGTCTTAATAACCAAAGATATGATGTGTAATGGAAATTGCTGATATATTTGATCTTCATAGAGAACATATGTTTGCAGACTTGAGCTAAAAATATTCTACATATAATTTGCTATAAGATCATCAAAAGCATAATGTATGATTTGTGCTTCTAGGCCTTGAATGACCAACTGATTAGGTGTATTCTTAATATTAAATCCTGAAACTATTTCTTCCGTCTTGTGCTTGAAAGAATAATCATCCTGAATCTGCAGGTCAAAAGGTAGTACAATTTCCTCTTTCTTAGGAGAAGGAAGATTTGCCAAGAATTCTTTAGGATCTTGGAAATTATAAGACTGAATTTGAGAATGCAAAAGTTTAATGTCATTTTCATATTTTTTAGAAGCTAACTCAAGAACAAATATTTTAATTTTAGGATAATATTTTCTAGATTTCAAAAGAAGAAAGACATCTCTTATAAAATCTTCATCAAGCTGAAATTCCAATAACACATCCTTGAATTCATTGTAAATCTCATGAGATGAAAGGTTTGCCACAAACCCTGTCATCTTGTATCATCATTAATGATTTCTAATATGGATTCTTTAGTTATGGAGTTTCTTTTGATATTTGAAGCATATGATCTTGGACAATGGAGTTGCCAGGTGGATGATTTTAACATTTTGTATGTATAATCACTGTCCACCATTATTGATCAGATATGAGCCTGTAAAATATTTTTGAAGAAAAGTTTAGTCTTCCCCAGTATGGTTGCCATTATGTTATCACTCATTAATTTCTCCAGGTTCGAGAGTGAACTCGCCGAGGTAACCACAAAGCTACTTCAAAGTCTAGGATCTAGCCTACCTAGAATTCACAGAGGGCTCCTGAATTATGATGCTAATCAGCTTGTACAATCTGCTACTTCGAATTCAAACACACAAGAGCCTCCAATGTCCAAAAAAAATGTCTATATTAATTCCAACAATTTTATTCCACACAAAAATACTTCAAAAAGTGAAGTGTTTATACAAATTCTAAACTAGAATATCTTGAAAAAATATGAAGATTGGTTTACAATTATCTCCAACTGTTTTACATAAATAGAACTTAAGTAAAGGACACTCAAAATTAATGCATCTATTTGGTGCTATTTTTTATGGATAGCCAATGACAAAAATGAGAATTCAAATTTGATCTCAACTCTTAGTTGATGATGAGGCATCCAAGTCACTAATTGTTTCCTTTCTTTGTGCATTCTGCTCCAACAATTCTACAAACCTGGGGTCCAATGATACCTTTGTATTTCTCAATCTGAAATAGATATGTAAAAATTGAAAGAGGTTTGTATATGAATATGTTGGTGAGATAAACCTATCTAAGTTTCCTAAATTTCTGCACCAATTGTTCACAATAGGCTCTACAAAAAGATGTGTAAAACAGAGTTTTACAGAGTCTGAAAACTAGGCTATAAAGATGAAAATGTATCTTTTATTCTGTAATTCCTGTGCACAAAGTGATATATTTTTGTAGATGGATATCTTAGGAACAAAAAACTCCTTCAGTTTTGTAAGTTGTATTTTTGATTGGCCGCAATATTCTCTGCAAACTGATGACTTAACAGGAATTTTATGCAAAAGGGCTTTCCAATATTGTTTAATATTTCCCAACCCATAATGGTTGTTGGAAAAGTGAGAGCGGTTTTTTTATCTGTACATCTTAGGAAGACAAACCTCCTTTAGTTTTGCAAAATTAATCTTGGATTGGTCACAATAGTTTCTGCAAAACAATGACTTAAACAGGATTTTTTTACAAAAATGTTTCTTCTTGTTATGTCTTCATCTTTTAACATTTTTGTTATTTTAACTATTTTTACTTTCACTTTGGATAAAATTCAGTGTTTTAGTGAAAGTATTTTAATCTTTGTTAACCATTACTGACTCTATTTTTAGTTTTACTATTTTACCTTGACTGCTCTGTAACTTTGTTTTAACTTTCACTCTGACTTTTACCTGATACACTTTAACTCTGATGCTTTTTGACTATTCTGTTTTCACTGTCATTATGAATTATGATTTCAATTTTACCATTAACTGTGCACATTTCATCATTATAATCTCTCTCTGACTTGATTTTATACTTTCTTTGTATACAAACTGTTTGTTGAATGAAACTTTTGAATTAAAATCTGAGAATTTGGAGCAAACAATTTTGTCAACTAGTATTGAAATCGCTGGCCCAATTTCTTATTCTGATAATAACCTGCAAAAATCAAACAATTTGTTAATGAAACAGAGGTCTACAAGGAGTTGATTGAAGGCTTTTGAAAAACCTGTGGAATGAGCTCTATCTATGCAGGTTTAACTCTGTTTTTTAGGCATTTTTGGGCTACTTCTCCAAGATTAGACTATTTGCAGGTGTGTTTTTATATTAAACAGAGAGAAAAATTAGTAATTTAGGCCAAGGATGGCTTCTTTTGGGCTTTTTCTCAATTTGGTTTATATGAGGATGTAAAACTAGCCTAAAATAGAAAAAAGGGGTTTTCTTAGTAGGTTTTGATTGAAAAAGGGATTTTTAGAATATATTTAGAAATTTTTAACCCTTTAGGTATTTGAATTTGATCTATAAACTTCAAAAACTGGAAATTTGGCTTCAAAAAGGTTCGCAGTAAGAAACAATGTTTCCTGGAAAAGTTGGCCAGGTTTTGGCCTCTTTTTGGTGTTTTTAGGCAATTTGGTTCGGTGAAATATCTAAATTAAAGGCCAGGTTCTATTACTGAAGGTTTAAAATTGAATTTATAGGCTTCAATTTGTTGGAAAATACCTTAAGATGCAGGTATTTGGTTTCATGATTGTTTTGAGAGGACCTTGGTAGATTCAGAAGTCTCACCTAGCTTACTAGAGAAGTGAAATAGCTTGGTCAATATTTAATGGTGGAATTGTGGTCCAATTCGTAACATTTTTGGCATAAGTTAACAATCGGGGATAAAAGGCTTTTACACAGTCAAGCAGAGCTACTCAAAGTTGAAATGCACAAATAAACAACAAAAATGGCATATGAAAGGTTTTAACCTTTGATATTAATCACCATAAATGTATTAAATGCAGGTCTCATCAAATGGCAGGCGTGGTTTTGAGTTTAAAATGAGAAAAACAGCTGTGGTTTTTGCGCTCATTTCCAGCAGTAAGTAGTTTTTGTTAAAACGAACGCGATCCTATGAAAAGATGCCACGTCACAGGAGGCAGAATGGGTAAATCAACCCATTTCATGTCCATTTGGGCTTTGGGTGGACGATGACTTTGTGGGCGCAACATTGATCTTGCACCGTCAGATCTGACAATCAGGAGAGAAGTGTCATGATCTGCTGGGAAGATGCGGCTAATTGGGATGGTGTGTCCGAGGAAATTCTATGCACTCGGCAGTTTAAAAAGAGTTTAAACCTTTGTTTTTGAATGGATAAAGGTTTAAATTATGTGTAGGTGGGGCTTATGTATACGGGACAGTATATATAAATATGGGGTTAAATAATTCTACACACACACACACACACACACACACACATATATATATATTTAAAAAGGGTTTTTTATATATGGGTGGAGGCACATGAGGTGGGGTTATATGATTAATCAGGGGTTAGCCTAAGTAAATCTTGGGGCTTTACATAGCAAGGATAGATTGAAAGGAAAAGACTTAAAAATGTGATGAATGGGGGAGTATGTTTAGTTTTAAACATATGTATGGGTGCGTGATTGATTTTATTAGATAGTTTTAAACCATGAAGGGTATAATAACCATAGGGGGCAAGGTATTTTATTAAGGTTAGTTTTAGACCAAAGGGCGCCTTTTTTGGGTTTTTGATTTAACATGTGGATAATATCTTTGGTCCAAAATCTTTATAATAGTGGGTTTTGGGGGGTATTTAAAATAAAGGGATCTATATAGATAGGATAAGTTATCTTTAGGGAATTAATAAAGTAACTTAGAAGTTAATATGACAAGGGGAAATGGAATACAAAAAAATACACTAAATAACTAAGTAAAGTGAATAAAATAAAGCAAAGCTTGTCATTTCATGATTTCACTATTTTACTTAGGATAGAGTGTTTTTTGAGGGTTTTTGTATGCTTTATGAATGAAGGAAGCCAATTAAATGGGATTTTAGGTTTCATTAAGTAAGAAAGAGTCCTTAATTTGGAAAATGAGTTAAAAAGTGTGAATGAGGGATAAATAATGGTAAAAGGGGATTTTATCACAAGAAATCAACATTTTCCACTATCCAGTCATCAAGCCTTGGGTTCGGTCCCAACAAAAGTCAGAGAAATGCTCTGAGCCTTTTTGACTGGTAGTCTATAATACTGAATACTTATAGGGAAAGGGAAATTAGTGATTTTAGATGAGTGATGAAGATTACATTCTTTTTTCCACTTCTTTCTACCTACCCAACATTACTCTAACATTTTTTCTTATTTTTAGCAAGTGCATTTAAGCTTGCAACCTTGAAAGATTTATTCTTTTGAAAGCATAAACTATCGAATTCTACCTTATTTCATCCGAGGGCTCAGAGTAAATTGTTGAGATCCTCATTATTTTCTACCTAACTAATGATTTGTCAGGATTAAATTGTCTGACAAATATTTATTCACTATCTAAAACATGGAAATTGAAAACATGACAAGTCAAGATTAAACAGTTTAACTCATCATGGATTATGGCATTTATTGAAACTCTTCCATAATAATTTGCAAAAGGAACAATGTATTAACCATTATGTTGTTGAAAAGAGAAGAAAAGAGATATCAACACCTTAGAATTAAGCCACTTCGAGGGGGAAACCTCCATTACATTACATGAATGAACAATTCTTGGATTATTCAAATTACAAAACCTCCTTTCTATATATAGGAGTCCATGGGGCTACAATGTAATCCTAGTGGAGCCACAATGTAATCCTAGCTGACCTAACAATAATAATTTAAGGGCACAATAATAACAATATGGGGGTTACAAGGGTACAATAATAACAATAATGGGGTTACACTAACAACAATAAGGGAATATACTAGTAATATAGGGACCTAACATGGGAATATACAAAAGTGTTGTCATCAACACTTGAGTAGCTCTGGGTGCTTCTGTATAAAATTCTCATCCTCCCTTGTAGAATCTTCAGTGGGTAAGTTCTTCCACTTGATGAGATACTCTGAAATTGATCGATTCCGTAGCTGTCGAGTTATTGTTGCCATGATCGCTTCAGGTTCTAATATAATGTTTCCTTCCTCATCAAGTTCTCGAAATATTGTTTGAAGATAGTATTTTTTCCAAAAAGTGTTTAAGACTATCATGATCAGTTTTTACCTTGAAGTGTCTTCCCATTAGGTAAGTTCTCCATTTCTTTAGTGCATGCAGTATTGCTAACATTTCCTTCTCATAAATAGATTTATGTAAATACTTTCCTTTGATTGGATGACTTTCAAAAGCAATGGGTCTTCCTTATTGCATTAAAACAACACCAATTCCATTTCCTGAGGCATCGCATTCCACAATAACATTTTTTGTGAAGTCTGGCATTGCTAAGACTGGTGCGATGCACATTGCCTCTTTAAGATGTTAAAAGGCCTTAGTTACTTCAAGAGTCCATGAAAATTCATCTTTCTTCAATAATGTTGTTATAGGTCCTGCTATTCTACCATAATTCTTAACAAACTTTCGATAATACCCTGTTAACCCAAGAAATCCTCACAACTGCTTTACGGTTGTGGGGACTTTCCATTACTTAACGGCTTTGATCTTTTTAAGGTCTACCTTAACACCCTCGTGAGATACAATATGACCCAGATATTCCACCTCTTGTACTCCAAAGAAATATTTGGATGTTTTTTCATATAATTGTTTCTCCTGCAATGGTTTGAGCACCCTTTCAACATGTTGAACATGATCCTTCCAAGAATTTTTGTAGATTAATATATCATCAAAAAATAGTAGCACAAAATTTCGAAGGAAGGGTTTGAAAATGGAAGTCATCAACCCTTGAAATATAGAAGGTGCATTGGTAAGGAGAAAAGGCATGAAAAAAAATTCATAATGACCCTCATGAGTTTGAAATTCTATTTTCGGAATATCTTTAGTCTTCATTCTAATTTGATGATACCCTGAACGAAGATCCAATTTGGTAAAATAAATTGTTCCATGTAATTAATCCAATAATTCATGAATCACAGGAATGGGAAATTTATCTTTAATGGTGAGCTTATTGAGATCCCTATAATCCGGAAACATGCGCGATGATCCATCCTTCTTGTGTGCCAATACTACAGCAACAGAGAAAGAACTTTGACTAGGTTGAATTATACCTGCCTCTAACATTTCTGCAATCATACATTCAATTTCGCTCTTTTGGACATAACGATATATATAAGGCCTGATGTTCGGAGGAACAATTCCTCGAATCAAATGAATAGCATGATCATGATAACGAATAGGTGGGAGTCCTTTTGGAGTTTCAAAAACCTTGGAATGATTGTCCAAGACTTTTTGGAGATCTGCATAAATATATGATTTTGATGTTGGAACTTCTAGTGAGAATAATTGTGCAATTATGCCTCGTTGTTATTTATTTAGAAGCTTTGTCATGAAATTATAGCTTATTATATTTCCTGGCTTCCCAAAAATACCCCGTAATTTGACTTCGTTTCCTTTTGAAAAAAAATTCAAGAAAAGTTCCTGAGAATTAAAAGCTACCGTCCCCAAAGATTGTAACCATTGTACTCCTAGTACAACGTCAACACCTCCCATAGGAATGGAAAGCATTCGACTATTCAATAAATATTCCCCCATGGTTATCTTGATATCATGGCATTTTCCAGAGCAATTTATAGTTCCTCCATTTGCAACCATCACTTGACATTATGGTGCTGGGTATAGGAAACAATTCAATTCCTTACCTACCTTGCAATGAATAAAATTATGGGTACTACCTGAATCAATCAAAACTATTACCTTTTTCCTCTTGATATGTCCTTCTATCTTGAGAGTTTGAGGAGTGGTAATTCTTGCCAATTCATTACACGATAAGGTCAGACTCATTTCTTCCTCTTCTTGGGTTGGTTCCTGGTGTATATCCTCTTCTTGTTCATTTTCTTATTCCTCTTCAAAATCTATGTAAAATAATTTCTTCTCAGCACACTTATGACCTTTAATGTATTTTCTATCACAACTGTAGCAAAGCCCTTTTTCTCTTTTTTCTTCCAATTTTTGTGGTGTCAAAATTGTAGGTTGTGGAAATCTAGGAGTAGAAACACTTCCCTCTTTATAGAAGTGAGTGGTAGGCTTCCTTGTTGCCATAATTTTACATTCCATTTTTCTCGCCAACCTGAATGCCTTCTCCAATGAATCAGGTTCCAAAACGCGAACTTCATGTTGGATGTTATCCTTTAAAGTACCTATGAAGATATCAATCCTGTGTTCCTCTTGAATATCAGTTACCCTTATATTAAATTTTTGGAAGTCCTCAATGTGCTCCCCCATTAAACCCTTTTGTTTGAGATTTATCAATTGGCTAAGGAAGGTGTTGCTCTTTGTATCCTCATAATGTGCTATCATTTCCTCCGTAAAAATTGACCAAGTCACAATTTTTTTGCGGGAGCAGAGCCATCGATACCATACAAATGTATTTTTTTATAAATGTAAAGTTGCAATGCATACCTTTTGTGCATTTTTCACATTATGGAGATCAAAATATTGCTCCATCTATAGTATCCATGTTACAGGATCCTTTCCATCAAACTTCCTCATATCCATTTTTGGAATATGGTAGTTCCTCCTGCCAGCTTAGATTTTATGAAATCACGATTAACATTTATTTTGTTCTCATCATGAGTTTCCTCTACTATATTTTCACCATTAGGAAACATTTCTTGTATCAAATTTTTCAAACCTTCCATGTATGCTTTTAGATCATTCTTCATGTTTTCCATTTTCTCATCGATCTTAGCTTCCATGTCATCCATCTTAGATTCCATGCCATCCATCTTAGAATCCATGCTAGCTTCCATGCCATCTATTTTAGATTCCATGCCATTCTTCAAACCATCCATCTTATATTCCACGCCTTTCTTCAAACCATCCATCTTATTTTCCACGTCTTTCTTTAAAACTTCCATGTCATTTTTTGTTGCTCTTTGCAAGAGCGAAATTTGTTGCACTTTCTCTTCTAATTTTGATATGTCAAGTTGCCATTCTTCATATTCATGAGTCATAGTAGAGCTTTCTAAAGGCTTAATGGGTGTTGAATTCTTTTTAGGGGCCATTTTAGAATCCAATACTGATATCTATTCTACAATATGCCCTTGGAATCAATTCAACTTGATTCTTCAAACAAGAATTATGCAATTCGGAAAAAAAAAAAAATACACACCTTTTACTTGCTTTTGAGGAGCTTGATATTGAAATTGAATTCTCTGTATAATTTTGGATCCTCAATATCTGAAATTTAGCCCTGTAGTAGCCCTCCGAAGCTTCTTTCAAATGCCACAGGTTTGATCTGATTTGGATTCTTCAAGTGAAAGTTATGTCCAATGTCCCACAATGACCCAATTTTGGACTCGTTCAGTAGAGTGAACTTGTACGACTTGCCACGTGTCACTGTTTCATCCTTTGGATCTGAAATTTATAGACCAAAACTACATTCCATGTAGTTGCAGCCACCTTTTATGGCATTCCAATCCGATGCTAAGAGAGAGAGCTATGAATATTTTCCCACGATCACCTCTTTGAGATGAAATTCAGAAGCCTCAAAAAGCCCTAACTTCCACAAATCATATCTCCGAAAATATTGTGAACCAATATCTGAATTTTTTTTACGATGTTCCTCAAGATTGTGGTTTCGCATTCTAAAAATTTCAGCTTTTGAACCTTTGTAAAAAATAATTATTACAAAAATACCAAGATGACCTATTTAGGTTAAATTTGGGAGCCTGCAAAATGACCTAACTTGCATAGATCATATCTCCTAAACTGTTAAGAACCAAGATCTGAAATTTTGCAACGATGTTCCTCAGGATTTTTTCTTCGCACTCTAAAAATTTCAAATTATGAACCTTCGTATACAAAATTTTATAGCAAAAATTCCGCGCTGACCTGTTTGGGGTAGAAAAACCCTAGAATCTCAAAGATCTAATACCAAATGTTGTGAAAACAGCTCCAAAAAGAGAAGAAATGAGATATCAATGCCTTATAAATAAGCCACTTCATGGGGGAAACCTCCAATACATTACATTAATGAAAAATTCTTGGATGATTAACATTACAAAACCTCCTTTCTATATATAGGAGTCCATGGGGCCACAATGTAATCCTAACCGACCTAAAAATAATAATTTAAGGGCACAATAATAACAATATGGGGGTTATAAGGGTACAATAATAACAATAATGGGGTTACATTAACAACAATAAGGGAATATACTAATAATATAGGGACCTAACATGGGAATATAAAAAAGTGTTGTCCTCAACGCTTGAGTAGCTCTGGGTGCTTCTGTATAAAATTCTCATCCTCCCATGTAAAATATTCAGTGGGTAAGTTCTCCCACTTGATGAGATACTCTGAAATTGATCGATTCTGTAGCTATCGAGTTCTTGTTTCCGTGACTGCTTCAGGTTCCAATATGATATTTCCTTCCTCATCAAGTTCTGGAAATATTGTTTGAAGATAGTCTTTGTTCCAAAAAGTGTTTAAGACTATCATGATTAGTTTTTACCTTGAAGTGTCTTCCCATTAGGTAAGTTCTCCATTTATTTAGTGCATGCAGTATTGCTAACATTTCCTTCTCATAAATAGATTTCTGTAAAGAATTTCCTTTGATTGGACGACTTTCAAAATAAATGGGTCTTCCTTCTTGCATTAAAACCTGACCAATTCCATTTCCAGAGGCCTCACATTCCACAATAAAGGTTTTTGTGAAGTCTAGCGTAGCTAAGACTAGTGTTAGGCACATTGCCTCTTTAAAATGTTCAAAGGCCTTAGTTGCGTCATGAGTCCATGAAAATGCATCTTTCTTCAATAATGTTGTTATAGGTGCTGCTATTCTCCCATAATTCTTAACAAAATTTCAATAATACCCTGTTAACCCGAGAAATCCTCGCAACTGCTTTATGGTTGTGGGTACTTTCCATTCCTTAATGGATTTAATTTTGTTAGGGTCTACCTTAACACCCTCATGAGATACAATATGACCCAGATATTATACCTCTTGTACTCTAAAGAAAAATTTGGATGTTTTTTCATATAACTGTTTCTCCGGCAATAGTTTGAGCACCCTGTCAACATGTTGAACATTATCCTTCCAAGACCTATTGTAGATTAATATATCATCAAAAAATAGTAGCACAAATTTTCTAAGGAAGGGTTTGAAAATGGAATTCATCAACCCTTGAAATGTAGAAGGTGCATTGGTAAGGTCAAAAGGCATGACCAAAAATTCATAATGACCCTCATGAGTTCGGAATGTTGTTTTCGGAATATTTTTAGTCTTCATTATAATTTAATGTTACCCTAAACGAAGATCCAATTTGGTAAAATCAATTTCTCCATGTAATTCATCCAATAATTCATTAATCACAGTAATGGGAAATTTATCTTTAATGGTGAGCTTATTGAGCTCCCTATAATCCGGACACATGCACCATGATCTATCCTTCTTGTGTACCAATACTATAGGAGCAGAGAAAGAACTTTGACTAGGTTGAATTATACCTACCTCTAACGTTTCTGCAGTCATGCGTTCAATTTCCCTCTTTTGGACATAAGGATATCTATAAGGCCTAATGTTTGGAGGAACACTTCCTGGAACCAAATGAATAGCATGATCATGGTCATGAATAGGTGGGAGTCCTTTTGGAGTTTCAAAAACCTTGGAATGATTGTCCAAGAATTTTTGGAGATATGCAGAAATAGATGATTTTGATGTTGGAACTTCTAGTGAGCATAATTGTGCAGTTATTCCTCATTGTTATTTCTTTAGAAGGTTTTTCATGAAATGACATCTTATTATCTTACCCCGCTTTCCTACAATACCCCGTAATTCAATTTCCTTTCCTTCTAAAAAAAATTTCAAGAAAATTTCTTGAAAATTAAAAGCTACAGTCCCCAAAGATTGTAAGCTTTGTACTCCTAGTACAACGTCAACACCTCCCATAGGAATGGAAAGCATTGAACTATTCAATACATATTCCCCCATGGTTAGCTTGATATTATGTCATTTTCCAGAGCAATTTATAGTTCCTCAATTTTCAACCATCACTTGACATTCTGGTGCTGGGTATAGGAAAAAATTCAATTCCTTGCCTACCTTACAATGAATAAAATTATGGGTACTACCTGAATCAATCAACACTATTACCTTTTTCTTCTTCATATGTCCTTCTATCTTGAGAGTTTGAGGAGTGGTAATTCCTGCCAATGCATTACACGATATGATCGGACTCATTTCTTCCTCTTCTTGGGTTGGTTCCTGGTGTATATCCTCTTCTTGTTCATTTTCTTCTTCCTCTTCACAATCTATGTAAAATAATTTCTTCTCAGCACACTTATGACCCTTAGTGTATTTGCTATCAAAACTATAGCAAAACACTTTTTATCTTTTTGTTGCGGTGTCAACCTTTTAGGTTGTGGAAATATAGGAGTAGCAACACTTCCCTCTTTATAGAAGTGAGTGGTAGGCTTCCTTGTTGCCATAATTTTACATTAAATTTTTCTCGCCAAACTGAATGCCTTCTCCAATGAATCAGGTTCCAAAATACGAACTTGATGTTGGATTTTATTCTTTAAAGTACCTATGAAGAGATCAATCCTGTGTTCCTCTACAATATCAGTTACCCTTATATTCAATTTTTGGTAGTCCTCAATGTGCTCCCCCATTAAACCCTTTTGTTTGAGATTTATCAATTGGTTAAAGAAGGTGTTTCTCTTTGTATCCTCATAATGTGCTATCATTCCCTCCATAAAATTGACCAAGTCACAATTTTTTTATGGGAGCAAAGCCATCAATACCATACAAATGTATTTTTTTCTAAATGTAAAGTTGCAATGTGTACCTTTTGTGTGTTTTGCACATTATGGAGATCAAAATATTGCTCCATCTGTAGTATCCATGTTACATGATCTTTTCCATCAAACTTCGTCATATCCATTTTTGGAATATGGTGGTTCTTCCCACCAACATTAGATTTTATGAAATCATGATTAACATTTATTTTTTTCTCATCATGAGTTTCCTCTACTATATTTTAACCATTATGAAACATTTATTGTATCAACTTTGTCAAACCTTCCATTTCTACTTTTCGATCATTCTTCATGTTTTCCATTTTCTCATCGATCTTAGCTTCCATGTCATCCATCTTAGATTCCATGCCATCCATCTTAGATTCCATTCCATCTTCCATGCCATCTATATTAATGGGTGTTGAATTCTTTTCATGGGCCATTTTAGAATCCAATAATGATATCTATTCTACAATATGCCCTTGGAATCAATTCAAATTGACTCTTCAAACAAGACTTATGCAATTCGGAAAAAAAATAAAAAATACACACCTTTTACTTGCTTTATGGGAGCTCGATATTGAAATTGAATTATCTATATAATTGCAGATCCTCAATAACTGAAATTAAACCTTGTAGTATCCCTCTAAAGCTTCTTTCAAATGCCATAGTTCTGATCTGATTTGGATTCTTCAAGACAAAGTTATGTCCAATCTCCCACAATGACCCAATTTTGGACTGGTTCAGTAGAGCGAAATTGTATGACTTGCCACGTGTCACTGTTTCCTCCTTTGGCTCTGAAATTGATAGAACTAAAAAAAGATTTGTGTACTTATAGCCACTTTTTACAACATTCCAATCCAATGCTTAGAGAGATAGCTATGAATATTTTCCCACGATCAACTCTTTGAGATGAAATTCAAAATCCTCAAAAAGCCCTAACTTCCACAGATCATATCTCCGAAAATATTGCAAACCAATATCTGAATTTTTTTGATGATTTTCCTCAGGATTGCGGCTTCACACTATAAAAAATTCAGGTTATAAACCTTTGTATAAAAAAATGTATTATGAAAATACCACGATGACTTATTTAGGTTAAATTGAGGAGCTTGAAAAATGACCTAACTTGCACAAATCATATCTCCTAAAATATTGCGAACCAACATCTGAAATTTTGCAACGATGTTCCTCAAGATTTTGGATTTGCACTCTAAAATTTTCAGATTCTGAACCTTCGTAGAAACAATGTTATAGCAAAAATTCCACGCTGACCTGTTTGGAGCAGCAAAACTCTAGAATGTCAAATCTATGATACCAAAGGTTGTGAAACCAACTCCAAAAAGATAAGAAAAGAGATATCAACGTCTTATAAATAAGGCACTTCGAGGGGGAAACCTCCAATACATTACATGAATGAAAAATTCTTGGATGATTCAGATTACAAAACCTTCTTTCTATATATAGGAGTCCATGGGCCACAATGTAATCCTAGTGGGGCCACAATGTAATCCTAGCCAACATAACAATAATAATTGAAGGCCACAATAATAAAAATATGGGGGTTACAAGGGTACAATAATAACAATAATGGTGTTACACTAACAATAATAAGGGAATATACTAGTAATATAGGGACCTAACATGGGAATATACAAAAGTGTTGTCCTCAACACTTAAGTAGCTTTGGGTGCTTCTGTATAAAATTCTCATCCTCCCATGTAAAATATTCAGTGGATAAGTTCTTCCACTTGATGAGATACTCTAAAATTGATCGATTCCGTAGCTATTGAGTTCTTGTTTCCGTGACCGCATCAGGTTCGAATATGATTTTTCCTTCCTCATCATGTTATGGCAATATTGTTTGAAGATAGTCTTTGTTCCAAAAAGTGTTTAAGACTATCATGATCAGTTTTTACCTTGAAGTGTCTTCCCATTAAGTAAGTTCTCCATTTCTTTAGTTCATGCAGTATTGCTAACATTTCCTTCTAATAAATAGGTTTCTGTAAATACTTTCTTTTGATTGGACGACTTTCAAAAGAAATGGGTCTTCCTTCTTGCATTAAAACAACACAAAGTCCATTTCCAGAGGCATCACATTCCATAATAAAGGTTTTTTTGATGTCTGGCGTAACTAAGATTGGTGCTAGGCACATTGCCTCTTTAAGATGTTCAAAGGCCTTAGTTGCTTCAGGAGTCCATGAAAATGCATCTTTCTTCAATAATGTTGTTAGAGGTGCTGCTATTCTCCCATAATTCTTAACAAACTTTCTATAATACCCTGTTAACCTGAGAAATCCTCGCAACTGCTTTATGGTTGTGGGGACTTTCCATTCCTTAATGGTTTTAATTTTTTTAGGGTCTACCTTAACACCCTCGTGAGATACAATATGACCCAGATATTCCACCTCTTGTACTCCAAGGAAAAATTTGGATGTTTTTTCATATAATTGTTTCTCCTGCAATAGTTTGGGTACCCTGTCAACATGTTGAGCATGATCCTTACAAGACCTACTGTAGATTAATATATCATCAAAAAAATACTGTTTGGTCAATTTAGTGTGTCCTAAATTGCTGCATTTAATTTGTCAATCCGGGAATCGTAAGCTGATGAAGTGCAGCGCACTATATGTGCAAGATAACCTATTTCTTAATGTTTTGTCGTTTTTGATTTTCTAAGGTGAAATGGAAATTCTAAGATGAAAACAAGTTTGGTTATGTTTGTTCAAGGAAGTGATATCCCCTATAATGATTTACCAACTTGAAAATTTAAAAAGAAATTTCAAATTTACAATGACAAGACTTGAAAGGAAATGGAAATGTGCTGCTGAAATGGAAAAGTGCTGCTAGTCTAGTAAATCAAAATAATGAACTATTGAGCATGAGAACTAAATTATTCTTGCTGCCAACTAAATGTAAAAGAAACTATGCTTTAAGGAAATTCAAAATTGCAACAAAATAAATCTAAATCAGGTTACATCAATTTATCTTCTGACCCTTCATCATTAGTCCAGCTATGATTTTCGGAAGTAATCATAAACAATTTGAGTAACTGATATTTAATTTGCAGAAAGTAAACTAATACTAAACCAAACACTCATGATTCAATCCCTCACCATCAGTCCAGCTGTGGCTTTCGGAGGCAACTGAAGATGTCATGCTTGATTTAATATATCTAAATTTGCAGAAAAGAAACTAATATTAAACTACACATCTCACAATTCAATCCCTCACCATCAGTCCAGCTGTGGCTTTCGGAGGCAACTGAAGATGCTATGAGCAGCTTAATATATCTAAATTTGCAGAAAAGAAACTAATACTAAACTACACATTTCACAATGCAATCCCTCACCATCAGTCCAGCTGTGGCTTTCAGAGGCGATTGAAGATGCTATGAGCAGCTTAGTATGTCTAAATTTAACTACTGAAGCAGATAAGAAAATACTGAAATTAAACAAAAGCTATGAAAAGCAAATTAGCAGCAGAACAATGTTAGTTCATGTCACTAGTCAAAAAGCTATGAAAATGCCCGGGCTGCCTATCTATAACCTGAAAACAAGAACACTGATCAGTGATTAACAATCATAAAGCATGAAAGACAGAAATGAAATGGAAATTATGGAAGTGTATAAACAGAAATGAAACAAATGCAATATATGAACATATGAATGGATTATGACACAATGAAATGAAATTAAAATTATACACTAATACACAAAACCTTAGCTGAGCAGGGGCCCTCTACACCAGTCTTGGCAACGGTCCTCAAATACGAATTAAGTTGAAAAACAGAGTCTTCTTATATTAAAAAGCAGTCATTTACAGAATGGTAATGTTACGGCACAAGTGCAGCATAATCACTACAGAACAAAAGATAACAAAGACTATCGTTCACTAACATTGACTAACTCCTATGCGTATGCAAACGCACTATATATATAACAACAAACTATAACTGTCTCCTAAAGTTCATGCTAGTAGAGAGCACGTAGACCACTACGTCCACGGATATAGGAGCATGGCCGTGTTGGAAAGTAAATCTACGAGAGGTGGATGCTTGAATTCGACTCTGGAGACCTGTACAGATGTCGATTTATCCTCCGCAGGCTTAGAAACGGCCGTTTGAACCTTTATGTGACACGAAACAGAGTCCGGCCGACATGAAACTCCATGGTTGACTTCCATGTGGACGCCTTTGACCGCGACTTCTTTGGATGAGTTTGCTTGAACCAATAGGACATGAACCATGTCCACGTCATTCCTGACCTGCCCATGTGGCTCGTTTCCCTTGTAGACACCTGTAGCATAGAGTTTCACAAAATAGCTACGGAAAGTTGCAGCAGCTACGGAAAGTGGCAAGATTCCGCAGCTGAATGAACAAAATCTAGATCAAATAGCAAACACAAAAATATAATTAAAAACCATGTTAGATGCTCTTTTTCACATGATATTGACAATTTGGGAGGGTTAAGTGAGTGAAAAAGGTATGGAAAAGTGTATGGAAAAGATGCAAATTTGGGACTCAACAAATACTAGCACAAATTTTCTAAGGAAGGGTTTGACATCAACCCTTGAAATGTAGAAGGTGCATTGGTAAGGCCAAAAGGCATGAACAAAAATTCATAATGACCCTTATAAGTTCGAAATGTTGTTTTCGGAATATCTTCAGTCTTCATTCTAATTTGATGTTACCCTTAATGAAGATCCAATTTGGTAAAATAAATTTCTCCATGTAATTCATCCAATAATTCATCAATCACAGGAACAGAGAAATAAATTTGACTAGGTTGAATTATACATGCCTCTAACATTTCTGCAATCATACGTTCAATTTCACTCTTTTGGACATAAGGATATCTATAAGGCCTGATGTTTGGAGGAACACTTCTTGGAATCAAATGAATAGTATGATCATGATCACGAATAGGTGGGAGTCCTTTTGGAGTTTCAAAAACATTGGAATGATTGTCCAAGACTTTTTGATCTGCAGAAATAAATGATTTTGATGTTGGAACTGCTAGTGAGAATAATTGTGCACTTATGCCTCGTTTTTATTTATTTAGAAGCTTTTTCATGACATTAGAGCTTATTATCTTTCCTGACTTCCCTGCAATACCCCGTAATTCGACTTCCTTTCCTTCTGAAAAAAAATTCAAGAAAAGTTCTTGAAAATTAAAAGCTACCGTCCCCAAACATTGTAACCGTTGTACTCCATGAACAATGTCAGCACCTCCCATACGAATGGAAAGAATTGGACCATTCAATACATATTCCCCCATGGTTAGCTTGATATTATGGAATTTTTCAAAGAAATTTATAGTTCCTCCATTTTCAACCATCACTTGAAATTCTGGTGTTGGGTATAGGAAACAATTTAATTCCTTGGCTACCTTACTATGAATAAAATTATGGGTACTACCTGAATCAATCAACACTACTACCTTTGTATTCTTGATATTTCCTTCTATCTTGAGAGTTTTAGGAGTGGTAATTCCTACCAATGCATTACACAATATGGTCGGACTCATTTTTTCCACTTCTTGGGTTGGTTCCTGGTATATATCCTCTTCTTTTTCATTTTCTTTTTCCTCTTCACAATCTATGTAAAATAATTTCTTCTAAGCACACTTATGACCTTTAGTATATTTGATATCAAAACTATAACAAAGCCCTTTTTCTCTTTTTTCTTCCAATTGTTGTGGTGTCAACCTTGTAGGTTTTGGAAATCTAGGAGTAGCAACACTTCCCTCTTTATAGAAGTGAGTGGTAGGCTTCCTTGTCACCATAATTTTACATTCAATTTTTCTTGCCAACCTGAATGCCTTCTCCAATGAATCAGGTTCCAAAATGAAAACTTCATGTTGGATGCTATCATTTAAAGTACCTATAAAGAGATCAATCATGTGTTCCTCTGGAATATCAGTTACCCTTATATTCAATTTTTGGAAGTCCTCAATGTGCTTCCCCATTAAACCCTCTTGTTTGAGATTTATCAATTGGCTAAAGAAGGTGTTTCTCTTTGTATCCTATAATGTGCTATCATTTCCTCCATAAAAATTGACCAAGTGACATTTTTTTTAAGGGAGCAAAGCCATCGATACCATACAAATGTATTTTGCTCTAAATATAAAGTTGCAATGAGTACCTTTTGTGTGTTTTTCACATTATGGAGATAAAAATATTGCTCCATCTGTAGTATCCATGTTACAGGATCCTTTCCATCAAACTTCCTCATATCCATTTTTTGAATATGGTGGTTCTTCCCACCAACATTACATTTTATGAAATCATGATTAACATTTATTTTGTTCTCATCATGAGTTTCCTCTGCTATCTTTTCACCATTAGGAGAAATTTCTTGTATCAACTTTATCAAACCTTCCATGTTTGATTTTAGATCATTCTTCATGTTTTCCATTTTCTCAACGATCTTAGCTTCCGTGTCATCCATCTTAGATTCCATGCCATCCATCTTAGATTCCATTCCAGCTTCCATGCCATCTATCGTAGATTCAATGCCATTCTTCAAACCATCCATCTTATATTCCATGCCTTTCTTCAAACCATCCATCTTAGTTTCCACACCTTTCTTCAAAACTTCCATGCCATTTTTTGTTGCTATTTTCAAGAGAAAAATTTGTTGCACTTTTTCTTGTAATTTTGATATGTCATGTTGCCATTCTTCATCTTCATGAGTCATAGTAGATCTTTCTAAAGGCTTAATGGGTGTTGAATTATTTTTAGGGGCCATTTTAGAATCCAATACTGATATCTATTCTACAATATGCCCTTGGAATCAGTTCAACTTGATTCTTCAAACAAGACTTATGCAATTTGGGAAAAAAAACACACACATTTTTTACTTGCTTTTGAGGAGCTTGATATTGAAATTGAATTATATTTATAATTTTGGATTCTAAATATTTTAAATTTATCCCTATAGTAGCCCTATGAAGCTTCTTTCAAATGCCACAGGTCTGATGTGATTTGGATTCTTCAAGGCAAAGTTATGTCCAATCTCCCACAATGAACCAATTTTGGACTGGTTCTGTAGAGCGAACTTGTATGACTTTCCACATGTCACTGTTTCCTCCTTTGGCTCTAAAATTGATAAACCAAAAAATACAGTCCGTGTAATTGTGGCCAAGTTTTACGTCATTCCAATCTGATTCTCAGAGAGAGAGCTATGATGATTTTCCCACAATTAGCTCTTTGAGATGAAATTCAGAAACCTTAAAAAGCCCTAACTTCCATAGATCATATCTTGGAAAATATTGCAAACAAATATCTGAAATTTTTGAAGATGTTCCTCAAGATTGCAGCTTCACACTATAAAAATTTCAGCTTCTAAAAATTTGTAGAAAGAAATTTATTACTAAAATACCACAATGACCTATTTAGGTTAAATTCAGGAGCCTGCAAAATGACCTAACTTGCACAGATCATATCTCATAAAATATTGCGAACCAATATCTGAAATATTGCGACGATGTTCCTTAGGATTTTGGCTTCGCACTCTAAGAATTTGAGATTCTGAAGCTTCGTATAAAAAAATTTATAGCGAAAATTCCATGCTGACCTTTTTGGAGCAACGAAACCCTAGAATCTCAAATATCTGATACCAAATGTTGTGAAACCAGCTCGAAAAAGAGAATAAAAGAGATATCAACACCTTAGAAATAATCCACTTCAAGGGGGAAACCACCAATACATTACATGAATGAACAGTCATTGGATGATTCAAATTACAAAACCTCCTTTCTATATATAAGAGTCCATGGGGTCACAATGTAATCCTAGTCGACCTAACAACAATAATTCAAGGGTGCAATAATAACAATATGGGGGTTACAAGGGTACAATAATAACAATAATGGGGTTACACTAACAAAAATAAGGGAATATACTAGTAATATAGGGACCTAACAAATGAGGACTTATTCATATTCTTGCTCACAATTTGAATCTTTTACAAAACATATCCATATTTACAGAACCAAAAATATCAACAACATCTTATTGGGAAAAGCATGTTGGTCAAGAATTTATGGAGTTGTGGAATGTAGACTCTTAAAAATGGTAGTGAATACCCTCCCCCAAACTAAAGTTGTTTTTGTCTTTTGAAAATGGGGAAAAAAATGTCTCATGGGAAATTTTTGAATTACATGTATTTTAGCATTCAATGAATTAATGATTAAAGACTAGAAAAAAACATACTTTCACCTACCTGAAAAGTCAATAAGATATGTATCTATGAGATAGTGGTTGTTACTATTGGATCATAGAATGTTAAGTTAAATAATAGGATATGTTGCTTCACCTCTTTTTTTTATGAATAGTGGATGAAATATTAAAGTGGATCTTTTTTCCTTCTTATTACTGGAACTAATGCTGAAATCTAATTTTGAATCTTAATTTATTGGAACATTTCTTGAAGTTTCTAGAATCATATAGGATTTACTCATATTCACATCGTGGCATAATTATTTTATAAGTGAATAACGTTTTCTGATGTCGAACATATAAATAAATTGTTGGATTACCATCCATTGATGAATTCCATTAACTAACATCAGAAAACTCACCATTAATTTCAACGACAGTGAAGATTCCCAAGTACATATTACTAGGTACAAATAAATGAGTTGAAGTTGAATCACCCAGAATATTAGGAAATATGGGACACTGATGTATTCACACTATTCATTGGAGAGAGAATTTGTGACTAAGTCATGCAACCCTCAAGGTACTAAAAATAACTCTAGTATCGATCCCAGATAATTGGATGAAGTCGATGGATCAAGACTTGCCAGAAGCAGGTACTTAAGGAATTTCCCATCATCTAACGTGAGTATAAGACAATTATTTAGAGGATCATAGATAAAATATTTTCATTTATCAAGAAGGTTTTATTTGGCATAAAGGAAAATGATAATGGGGTGACTCAAGATGTAAGTGAGTTGGATTACTTTATTCATGGGTTAGGGATGAAATGTAAGTGAGGAAGGAAAGTATGAAAGGGAGAATTTTTTTGAACCCATGATCTAGTAGTAGGAAGATGGCAATTAAGACCTCAACATGAATTATTTAGAGAGAGGAAAATGAATGAGTATTCCATGACATAATTTGATTCAGAAAGGATTCTTTTTGTAACAATGTCATGATGGATTTGATTTGATATGGACTTGAATTCTCCGTGTTCTGGTTGAAAAAGAAAATGGTCTTTGAAAACCAATTGTGCATAAATTGATCTTGTTTAATTATCCTGGAGCGTGCAAAAGCTTAACACTAATCTACAATAAAATGTAACATTCTCAAAGGAGATAGGTGATAAGTTTCTCTTCATATGTTATTTTTTTTTCCACAGAAAAAAATCGAACCATCTATTAATTATAGAAAGTTACATAGAATATGCTGAGCATTTCTAAAGAACTCCTTTTCTCCTTCAGAAGAGGAAGAAAAACACTCTCGAATGTTTTGAAATACACGCAGGTATTTTCTTTAACAACCCAATCCCAAAAATATCATTGTTCAAAAGCAATCTTGTTCTGGCACATCTCCCAGGTTTTCTTATAGGTAGACAATCCGAAACAGAGGTGTGCAAGAAATAGAATTTTTGTCTTTTAGAGCAAAAAAGCTACCGAAACCATCTAGAAACCAGTAGTAAGCACTATCCTAGTTTCCATCCATACAAAAAATCATAGTTTTATCGGATAATCAGGGCCTCCTTATATAGGAAAACAACCCTAGAACCCAAAACAAGTTTATGAAAAGATCAGGTAAAATAAAAACATCATAATATATACATTCAGAAATCACCATTTAAAGCAAACTGATGGGCATTAGGCAAAAAAAGGTTGTTCAATAGGTTGAACCAGCCCATTTTCCTCCTCCACAACTAACCAGGTCCCCAAATCTTTCTTAAAACCCTCTTTAGATAGGCGGTATACATCATGGTTCTGTTCCCTGTAGATATGGAAAACAAGGATCTCAGTGAAAGGACATTTTAGACGAGATATTTCATTAAGTAAAGGAAGAAAAATATAGTTCATGCAGTTTTGTGTCCCATTGAACCATTTAACAATATTCATAGAGTCTCCAAAAATCTAAACCTTTCTCACAATACTAAGAGTTAACCAACAGAGGAGATGGTGAAGAGCTTCCAGTTCAGCAAAGTTGTTTGTCCCTTGACCAATCCCAATGGATGCTTTGATTGTTTTATTAGATGAAAGATGGATAACCAATCCTACACCACACCTCTCATTAATGTCTGAAGCCCTGTCAAAATAATCCCATGGGACACCTTCTCTAATAGATTCCTGCTGAACAATTCGGTTTAAAGGAGGATCTGTTGGAATAGGAATGCTATCGTAAATTGTAACCCATTCCGTTGCCAATATTCCAATTAGGAAGGCTAAGTCTTTGAATATCACCTGATTTCTAGCAATCCAAGTCCCCCAGGCTATCAGAAGGGGAATGGTTCTAAATCTATGATTGGGTGCTTCCTTCCACCACCTATGCCATGCTTCCTGCACCTCCTGACCTTCCCATTTATAAGTAATTTTAAGGATTCTTAATGATTCAGTCTAGAGAATCACATTGTCGGGGCAAGAAAGGAAAATATGTTGCACAGCTTCCTCACTAGCTTTGCAGAGAGAACACTAGCCAGGACCAATCTTCCCTCTCCTTTGTAGGAAATCCCATGTAGGTACTCTCTTCTGAAGGATACACCAGAAAAAAATTCTGGATTTAGGTGGTCCTTCTAACTTCCATAGTGGTTTAGCCCACCAAGCCAGGACCTCCCACCCATTTTGAGCCATCAACCACTTATATCCCAGCTTCAGGGAATAAAACCCATTTTGAGCGTGCACCCATCTGAGTTCATCCCTTGAATCAGTGTTCCGAATTGAAGAGTTTTGTAGATCCATTGTATAGTAACCCCACTCTTCTAACCAACAATCTTCCAATTGAATTTCCATCCTATATAGCCACCCTTGTCTCCAAATTGAGGTGTTCCGGTGATCAACCACATGGTTTATATAGTAAAACCCCCTATTATTTAAGAAAACAACCAGGTCTTGAGATAGTGAAAACCTGTCCATGCATCCCACCCAAGGATCACATCCCAGCCTAACCTGAGTTCAATCCCCTACATTCCATGCTATTCCCTGCTCAATAATTTTGACGGAGGCTACCACTTCTCTCCATAGCACAAAAGCATTTTTGGAAGATTTTGGAGGTAGTCTTATCCATTCAAGCATTGGAACTGGGTCAATGTATTTTATTTTAGTAGCTAAAGTGAAAAGGTTCTCAGCTGATATGAGCCTCCAGGAAAGCTTGGCTACAAGTGACTGGGAGAAAGGGAAAAGATTTTTAATACCCCATCCTCCCCATTCCTCAGGTTTAAAAATTTTATCCGAGGCTATCCAGTGGGTCACATGTTCAACCTTGGATCTAGCCCATAGAAATCTGCTGCAAAATTTTTCAATGGAAGCCAATATACCTTTGGGGACCCAAGTAAGCCTATCCCAGTACACAAGAACTGCCAGCAACATATAATTTATTAGGACCATCCTCCCTACTCTTGAAAGCCATTTAAATCTCCAGTGTTTCAATACTGATTCGATTTTCGCAAGGAGCCATTTCCAGTCATGAATTCGGTACTTATCAAGTTTTAAGAAGAAGCCAAAATATTTGAACTTCTCTTGCAATGACTTGACTTCAAACTGCAAGAAAAATTCCACCATTCCCACCTCCTTCCTGGTTAGACCTGAGATCGTTAGAGTCGATTTTTGCTCATTTATACATATAACTATAGCTTTCAGGAAAAGATCCAGGATATTCTTTAGGGCCCTGCAGTCCTTAGTACTTCCATTACTAAACAATAAGATATCATCCATAAAAATTAGATGAGTGACCCAAAGGTTTACCGCCAGTTAAATTCCTTTAAGATTCCCTTGTCTCTTTGCCTCATGTATCATTAGACTGAAGCATTTTTCTACCAACAAGAATAGTAAGGGAGAAAGTGGACAGCCTTGCCTGAGCCCTCTCTCAGGATTGAAAAACATAGAAGTAGCCCCATTGATCAGAATTTCAATGGAAGACGAAGTGATGCAACCCATTAACCATCTCAAAAAGTTAAATCTGAAGCCAAGATGGGTTAATAAGAGTCTGAGGTACATCCAACTAATTCTATCATAGGCCTTTCACAGATCAATTTTTACTATAGCACCTTTCTTCCCTCTTATTTTTAAACTGTGAAGAGTTTCTTGGCCTACTCCCACCGCCTCATGAATTTTCCTGCCATCTAAAAAGCCAAATTTCTCAGCAAAAATGCTGTTGGATAGGAGCTATTTTAGCCTAGAAGCAATGACTTTTGCAATAATTTTATAGATACATGTACATAAGGAAATAGGCCTGAAAACATCAAAAGAACCCGGATGATCAGAGTTAGGGATGAGAGCTAAGAAGGTAGCGTTGAAAGGTTGATAGATGGATCCCGTGCACCTGGATTCTTCCACCACTACTACCAACTCATCTCCAATGGATTCAAAGAAGTGTTGGAAAAATTCCACAGTCCAGCCATCCGGCCCTGGAATTTTATCCTTCTGCATTGTTTTAAGTATGTCTTCAACCTCCTCTCTAGAAATAGGGCCGATGATTGAATCATCCCCTTCATCCTCAATATATCTTGGGAAAAATTGAGCCACTATGATCACCTCTGTAATAGAGACTTCCTCAGGGGCTCTAAAAATATTTTTAAAATGATTTACCCCTAGAGAGGCCAGGTCCTCAAATGATCGAGCCATCTCCCCATTCTCTTTCTACATTTCCCAGATAGTATTTGAATTTTTCCTTCCTTTTGCATAGTTTTGAAAAAACTTGGTGTTTGCATCCCCTGCCCGCAACCAGATGGCACGACCATTTAAACACTAGCTTTCCTCTCCGAGCTGAATAATTTTTCTCTGAATGGATTCCAGTTCTTTGACTCAATCCCGGGAGTCCAGAGTTGCATAGTCATTTCCTTATAGGCTTTCAAGGAATTCAGGCTCTAAATTCACATTTTTAAGAACCTCCTCCTCCTTCAATTTCTTTTGAATAACCCACTCTTTTGTTTCTAACTTCATTATCTTTAAATTGTCCATAAAGAGACGACTTTTGCTTTCATCTTCCCTGAAACAATCCTTCCTCCAAGTTTTATGAAATAGAGGAATGAAGGATTCATCATTTATCCATGAGGAATCAAATTTTAAAGGGGTTATCGGTTTCTTATAATCACCCTTTACTTCCAGAAATTCAAGAAAGTGATCCGAATGACCCCCCTCTCTAACCCAGTGTCTGAAAACTGACAGCTTCTCCCCCAGATCTTCGCATAGTAGAAAACCGTCTATCTTTTTGCCAACCCAATCTTCTCCCACTCTTCGATTTCTCCAAGTATGACGCATATTGAACAAGGAGGCATCCACTAGATGAGAAACAACCAACTTGTTCATAAAGTAATTAGAGAGAGGGTCCGCTCTTTCTAAGACACCCCATGATTCCGAATCTCCCAATGAGAAGTTTAAGTCTCCCCCTATAATGAGGTTTGGATGAGAAAGAAACGATTTCGAGAAGAAGGGATTCAATAATCTCTCACGCTCCAAACATGACCCATATACATTCAGAAGAAGGAGAGGAATACAAAGTTCATTTGAATAAAGTTCCACATCCAAGGCACTTTCAGATCCCCATGAGGATATCTCTCTAATATTTCTTGAGTTATAGCTCGTAGCCACCCCCCAGAGTGATTTTTCGCATCAAGGGCATGAAAATTCCATCCCGAAAGTAGTCTTGATAGGATCCCTTTCACTTCTTCCCCCTTCCCCAACGTCTCTTGGATCAGAATTATATCCGGCTTGTGAGAATTTACCAATTCCCTTAATGCTAGCTTTTTGGCTTGGCTAGCTAAGCCCCTACAATTGTATGAAATAAAAATCATGGAAGACCTTGAGGGGGTGGTCACTCAACTCTAAGCACCCCAGAAAGATACCATTGCTTTCCATCAGCTATATGAATAACTTCTTTCAGTTGGGCCTTTGAAAGGTTTGATTTCCTGCCTCTTAACTTCCTTGGACCAACCGACACCGAATCCAACTCAAGACCCCCTACAACAATCCCTTTCCCCATTCTATTCGCCAGAGGTCTAAGATTATAAGGAGGGGCTTTAGGAATAGAGGCCCGAGAAGAGACAGGTAAGGATACACCCTCCTGAGGAGGGGCATGAGATACAAAGGGAGATGGGCCAGACAAAATAATACTGTCAACTGAAGCTTGAAACACATTTAAATCAAAAATATCATGTGAGAGCTGCCTAGAAGGACCAGGCACATCACTATCTGATTGATATAATAAAAAATATGAACATTGAGAGGAGAGAGGAGTAAAAGGCATACCCACCTGAGATGCCCCGACTATCTCAAAAATTGAAGGGGGTACCAGGGAGGACACTGGGATGGACAATCTCTCAAAAGAGGAATTTACGACCCGATCCTGCTCCGCTGTCTCTGGCTTCTCTGTGCCTGCCCCCAATTCTTCATTCATCATCTCTGAATCCTTATCCTTTTCCCTTTCTTCATGATGAGATTCCTCCTGAATAATGAAGTTCCTCTTTTGTCTTCAATGATGACGATGACCCAAAGGACATTCCCTTGCCAAATGTCCATATTTGTGACATTTGTGGCATCTGAAAAGGAGGTTTTCATAGTCCAGAGTCTACAGAAAATCCAGCTCCCTATATTTCAAATTTATAACGTCCGCCAAACTCTCTCTTGGGTTGAGACTGACCAAAATTTAGGCCACACTCCAGTCTCTTGTTTCTATATAGGACCTGTCAACCTCTAAGAATTTGCCTAGAGTGTTTCCTATTCATATGAAAGCCGAATCAGTCCAGAATGGAATGGGAAGTCCTGGAAGTTTGACCCACACAGGTGATTCTTCCATCTTCTCTTTCTGGGCATCAAAAAAAGGAATCCATCTTCGAAACAAGATCGACCTCTTCCCAAAACACCATTTTTGATCCATCACCCAATAAACGTGATCCTTTTGGTAAAATCCAATACTAAACTAGCCTCTGTCCATAATTTTGATCTCTTTCGGTTTCCCAGGGGATTCTTTCCATTCCAAATGAACCCAGTCCGTAATGTAGTCCGCCGATAATTTTCTCCCACAGACTCTAACAAACAAGTTTGTTTCAGAGGCTTCCATCACCTTGTCTATGCGAATATCCACACCAAGTATGCAACATGGGCGATCTTATTTCTTTCCGATAGGCTTGTTTTTCTTCCTTTTTCCACCCAAAATTTCCTTCTTTCCTTCACCCACACCAGGATCCTAAATAATTCGAGCATCAGTCCCTGTAGCCTCAGGCGACCCAGGTCGCCTTTTGATAGGATCACTATTGCCTTCTTTCGCCACCAACTCCTCCCCCGCAGGTCCAACTACAGCCTCTTGTCATGGCCCTAGCTCTTAATTTCCTTCTCGTAATGCTCTCGGCTTCCCATCTACTACTTCATTTGAAGACACCCTTGAATGGCCGTGTACGAGGGCTTCCGACTTGAGGTTTCTAGAAAGGAACTCTTCCAAACCTTGATTTACCCCTAGAGCTTGTGAAGCTAAAGGTAACGACATTCTAGAAGAAAGAAGGCCTTGACTCAACACTGGATTCCAAAACCTCAGACTCTCTCCCCTATACCCTTCGCCTAATGAGGCTCTACAAATCTGGCTACCTTCCCCTAGGGCTTTTAGTCCTACCAGACCATGAACCCCATAGCTAACCACGACATCTTTAAGACCACCAGTAAAAGGAGGGTAAACCGGAATAACTGAATGCAGAGATGATGGAAATTGCAAGGATTCCTTGTGTTGTGGTCCTGTCCTTTTTTCTCCACAATGAGGGTTTTGAACTTGAGCCTGACCTGAGGGGATCCCACTCCTCTAGTAGCCCTTCCACGTACTCTGGAGCGTTTCTTCTAGCAAGGCCGCTCCATTCGTGAAACCTTCGACTCTCTCTGCCTCACCAAGAGCTTGGGAATTCTCAACACTCTTCGAGAAGTATAGCTCCAAATTTTTCTCAAAAAATTCATGCCCCCAGCAAGTTAAGAGATCTTCTGGCACAAGTTCAACGTTTACGAACTCACAGTAAAAACCCATATCTGAGACAACCACAACCTCTTATCCCGACACGACAAAAGTGGAAACCCTGTGCCTCTCCACAAACCTTAGCACAAGAGCTTCGTTGTGGTAAACTGTAATGGTGATTAACCCTAATCCCCATTCTGAGACCCGACAAAAGGACATGTTTCAGGCCACGATTCGGCTGCCTCGAGAACTGCAAACGTCTATCCAACTGTTTCTTAGGACTTGACATAGATGAATGCTTGTCACCTAAAACTGCATCGCCTTTAGTTGATCAGTCACAGGGTAGAAACAAGAAACCCTAAGGGTTTTTTTCATCACTCCAGAACTGAAAGTGATGAATATATGATAGATCGTTAAGAAGAAAAGGAAGGGGATTTAGTCTTGTTGGATCTCTTCATATGATATATATGCAAAAAATTCATAAATAATGCTAATAAAACAAATTTAAGGAAGATAAATAAAAAAAACTACACTTTTTACTTGTTGCAAACCTTGTACACTTACATTACTTGCTAGTATTTTTTTATAATTTTCGCATTTTATGCCCAATTTGAGTGATTAAAAAACCAAGTGTTACACCAATTTTTGGTCATCTAACATGTTACTATTAGATGGAATAAAGTACACCATCTGAGACCAATTTTACCATAGTAAAATTGCTTTCACTAAAAAAATAATTTAATAACCCATAGTTTATTAAGTTATTTCTGGTCTAAACCGGAAACCTGGTGAGGAATAATTAGATGAATCCTTAATTGTTTGAAATTAATCTAGGGATAGTTAATTAAACAAGTATTTAATTAGTATTCCTGGTCATATTTAACCCAAAACACGAAAATTAATTAGACAAATAATTATTTATCTTATTTTCTTCTAGGAATAATGATTTAAAACATTATTTAGTAATATTCCTTGTTAAATTTGACTAAATCATTTATAAATAATTGAATATATCATTATTTATTTAATTATTCCTTAACTACATTCTTAAAATAATAAATAAATCATGTATTTTTTTATTATTTCTAAATAAAGGGATTTGACCTAATTCAAATTCCTTTTCCCTCCAACAAAAATAATAAAATATTCCATAAAAGTTGGATCTAGATTCGGTTAATAACATTTTAACTATGCAATATAGAGTAACTCAATATTTTGGTATAAATAGAATGGTTTTTCCATTCATTCACTACCTTTTGTTGCCCAGAGATCACTCTTGACATATACTTTGGTCTGAGTTTGATCCTCCCATCATTGTTATATTTTTCTACTTTTTTCTTTTGAGCTCACTTTGAGTCCCATTTTTGTCTGGGTTTTTTGCACCATCAAGAGAGAGAAATATTAGATATGAAGCGGTGAGGACATAAAAGAACCCATTCCATTGAGGGGGACTGGTAACATCTTTCTATGTTCCCTTCTCAGGTGTCATAATACAAAAAATTATTTAAAAAATCTTGTCTTTTCCATTGGATGCATGGAGAAACTGTTGCTTATTTTTGCTATTTAATGTCTTTAACTGCATCAATATTGATTTTGTAGTATTTTTTCTGATCACTAACTACAAATCTAAGAAAATTGACAACTGATGCCAGGATATTGGGTTAAACAGATCCTAGCATATAAAACTCAAGTGCTACCTTCTCAATTAAAATTCTTCATTAAAACCACAAATATGTCCAGCTCAAAAATACATATGAAGGAAAGGGATCCACATAAATAAAATAATGATATAAAAACATAAAAAATCTTTGACCAAATATTACAATGGGCGACCTCTTGGCTCTTGGCCCTTCAAACCATTTCTCTTACTCTCTCTGTATTCCTAACTTCCACACTTCCTCACTTGATTTTTCTCACCCTCACAAGTTAGATATTTATACATAAATATAATTTATTCCATTCCATAATTTCATCCACAAAATCCTCAAATTAAAATCTAAATTAGATTTATATTTTTTGGACTCAACTAAGTCCCGTTTATGGAATTCCTCATCCCTAGATTATCTACCTAATTCAACTCCACTCATATCCTTAATTATTTAATGAATATTTACAATAATCCTCACATTTATATTTTCTCTCTTAATTTATTAAAAATGAGCAAATTATAAATAAAATAATTAAAAATCATCACCCCCCTAATTACACAAATGAATCATGAAAATTCAACCTTGATGCTCCTGCATCAGACTCCCCATGTAGAGAAGTTTCCATAGACTCTTGTCTGTGAGGTTTGTCACTTTTCTGTAACAATGCGACAGCCACAAGTCCTGATGACTTGCTCCCTATAGGATTCCAAACTCTGTTCTGCTGCTGGTCCTTCGAAGTATCAACCCGATTTGGTAACTCATCACTCACTCTGTAGATCGGATTCCATCGGCTTCTCCAACACTTTCTTTCACCAATTCCTCGGAGTAATACCTCTTTGTATAATTCTTTCATCTCCAACTGTGTTGAACACTCAAATTTTTGCCATGAAGAATAATAAAGAACTCCTTGATTACAACTATAGCTTCTGATTTCTTTTAAAGCAACAAATTTCTCATCCAATGTTGTACCTGCATTCACCAATAAACTATTAGTTTTAAAGAGATAAGACCTTTCAAACTCTTTTGATGCTTCAAGCATCAATATCCCATCATCGACTTTCTGGACTTCAATAGAATCTATTTTGAACTACTGGCTGCTTCCATATTTATCCTGCTGGACCAATATTTCTGTCTCCTTTATGTCTTTACGGACATAAATTTCTTGTTGTTTCTGATATTTCATCCCAATGCAAAATAATTTCTTCTCAATTTCTTTGAGTTCGACGTCATATCTGTTAATTTCAGTTTCTGTACCTACAATTATATTATTATCTGAAAAGTTATAACATTGATTAAACTCTATAAATGTTAAAAACATTTCATCCATATCACTCATAGTAACTGCAATTCCTTCTGGATTAGGTTCTAAAATCTTCACTTCTCCCTCAATTTCCTTAAGATATCATTCCAAGAAATCAATTTCCATATGAAATGTTTCCAGCACTTCATCACAACCTTCATTCCCATCTTCATTCTTCTTCTAGTAATCTCCTTGGAATATCTCTTTGTCATTTCCTTTATGCTCCTGCTCCATAACAGCTTCAAATAGCTATCTTATCCCAACCAAGAATTCATTTATGATTTCTTCCTGCTACAACAAATCAATTCCTTCCTCCTCCAAAAGGAATTCTCCATCAGACTTCACCTTAATATTTTCCTTCATCTCTATGACAGTTTCATCACACTGTCCACCATCTTTTGCACATCCTCCAAAAATACATAAACTGTGAGATTTAAAAATACAAGGCTTCATAGCCTCATATGTTTCTCTCGCCAACACATCTTCAGATTCTCCTAAACTATCCCAATAGTTCATGAGATCTTTCTCATTTATATATTCACCCAAAATTCCACCCTGTTCTAGGCCACAAATGGAAACATCCATTTTTAACTCAGCCTCTTTGAGTTATTCACACCTCAACATCCTCAGTTCCTTTGCCAACTGTATGTTTACTTTTTGTTCCCTCTTTATGTGTAGTCTCTGCCACTTTACCTTCTTTCTCATGGTCAAACCATGTGTCTAGTCTTTCACATTTTTTTGCAACAATTCCATTAACAATTCAAGGTGAACTTTTATATCAACCTTCCCCCGCTCATAATCTTCATCAGTCACTTATTCACATATTCCACTTACCTTGGCATTTTCCTTGTTCTTCCTTCTCTTGTGGGCCTTATCAGATCCTCTGAAATGACTATCAATAGTCATCTTCTCCTGATTTGTGAAATTTATTTGTCCACCTGTGGATTTCATTTGAATCCCCTTTTCAGCAAGTCTTCCCACTTGCCATTCAATAATGTAGGCTTTCTTTCAATGCTTGACCTCTTTCGTTTCTTTGTCTTGGAATCAATATCTGGGAAATTCTCTTGCTTCACTTTGCTGCAAACAACACTTTAGTAACTCATGTGTTACAATGACCAATTCTTTGGGTGTCGGGCTTCACTGACCATTCACCCAATTACATTCAGACCTTTTGTGTATTCAATTTAGCATCCTAAATTTCTAACACAAATGATCAACCAGGGCTAATAAAATAATGAAGTGTGGTGCACTATTATGTGCTTAAGTGACCTCTTCCTTACTTCGTTGTATGTGTTTTTCTTATTGTTTTTATTTTAATGCAATGAGGATCTTCTATCAAACTTAAAAATGAAATGAAATGACAGAGCTGAACTAAATGTAATCTACCTCTGGAGTGCTCTAACTAAATTAACATGCAACTAGTCTATGGAATTATACAGCCCATCTTGTTCATGATGAATGATATTTTGGAAGAGTTTGTAAAACAGTCCTGGCTGTATTATTCAACGCAATTGAACATAAACGTAAAACTGAAAGCAAATACAATTAAAATCTAAGACACCACAACTATTTCTTACTCATAATTATGATATTTTGGAAGAGCTTTGTAAGAGTAAGAATGGCTATGCCACTTAGTGTAAACAAGCAACTAAAACCTACAATACCACAGTTATGTATTATTCATCATAATGATATTTTGGAAGAGTTTCTTAGATTAAGTCTAACTGTGATAATTAACGAAAGGAATTGCAACTAAAAATGCTAATTAACTCAACATAATACAACCAAATCTTTTTTATCTAATAATGATATGTTAGAAGATATTTTTAAGAAAAAGAATGGTTGTAAGATAATGAGGATATTTTAATCTAATTTCAAAATAGAAAATGCTAATTAACTCAACATAATAAAACCAAATATTTTTTATCTAATAATGATATGTTGGAAGATCTTTTTAAGAAAAAGAATGGTTGTAAGATAATGAGGATCTTTTAATTAAACAAATAATGCAAGACATGATTTAAAAGCTAACAACACATAATTAAAAGCTACTTATCTAGAAAGCATGTAGAAGCCTCCTTGGATAGCAGGGGCCCTCTGCTACCAATTTGGTGAAGTTCTTCAGCTCCTTAAAGTTGTAATCAAAACAGCATCAAAGAACTAAATTTCTCTATTAAAAAAAACCTCACAAATCTACATCCCATTCCATCTTAAACTTTGTTACAAAAGACTCTCTATTCCTTTCTCTCTTTCTCCTATTTTCTCCTATTTTCTCATTACCCATGATAGGAGAAAGCTTCTCCTATTTATACAAAATATGAGAAGTTATCTCATTAATGGGAGTCCATGAATCTCTCCCTCCATCTCTAGAGTTACAATCAAAATAGGAAATGATAAGACATGTCTTTCTAGAGTTTCAACACAACTAAGAAATGAGACACATATCCTCTTAGAGTTTCAATACAACAAGGAAGTGAGACACATATCCTTTTAGAGTTTCAATACAACAAGGAAGTGAGACACATGTTCTCATGATCCCATGATCTTCTCCAACCAAATTCGAATTTGGCCTTAGAGTGCCACATAAGGGTCTTCTAGAAGTCTCCTTTTGACCTACACATGTCACAAAATTCATAACACATATATAGATATATGAAACTATGTTAATTTTCTAGTTTCTAATCATAAATTCACTTAAAATACATAAAATAAATAACTTTGGAAAACAGGGATCCTAACCCATATATTTATGAAAATGGTTACTTGATGTAGGGTTTTAAGTCAAATGGCTATGAAATAAGAGCTAAATGGTTATGACATAATGGAAATATGTATGAATATGGAGAACACTTTTGAGACTCAACATACCCCCCAACTGAAGTTGTTGCATGTCCTCATGCAACCATTGCAATGATTCATTTGTCCATGAGTTGATCTTTTATGAGTTTTGACTCATATAGATTCGTTCCAAACTTTTCTTCTTGATATTTTCTTTTTGGCAAAGTATAATACATTTGATTGCAACATTTTTTAATGGTTGGTTCTTGTGTGACAACCAATTTTTTTTTTGAGCAATGGTTCTTGTGTAACAATGCTTTATTTTCTTTGTTGCATCAAAGTTCATGAAAACATTTAGAATCAATTACTTCATCAATGAATTGATCATTTGCAAGGCATATAATCTTTTGGATCATGTTGCAAAAATAGTTGGTTGGGAAGTATATGTGGGTGGAAATGAAATGAAAATGTGTGATAGTGTATGACATGTGGATATGAAATGATGTCCCTTCCCTCCAAACTAAAGATATGACAATGTGAAAAAGGGAGCGAGGAATTTTTCCAAAGTTACAATTTTAGCATTCTAATGAATTACATGACTAAAAATTAGAAAACAACATACCTTCACTTACCTTAAATGTGGATGAGTTGTGCATGTGTGGTGGCTGAAAAATTCTGATCATATTCTTCTTCAAGTGGCTGGACAAGAGGAGTCATGGATAAAGAGATAATATGAATTTTTATTGCTCCTACTAAAACTTGCTGAATCTGCTCCAAACCGCTGAAAATAATAGTCTTCATGTCTTCAAAACTCATTGGAACAATTCCTACTATGTGAAAAGATGTTTTGATGTTGAACATAGCAGAAAATTGTTGACTTAGTGGCCATTAATGGATGCCACTAGTCAACACGAGAACTCTCACCATTGATGACAATGAGAGTCAAGATGCCCAAAGACATCTTGCTAGGTACAAATGGTTTTGCTGATGTCGAGTCACCTAGAAGATCTGACGAACGAGGGAAATTAATGTATTCCCATTGTTTTTCAGCATGAGAACTTGCCATGAAGGCATGCAAGCCTCAAGGTGTTTTTACAAAGAACTTAGACTCAAAGGACTATGGACTCAATAATTTGCATTTAAGCAAGGCTTATTTGCGGAATGAAAATGACAAGAAATGGAAGATGAAAATGAAAGATGGCAATGGAGAGTAGAAATGGAAATGGGAAATAAGCATGTGAATGAGCCTCTTGCTTTTATTTGTGGGTTATGAATGGACAAAAAGAAATGGAAAGTGGATGTGAATGTAAATGTAAAATATGAAGTGAAATGAAGTGAATGGTTTATTATGAGGTATGGATGTGATGGAGACAATAGTATCTGAAAGTTTTTCAAGTGTTTGGATCTGATTTTGCGTCAGCATATTTCCTCTTTATTGCTGATCATCCTCTTATGAAACAAATTGGTCTCTTAGAGAGACACCATTCTCTTGTAGTCATTTGTCCTTCCTCCTGGAACCTGCAAAAAAACTAATACTCCTTCTGCAATGGAATGTAAGATTATCAAAGGAGAGAGGTGATCAATCTCTCTAGTTATGATATTTACACACAA
Organism: Pinus albicaulis; assembly: GCA_034641835.2. NCBI lineage: Eukaryota > Viridiplantae > Streptophyta > Pinopsida > Pinales > Pinaceae > Pinus > Pinus albicaulis. Next base: position 196,273,300 of record CM076582.1, read on the forward strand.
AACTAAGAATTTATATTAATGAAACAAGTTTTCAAAGGAAAAATCAAAAGAATTTATACCTGTTTTGGAATTAGTTCCTCAAGTTGAATGTTGCTTCTTTTCAGAAATTTATTTCATTATTTTCCATTTCAAAATCTAATGATGGATTTCTCATTGTGTAGATCTTGTTGAGACCTTTCCAACGATACTTAAATCATCAAAATATGATTTTGTATGAGAAAGTTAGGCTGATTTGAACAATGAGGTTTTTCTGTTGCGGAATTGGAGAACAGCTGCGGAATAGGACTTTATCTGCAGAATGTTGACGGTTTCTGTCACCAAAAATCTTGAATAAAAGGTTAGCCATTCATCTTTCATCATCAGTCCAAAATTAATCAATACTTCCAGAAAAAGTGAGCAAATAACTTATTCATTTCATTGATAAAAAAAAAAAATTTATTTGTATTTTTATTTTATTTATTTATTTATTTATTATTATTATTATTATTATTATTTTTATATTTTTGTTGCATAATCTTGCCTGTTCTTTATTTATAAATGCCTAAGAAAATTTCAAATAAAGAAAAGTGACTTGACACATTTTAATTGTTAAAAGAGGAGGGGAAAAACCTCAAGATATATGGTAAATCTAAAAAATGGTCAAATAAAAGCACTACATAAACTAATGTAAACCGAATGAAAGTTTCTCACATTCCCTGGCATTTTAAGATAGCAACCTCATAAGATTCTCACAAAAAGAAACCTAATCTCAAATTCCCCCACCCCCCTTTTCAGCCAAAATCTCAATCAACTTCTTTCAAAAATACATCCGATTCATTTTCAGATGTAGGTCACCAACCAGAGATATTCAACTTCCAACAAACACCTTGCTGAAGCAGCAATGTCACTAAACATCATAAGATCATAAGAAAAACCTTCTCCGACTGGTGTCCATGTCTGGCTTGTGAACCCATTCATATTCTCCGCCTTTTGTATCGAATGTTCCATGCTGCAAACTAAGCCACTTCAACGTGAATTTTTTTTTTTTTAATTCAAATGTTCCTCGCTTGTAGTAATGCGCATTTGGAATGACAGACAACAGCTCCTCAATAATTTGGTTTCCTCTAGTGCACCGAGAACGTGAGGTTGTGATCAGAACTTTTGGTGTTTGAACATGGCTGAAATGTGCACTAAATTCATCACCAGCATTATCTACAAACAACTCTTCATCATCAGGCCGACAAACAGTCTTCAACGGCACAATCCTCTTCATCTCTTGACCTCCTTTTACCCATTAGTGAATCGAATTCTTATAGCAAGAGCCATGTGGAAATAAAATTCAATTTCAATTCGAATTTTCTTCTTGGAAGGTGCCGTAATTCTCTCAACTGATTCTCAACTTTTAAATTCACAAACCGTTTTTTCCTCACGCAGACAGCGACACAAGGCTCTGAAGAACCGCGAAATTCTCCCAGACCGCCACGAATTTCTTAAAACGATTTCTGAGTTATCTAATTGCCCACATTCTGAGAAAAACTCACGTCTCAGTTTTTCAAAATTCATTTCGGTTTGATCAGAAAACATGTTTCAAAATGACGTGTCAATAGTAGTTGCATTTCTGGAGATGCTCTGGCAAAAATCGTTTTCTAGTTAGTTCCGTAAGATTTTACCTGCACCACTCTCACCACTTTTCAATGAAATCTAAACACTCCTGATTGTATTCAATCTCCACTTTTGTCCATTCAATGCCATCTATACTATATTCCTCTTGTTCAAGCTTGAACAGATGGAGATTAAAGTATTGGTGAAGTTTCTCGTTCGCATAGTTTATGCAAAGCTGTTCAAAACTGTTCTTGTTAAAAGACTCAAATCCATAGATATCAAGAATACTTATGGATCTGCCTGTGCGTCGTTTCCCTGATTCTAGTGACTTGTTGATATGCTCTACAAGCTAGTCAAATAAATTTGCATATATTGCATTTGCTAAAGCGTCTCCTGAGAATGAGTAAGCCTTTGCACAATGTCTTCACTTTCAACTCGAATCCTATGGGTCGATAATGCCGTCATAAGCTCAAAGCTGCAAGATATTGCATTGCTATTTTTGCAGTCTCAGTTTCTGAGAATTAAATAAATATTTTGCCATTACAGGATAGGTGACCTAGCGAAAGTGCTAAATCAATTAGAAAATGTGATAAAAAGGGCGTGCAGTGCAGGCAGAACTCACAAGCTGTATGATCGAAAATTTGGAAGGAGGTTTGAGTTTCACATTGTTTCTACTCAAGGAAGCCATTTTCATATTATTTCCTGTATCAAATGGAGACAGTGCAACCGCTCGAGAATGTGCTTTGAAGGGTGGAATCAGAAATTCAAATTATGCATTCAATTCTTCATCTGTCCAAGCAATTCCATGGTTGAATTTTTATGTTTCCTGTTCAGAGTAATAAATTTTTCAAAATGCCATGGCCATTTCATTGGTTTTTGTTTATGTTTGGTTGTTTATTGATTTGTTTTGTTTTGTTTTTTTTTTTTTTTTTTAAATTTGTTTTTGTTAATAAAATTACATATGTTCTATTTTAAAAAATTAAAAATATACATATGTATTTTACTAAACAAAACAATTTATTGAAATTTTTTTATTTTTATTTATTTATTTTTTTAAATGATTTGTTATTAAAATTATATATATATTTTCAAAAATTTAAAAAATATACATATATATTTTAGTAAACAAAACAATTTTTTTTTTTTTTTATAATTGATTTGTTTAATAAAATTATGTATGTTATATTTTCAAAAATTTAAAAATACACATATATGTTTCATTAAACAAAACAATGTATTGGAATTTTATTTTATTTTTATTATTTTTTTTATTGAATCAATTGAAATGATGAAGTTTATTTTGTCTCCCTCTTTTTTTTTCTTTTTTTTTTTTACATAACAATTCTTTTTCTGATCCTCCAAATCACACAAAGTGCAGGAGGAGAGAATACTCAAGAATTATTAATAATTTTTTTACATAACAATCCTTTTTCTGATCTTCCAGATCACACAAAGTGCAGGAGGAGAGCATACTCAAGAATTATTGTTATTTTTTTTTAGATGTAAGAAATAAGGTCTCCTAATTACACTTCCCCGGCAACGACGCCAAAATGTGTAGTCAATTTAGCGTCCTAAATTGCTAACATAAATTATCAACCAAGGCTAGTAAACTGATGAAGTGTGGTGCACTATTATGTGCTTAAGTGACCTCTTCCTTACTTCGTTGTATGTGTTTTTCTTATTGTTTTTATTTTAATGCAATGAGGATCTTCTATCAAATTTAAAAATGAAATGAAATGATAGAGCTGAACTAAATGTAATCTACCTCCAGAGTGCTCTAACTAAATTAACATGCAGCTAGTCTATGGAATTCTACAGCCCATCTTTTTCATGATGAATGATATTTTGGAAGAGTTTGTAAAACAGTCCTGGCTGTATTATTCAACGCAATTGAACATAAATGTAAAAATGAAAACAAATACAATTAAAATCTAAGACACCACTGCTATTTCTTACTCATTATTATGATATTTTGGAAGAGCTTTGTAAGAGTAAGAATGGCTATGCCACTTAGTGTAAACAAGCAACTAAAACCTACAATACCACAGTTATTTCTTATTCATCATAATGATATTTTGGAAGAGTTTCTTAGAGTAAGTCTAACTGTGATAATTAACGAAAGGAATTGCAACTAAAAATGCTAATTAACTCAACATAATACAATAAAATCTTTTTCATCTAATAATGATATGTTGGAAGAGCTTTTTAAGAAAAAGAATGGTTGTAAGATAATGAGGATCTTTTAATCTAATTGCAAAATAGAAAATGCCAATTAACTCAACATAATACAACCAAATCTTTTTCATCTAATAATGATATGTTGGAAGAGTTTTTTAAGAAAAAGAATGGTTGTAAGATAATGAGGATCTTTTAATTAAACAAATAATGCAAGACATGATTTAAAAGCTAACAACACATAATTAAAAGCTACTTATCTAGAAAACATGTAGAAGCCTCCTTGGATAGCAGGGGCCCTCTGCTACCAATTTGGTGAAGTCCTTCAGCTCATTAAAGTTGTAATCAAAACAGCATCAAAGAACTGAATTTCTCTATTGAAAAGAACTCACAAATATACATCCCATTCCATCTTAAACTTTGATACAAAAGACTCTCTATTCCTTTTTCTCTTTCTCCTATTTTCTCCTATTTTCTCATTACTTCCTCATTACCCATGATAGGAGAAAGCTTCTCCTATTTATACAAAATATGAGGAGTCATCTCATTAATGGGAGTCCATGAATCTCTCCCTCCACCTCTAGAGTTACAATCAAAATAGGAAATGATAAGACACATGTCTTTCTAGAGTTTCAACACAACTAAGAAATGAGAAACATATCCTCTTAGAGTTTCAATACAACAAGGAAGTGAGACACATGTTGTCATGATCCCATGATCTTCTCCAACCAAATTCGAATTTGACCTTAGAGTGCCACATAAGATTCTTCTAGAAGTCTCCTTTTGACCTACACATGTCACAAAATTCATAACACATATATAGATATATAAAACTATGTTAATTTTCTAGTTTCTAATCATAAATTCACTTTAAATACATAAAATAAATAGCTTTGGAAAACAAGGATCCTAACCCATATATTTATGAAAATGATTACTTGATGTAGGGTTTTAGGTCAGATGGCTATGAAATAAGAGCTAAATGATTATGACATAATGGAAATCTGTATGAATATGGAAAACACTTTGGAGACTCAACACCTTTGATTTAGCTTACGACTCTTTTTGTTTCAAAATTTACACCAACTTTTCATCTTGGATAAAAATTACTCAATCTTAAATCAAACTATCCAAACTTCCATTTGACCCTAACATTAGTTTTGACTTCAAGGATTGCCCAAATTATGATAGTGGGTATTTTGACTTAATTCAAGTTATACAATCCTCCAACAAACATACACCCCTAATACATTTTAGGATGTAAAATCTTCACTCTCTTTCATACTCCATTCTTCTAAAAACATCATTAGTTTCCTTGTATCATTTCACATGATACTGAAGTCTTTAGTCGAAATGAAATCCATATTTTCCAAGATTTTTTTTATGGTGAATATAAATAAACCATTCAATTTCCAACATTAAAAAATACCTTCTCCAAATGATGTATCATACCTTATGCTTCCATTAAGGTTATTTAATAAACATTTCCCTTTCCTTTGCAACTCTCTGGATTCCACTTTTCTGTGCCATCTTTGTCATTGTAAATACTTGCATGCCCTTCATAGCATAAGCTCGTCATCTTAATGAAAACATTTTTCCTATACTTTCATGTACCATATAACATCAATTCACATCTCTTCACCTATATACAGAGAAAATGTTTTCAACTTATTTAATGAATAATTTACAACTTGTTCATTTTCCATCCCGAATAATTCCTCCTTAGCTACCACCACATGATGGTAAAAACAAATTTTCTACAACATCAAGAAATTGTGTTTACAATCTTAAAACATAAATCAAAAGAATTTTTCCATTTCCAACTACAATATTTGGTCCAAAATGACAACCAAAACTGCGAAGAATCCACATTCTGCATATATATTTTAATTATGCATATCCCCATGCATATCATCCAAATTCTCTTTCAGAAGCTTGTTCATCTCTACCTTCAATCGGACATTTCCTCTCTTTTTAAATCATGGTTATAAAAACCCAAATAGTAGAATTATTTAATCAAAATAAAATTCCTTTATAAAAATTATGTTCTAAACCATAATTTTATATCCACTTTATTTGATCCATATACATGACTCCTCATAGTGTCACAAAATACATATTTCCTCTCATTAATATCCCGAATTTAATTTTGGAGAGATAATAATATAATTATGGCAATTCATTTAACAATTCACCTTTGGATAATATCCCAAAGATGCCAACCACACAAATATGGCCACATTATATTTCAAACGTACCCATTTTTCCATCGACCATTGTACATCCAACGATCATCACTTTATCGTGCTCCAAAATCCACCTTTCAAACCAATACCAATCACTTGAAGCAAATTTCTCCATAAGCTTTATTTTATTCTTCCAAAGGCAATTTCTTCGAATCCTCATGCTTCTAATATGAAAAAACCATAAAGGATGGCCTGAAATTCAAAACCTCATTCTCAAAGGCTTTGATTCATCAACCAAGAATAAAATACTCGCAAAGCTTATAATTCTCTACAGTCTTTTATCCATCGCTTTTTCCTCTTAACTTCGAGGCACTGAAGCAAATTTCTAGAAAAACTTCATTTGATTATGCCATCTATCATTTATTCGTTTAAAGGCAAAAACTGATAATCTTAAAAGACAGACTAAATTCAAAATCGTGATTTCAAAGGCTTGGATTGTCAACCAAAATAAAAACCCCGCAAAGGTTTTATCCGTCGTTGGTATTCTCATGACTTCAAACCAATACTACTGACCCACAAAGAAAACATGAAATCACCTGGAAATAAGGTAGTCTCCTAATATTTATGTAGCTGGGCCGAGTCCTTGTAACTTAATGTATGCTCCTCCATTCGCAATGTTAATATTTTAGAAAATCCAATTAAAATATCGAGTTGAAAATGGGAGGAATGTAGATGAATTTTGTATTACCTTTGCTTCCCGATTTCCTGCATTAGAACTCTCGGTAGCTAATCCTACATTATCATTGGTACTCCCAGCCTTGGTTTCTATCTGTGGGGCTACCATTGAGTTTTAAATCGTAGCAAGCTGTTGCAAGTGAACTTCACTAACAGAAGGAACCTTATTTGTCTTGCACAATGAACAACAAGTCCACGTTGGCCAAATTATGTTCACATACTCTATGCTACCACAAAATTCCATTCCAAACGTTCCAAGAAAAGAAGGAAATCACCCACTCGAATGCCACTAGTTTGTGCACCTGCAAGAACAACGATACCAAGTGCTGGCTATATACCATCATTCCACATAAATTTCATTTAACACTTTTTGCAGTTTAGCATATTGCTTCACGTGACTGTGCATATCAGAAAATTCAACACAGTATTTAATATTGTTCATGGTTGAGCCCATGGTTCACACCAATCAACATCCATTATTAAACAAATGTGATATGGAAATATTCAAGCTACAATTTATATCAATCCAATGCCATCATTAAACAATATATTCTTCCCAATAAAAGATTCCACTCAACGTATATAAAATGGCATGTGATATATGTGAAGACTCAAATTAGTTGCTGAGTTATTGTGGTGTAAATGCTATCATATTTACATACCTGTTCCTATTTTTTTTTTTTTTTTTAAAACAAAAATTCTCATGGACCATTAACATTATGTAGTCAATAATGAAATTATTTTCCACTTTGAGTCGTAGTTCCGACACATAAAACACCGATATCTCTAGCCCAGCTTGGTAAATCGTATTTTCTTGGGTGAATGCACTGATCTCAATGCCAAATTAACACGCCTTTGCAATGCCAGCCATGGGAGACATCAGGACGGAGAAAAAAATTTCGTACGCATTTCTCTGCATTGCTAAGGCGCTGCCATATGATAGATTGCTTTCCAAGCTATAGATCGGCTTTGAAGCTTGGTTCTTTAAATGTTATGACAACACATTGCACAACAATTGTATAAATGTGAAAAAGCAGAGAAAAATACACAGATATATGTTTTTCCCCATTGATTTTATACATCACCATTTTCTTTTCACCACCAGTCACCAGATCCATGCTCCTTTACACTAGTCTATATTATTCTCTTTGTAGACTTTCCACCGATCGATATTGCCTCCCTTACAGACATGACTACTTATGGCTACGTTTCCAAGAATTGGTTTTTCTCCACGTTGACCGGATACACATTCTTCTGCAAGGAGAAATTTCCACCGATATGTGCTATTTGTAGCTCTTTATCTAAATCTTTGCACAGGCCTCATTTCTCAAACAATGGTCACACCACACTAGCCTTTGATACCAAATGATGCCAAGATACTGGGTTAAATAGATCCTAGCATATAAACTCAAGTGCAACCTTCTCAATTAAAATTCTTTGTTAAAACCACAAATATGTTCAGCTCAAAAATACATATTGAGGAAAGAGAGCCACATAAATAAAATACTGATATAAAAAAGTAAAAATTCTTTGGCCAAATATTGCAATCGGTGACCTCTTGGCTCTTGGCCCTTCAAACCATTTCTCTTAATATCTCTGTATTCCTCACTTCCTCACTTCCTCACTTGTTTTTTCTCACCCTCACAAGCTACATATTTATACATAAATATAATTTATTCCATTCCATAATTTCCTCCACACAAATATCAACTTAAAATCTAAATTAGATTTATCTTTTTTTGGACTCAACTAAGTCGCGTTTATGGAATTCCTCATCCCTAGATTATCTACCTAATTCAAATCCACTCATATCCCTAATTATTTAAGGAATATTTACAATAATCCTCACATTTATATTCTCTCTCTTAATTTATTAAAAATGAGCAAATAATTAATAAAATAATTAAAAATCATCACTCCCCTAATTACACAAATGAATAATGAAAATTTAACCTTGATGCTCCTGCATCAACAACCATCCTTGATGTTAGGCCTGTTTGTTATGCATAGCTAAAGTGAACTTTTTTCGTACGCTTGTGACTAAAATTCACACTAACAACTGGAAAATCCACAACATTTTATAATTACTATCACTGCCGTTTTTCAGATCCGTGCATGACCAACTGATTCAACCCCTATGGTTTTTATTAATATTATTATTTTTCATTTCTTGATGTTGATTTTAACCTCTTTAACCCTAAAACAATAAAAATTCTAACTTCTGTGTGTTTATGGGCCTATTGCGCACGTAATAGGTATCAACCATAGCAGAGAGGATGCCTTTTTCCAAAACCTCCTGTCGAGACAGTTCGAAGTGCAGGTCACACTTTTTGGCCCAAATATTTTGACCTCAGCTCTCACGTAGCGGATAATAGCCTAAAAAATGTGACCTCAACGAAAAACAGGTGAGACCTATGACCAGTACCTTTTGTGGGATTTTGTCTGTGATTTTTTTTTTCAGTTTGTCTCGTGCATTGTTTAAGCTTGTTTGACCTCATTTTCACCTATTTTTGACCTGCACTTATTAGTTTTACTCATTGAAGTAGGAACCATGCCCCTTATGGTTTTAGTACACTTCCACCCTTTTAGGAGGAGCTTAGCTGAATAAGTGCTTCTGAGATTTTAGTGTTTTTCAACAATTTTTTCAGATCTAAAGCTACACTTTTAGATCCCTTTCATATCGGTTATTTATCCATCCAAAACACCTATTTTCAATTTTTTCATCCTCCTTTAGGTTCCCCTCTATTACCCTTCCGGTTGCAGCCTTTCACCCCCTTTTTTTGCAGCATTTTTCCCTCTGGTTTCTTGCTATTTTTTGCCCCACTTTCTAGCAGATTTGACCTTTAGATCCGTGTCCCTTCTGACCTTAGATCCATTGGCCATTTTTTGAGTTTTGAATAGATTTTTCCCACCTGTAGACTAGTCATTGGGAAGCCCTCCTCCTTGGGTTTAAATTTATGCATATTTAGTTCTTTATTTTATTGTTGCTTTTAGTTTCCTTTAATGACACTTTCAGTTTTATCTACTGTTATCCATCATATTTTTTATTTTTTCTCTACATGTCTAGGATTAATTAAAATTAACACATTTTTCACATACACGCACTCTCTAAGAGAATATCGTCTGGTTTATACCTCTAGGCCAATACCTAAACATTGTAATCAATTGATCCTGCACCTGCCTGCCCTTGTTTACCTCTCTTCCTTATTGTGTTCTATGTCTCTTTACCATAATTTCACCCCCAACATGTTTATCTAGTAGACTCCAAGGAATTCATCCTTAGTTTCTATTACGAATACTTACTCCTCTGCATAGAGTTCGAGTTCGTCCTCCACTAAGTCCCCATTCCGACTTTGATTCTAGTTAATTGGGTTCGATTTCTAGTTTTTTACCTAGCTCTCCTCCACCTTTCACCTTCATCACGTCTAGGTAAGGACCTAATGTTTTTGGTAACCCAATCCCTAATGCTAGAAATTCTACTAGTGGTGCTACAACAGGAACAATTCCAGCTGCTCCCTTTCTCCCTTATATGGCAGGCCTAAGCCTTTCCAATTTCAGCCAATTCATTAATGACCCCATACACAACGATCTAGGTTGGCCTGCTATGACAACCAAGCTTCCTTCATACATCCCCAAGTTTGAAGGAAATGTACGAGAGAATCTTACCAACCATGTTCATTCTTTCCACATGTGGTGCTCGTCTAACTCCATCACCGATGACTCTGTCTATCTCTAGTTATTCCAGTGTACACTTATTGGAGAAGCTTCCAAGTGGTATGTGGACCGGGCCTCCTCCTCTCATACTAATTTTGTGACCCATAACAAGTATTTTCTGTATTTCTTATAGCTTCCCCTTCGCTATGACACCGGTATCGAACTCTTGACCTCTTTCTGTCAAACTTCTACCACCCACCTATTTGACCATATTAAATAATGGCTCAGAAGGAACAGCCTATGTCAAGCCCCTCTTTTTGAAGACCATGTCTACATGGATTGGTTTCTCAGATCCCTTTTTCCTACTATTGGTAAAGGTGTCGGATCTCACTTGCCTCAGATTGAGGAAGCTGCCCTCTAGATTGCATTGAAATATGACTTAATCTATGTGAAATCCAGTTATGTTTATACCATCTTACCTGATCTCCCTAGACCTAGTCATGCCGACGCACTGGGGGCATCCCATGCCGCTGAAGGTATCATGGGATGATTCAAATTTATTTAACAACGCAACTAAATAGAGATATAACCATAAACACAAAGATGCAATGGAAACAATGCTTCATTTTATTAATAAAATAATGACCAAAATAAGCTTAGAAACATAATGGAAACAAGCTAGGGTGCTGGTAGCGTATCTCTAAGAAGAGATGTGGTAGGCACAGGCCTTTAAGCTATATTACATTGAGGCTCGAAGGCCTATTACAGACATAATGGAAATAGATGAGCTAGGGTATCAATAGCGTATCCCTGAGAAGAGATGTGATGGTTACAAGCCCCTGAACTATGTTACAATGAGGCTCGAAGGCCTATTTATTGTTGAGAAGCAATGTAAAATCCGAAAAGTCCAAAAACCTAACCCTAGGAGATGAAGCGCCAAAACTGTGGGCTCCATTTGGGTAACTTGGTGTTTCAACTTCCCATGGGCGTAACTTTGGCATCCGACCTCTGTTTGATGTGCTCAATAGTTCGTTAGAAAGATTTGTCCGAGGACTACAAATTTTTGTGTGAGTAACATTGGTCTATGGACCGATGTTGCTCCCAAGTTTTCAAAAATACTTTGTTTAGGGCCTCAAAACGGATTCGAAAGTTCTGAACCTGAAAAACTGCTAAATATAGTACGTTGTGCTGAAACTTAAAAATGGAAAGAACTGATGGCGGGGGTTCCAATGGAATAGGTGGGTGGCCACCAATATCCACCTAGATCATTAATGCCCCAAAATGGCTCTGGGCATGCAGGACTTGAAAACCTGCTAAAAATAGTAAGTTGCTGGAAGTGAAAAGCTTCAAGAATTGATGTTGTGGGTCAAAATGGAATAGGTGAGTGGCCACTGATATCCACCTGGATCATTGGATCCCTTTCACATCTGTACACACATCATCCCATGGGTTATGGTTTCCCTCAGCAAGGGGCCAATTCCTCTAGCACTTTCCCCCCTTCCGAAAGCATGTATCTAGGACACGACATGCCTCACGCTTTTTCCCAACGGCGTCCTTCAATGCCAGGGCCTACTTTTGGCCAACATATTTACCCCAATGTTTCCAAACTCCTTATTTTTTGTATCAATAGCCTGGTGCTCCAACTCCTCCAAGACAAGCACCTCACCCTCCCTTACCTTCTCGAGCTCTGCAACAATAGCCACCCCCCCAGGGTCAGGTGTATCCATAGCAGAGTGCGACTAATCCTCCCGCTTATAAAAATAAGAGGAAATGAAATTGAAACCAACCTGCCCCAGGTAATCTAGGAAATAATCCCTAAGGGAATACATCTAACACTGCAACATAGCAATAGGGTGCTCAATCCAAGCAGGATAGAACTATTGACATGAGTAAGCCTTATTCTTGTTGCAGTGTATATGGTCACTATATCCATGATTTTCCCATTTTACCTCAGATGCGTCAAATTGGGAAGCTCAAGAAGCATCCCAAGGACAACAAGCCCTATCTTTGGTTCCTCCTAGTGCTCCCCCTACCCAACCGAATGTGTTTACCAATCCTTCCCCCTAGCTAGGATGTGTGACTGCCCAACCCCCTAAAAGTCCGGCGGACACTCAACCTCCTCCATTTGGCACCTCTGATTACCAGATTCTCATGATGAACACTGAACAGGCTAATACCATTGATCTTAACCTTCAGACTTAGTCCTACTAGTAAAATAAGCCCCCTCTCTACGTCTACCACCGAGCCTCCATATGCAAGTCCCATAGAGCCCCTTTTGACACCCAATGGTCCTTTACAGATCCCTCAGCTTAAGGTAGAGGTTCATACCAAGATCCCCAAAGGACCATTAGACAAAAACACTGCTTCTGATAAAGCTGCCCACACCTACAGTATAGGATATGACTTGGCATAATCCCCTGTCGCCATGTCAACACTGGACATCCTCCACTCATGCCCTTCACAACCAAAATCTCTACTAACTGCTATGGGTGTTGTGGATCCTTTAGACGATCATTTGATTGTCTTCGATGTTGAAAAGTCAGAGCATCCACCCCATCCTGCATCTGTCGCCTTCCAAATACCTGTCAAGATCTGGAATTCCAATCTCTCCCATTGTATCATTGATGAGAGGGAATCCACTTGCGTGATGTCCTCTCCTATTTGGAAGCAGCTCAGATCCCCCAAGTTATCCCCTTCCACTATCACCCTTTGTGCATGTGATAGCCACTCTTCTCATCCCTTTGGCATGTTCCACAATTTTCCTATTACTCTTGCAGGAAAGACTGTTTGTGTTGACATTGAATTCATTGATTCCCCCGTAGAGTACAACATTATATTAGGTCATAGCTACACTTATATGATGATTTAAGTCCCATCTGCGGCTCACCGTAAGATGTGCTTTCATCATAATGGAAATATCGTCACTATAGATCAGATGACATATTACGAACTGAAATCTTAAACCTCTCCAGAGTCCATTATTTCTTTGGTGGCCAATAAAAAGATATTTGACCTCCTACCTGTGTCTCACTCACATTCTATAAATATTCCTCTTTTCTTGGTTCATTTCATGGTCTCCCCCCTCCTATCTCTCACCCTAGCTTGTCGAATTTTTGTATGATGTAATCATCTCAGTCTGACCTTAAACGGTCTAGTTTGACTAGTTAGTAGCCCCACCCTCTGCAACCTACTCCTAGTATCTCGACTTAGCCATGAGTATCTCTTGATCAAGGCCCCTCATTTGTAGCTAGTTTCCATGATCCTATCTATTCCCTTGGAATGGTTCCCCCTATCCTTAACCATCTCGTAGTTTTCTTGCCTGGCAATTACCCCTCCGGTCAGATACCATTCCTTGCTCCCCTTGTTGGAGTACTTTTGGTACCTATTATGGTTACCTTGTCCCTTCCCAACATGACCATGGGGATCCCATTCTCATACATTGATCCCCTAGCCAATACCCCTCATAGTCAGCCCAAACCTTACATTTCTTTGACCCCAGTCCAATTGGTCACCATGACCCCTCCCTTTTCTTATGTGCCTTAGCCCCTTCAACAAGAACCTACTCCTATTGCAAATTACCTGGGTGAGTGGGGCAAAGCCAAGAAAGAGGCACCTTAGGACAAGGCTACCCAGACAACCCCTACTCATCCTCAACCTCCAAAGTATACACCTATGTGTGCTTTATGTGATGTTGTCGATCATGCCACCCATAATTGTCATGAATTGCGTCGTATCAAGCCCATGGTCAACATAGCATTTCGTGAGTCTAAGGTCCCATAAGTCCCTATTGCTTTACCGACTGCAACCAAGAAACTCAAGCCTATGCACACAAAACACCCTTGTGGTTTGTGTGATTTCCATGGCCATTATACCCACCTATGTCCCTATCTTACAGACTACTGCACCTCTTGGGACATAGTACGCTAGTATGAGGCTGACGAAAATGAGTACACCACTCCTTTACTTGTGCGTTATGCTTTGGGAGAACAAGAGGAAAAATTCTCTCCCATTGACATTCCCCCTCCCGATGTCGAGATGATGGAGCCTTCGGCCACTATTCTCTAGGTGTCCTCATCTATGAGATTCATGGTGGAAGATCCCTCTAGGGCTTCCTAGTCTGTTTTGCCCGACCTCCCTTCAGTGATCTCCTTGGGCTCAACATCGGGGAATCCCTCATCTACTTGTTTTTCGGTCACCCTCCATGATGATGCGCATGTGAACCTCTCTCTTCTTATGATGATGAGTTAGGTAGATTCGCCGTGTCATGTGGTTATCCTTACACTAGTCACCCCATATTATACTCTAATGACAACATTATGGTAGCATTTACCCCCCTCGAATTTATCTATCCCCCCTTACATCGAACCCATGCATTCGATCCACATACACCTTGTGGCCATTACACTAACACCCAATGTTTGGGTACGGGGGCATACGTATTTGAGAGTCTAGGAGAAGAAATTCTCCACAACCCTCCTAGTGCATCTAGTAGTGTCAAATATTGTACCATCATTCTTACCCATGTGTAAGAACCTATAGAGTCCCATATCACTTCATATCACTATGAGAATGATCCACTTCATCATTCCATCATCTTACATCAATAACCAAGTCCCCTAGACATTGTTGTTGACGAACCTATTAGTTTTCTAGGTGAGCACCAGTTCATTATATCCAAACCCACTCTTTGGGATAACCACACTGTGTATGTGAACCCATAAATCTAGTCCATTTGCTTCATGTATGCAGTACTAAAATATATTGGAAGTCCTCCATTCCCTTTCTCGAACTTCATCTATCCATTCTTCGCACAGAGGATAACCATAACATAATCAAATGGAGAACCACATCATAAAATTTTGTTTAGATTCCACTATTCTAAATACATTTGGCATGTCCATAGCATGCTTGGGAGTACTTATGCCCCTATATCTTCTCACCATATTCTTGAGGATTTATTTCCTATTAGACTGAATGCTTGAATCCATTATTTTAGCACTTGGAACACCATGGCACTCCACAAAATCCTCTAGATAGGGGTATCATTCCACCTCTTCGTACCAGATCAATACCCTCCATCACATATTATTGGGGGTATTATCCCATCCCTAGGGGAATAATGGCACCCTTGGCCATCTTCTCTGATGATTACCATAAGTATCGGCCTAGACCTCATCAATCTAGGTATGGTCGATTGTCCTCCCATTCCTTGGATAGTTGGACCTACCAACCTCTCTGGTGAGCCATATATTGTAGATGTTTGATATCGTATCTTAAAATATTCCACCTTATGAGATACGATGTTTAAAACTTGGTCCCCATTTTTGACTTGGTGGGCGGGGATGACTCTACACCTTCTCTAGTAGTTCCTTCTCGTATTCATTTCTTACCTTGATTCTTCATCAGGAGCATCTTTCTAAGATGCATTAAGCCCATCCTTAGAAAAGCAAGGGCTCTCCTACCCTCATCAGTGGGTTCTTAACAAATTGAAGACCCAAAACCTGTCCAATGCGGTGCGAGCTACATGATCCCCTTGGATCTCAGAACGTAATTCATCCAGGTCTCTCTCTCTCTCAAGTTGATCCTCAACTATTCCATATCTAAAGAAAACCATCATGCTTGTTAGAATATAGAAAGGAAAGATTGCATCATAACCATAAAATCCCAGCACTCAGCCAAAAATAGCACTGAAACCATTGTCTCTAACAGGTCACACTTTTCAGGAAATTTACTAGGACAGGTCGAAGATTTTGCCCAATACTTGCTACCCAATTTGGAGAACAAACCCCAAAAAAGTGCAACCCGACGTGTTCTTAGGCTTTGGGTGCCTAATATGAAAATTTAAATCACTGAATTGAAATAGTATAGTTAGGCCTCTTACCTGTAACTTAAGGATATTGATTCCAATGGATAGTTTGTCCACTATGATCACCTCAATAGTTAGGGCCTTTTCTCCTCTCTACATTCACCATAGCTACACTTGCAAATGAATCAAATTTGATTGAAAATGACTTATTAAAAGAAAAACCCCAGATTTTTATTTCGCTAGCTGCGACCAAATTGTAGCTTGGTTTGAAAAATCATCAGCACCATTGGAAATCTCTCATTAAGCTCTCAAATGGGTATCTTTTAATTTTTGGTGATTTGATACTTCACCTGGACACATTTTTTCCAAGAAGGGCCACTTCACTATTTCTCAAAATCAATTTTCTTCACTTACGACACTTGTACTTGGGGCACCACTTGGCCTTCATAATTTTCGATGCTCATGTCGATTTTCGTCATGAGTGACAATATTGTAATCATGTTTTTATGGTAACCACCGCGCATGTTCTGGGTGGCAGCATCATTGAGTCACCCTTGTTTAGATCATTCGAGTTGAGTTATCATTGAATCCATGGAGTCTGTCCTGAGTCACTTTTATCTCTCGTCACATTCTTCCATTCTTCATTCCTTTCTACCTCTATCATGTAGCATGTTTTGGCTCTGTTGAAGCCCCGAAAAGCGGGTCTTACAACAAGGGGGATAACCACTCGGTCTGGACCTTGGTTAGCAGCTCCTTTTCCGTTTGGTGTAGTGGGTCCGACTGGGGATAATGGTACCAATTTCCCAATATGTGTGTGTGTGTGTTGAGAATTGATATTTCCTTTCTAAAGTTCCTAAGTGAAATTCTTTTATTCTATTTCTAATCTAATTATATGCAAATTGTATTCTAATTTAAACAGAAATATATAATTCTAAACTAACCTGGGATGTAATATTTTCTTTATGCGATCTAAAATGATTTCAAATAGAAATTGGTAATAAAGATCATTCAACTGTTATAAGAAAATAATTTAATAAAGATAAACCACTTCATATAAAAAGTTAGACAAAATAGTTGTGAAAAATATATCGCATAATAAACTATTCATACATTAAGCATAAACAAGTGGCTATCACCGTACAAAAGTTCCAAATGATAACTCAAACATTCAAGCATTAATACATAAACAACTGAACATAAATATCACTTTAACACAAAGGCATAAATAGTTAAGAGATAAAAGTACCATTTATAACTAGTTATACTCATGAGCTTCAAGCAATAATGACTTATCTCTTCTTAATTCAACATCCACTAATAGTACAGAAGTGCAACATTAGTAGCAAATATTAAACGTAGATATCAATAAATCCTATTCCATTCATTCATCAAAACCTCCTCAGAGGGTGCAAAAGTGCATGTTCTGAGGACAAGTTTTTGAAAAATTTCAGGACCCTTCTCTAAATGCATGAGAAGGGTTTAAATACTACTAACTAAATCTAAAAATAGCTTATTAAAAAAATTTCGGATACGGTTTAAATGACCATCCTTTTTCTAGGGAAAAATAAAGTAAAACTAATACTAAATCTAAATTTTAAAACTATCAACTAACTACTTATGAATCTGATCTTTGAATTCGCAAGCATTCAGCATTGATTTGAGAAGAGGAGGCTGGCCGACTTCAGATTTTAACTGTCCTGAGAAAACAGAATCAGCAAGTGTTGGTGCCATCTTCTCGGCAGAATTGATGATGCAATTGAGAGCTTTGCATTGGCTGTTTGGTTTTACTGGACATGCCCAGTAAGAATCCCAATTTAAATATGTCAATCCTTTAATCAATTTTGTTTTTTCTTCATCTTTCTGTTTCCATTCTGTCTGTAATTGTTGTGCTTGTGGTAGGTATCCTGGAATAGTTTCTGAAATCAAATTATCCTTGTGAAAATTTGTATTTACACAATCAATAATATTGCTTACTGCTGTAGCTACTTCTTTTTCCGCTTTTTCTGCTTCTCTGATCTGTGCATCCCAATTCTTGAAGAGCATTTCTTTATGACTGTCATTGATGATCAGTGCTCCTGTCCTTTTTACCTCCTCTGTATTTTTCCATGCCAAATAATCAATAACTCTTTCATTATTTAAATCATAATCATGTCATAATTCTACGACATGATTAGTGATTTTATCACTTTCTTGACAAAAAGAGTTCCACTGTGAAATTTTTTGGCATAATATATCTTGTTGATGTAGTAGTTGATTATTCAAGGAAATAGATTCTAAGATAAACTCTGTAAGCTTGGGGTCATCTTTGTGCATCTCTTTCATAATCTGTATTTGTTTCTCTTTTTCGGCCAAACTTTTCTGACATCCAACTTGCATTTGTTGAAATTCCTGTTGTAATTTTTCAAGTTGTATCTGTGCTTCAATGTTAGCATTGGTTTGTTGCAGTTTTTTTTGCAGAACTTGTATTTGATATTATTTTTCATTCAATAATTTTCGCACCTTAGATGATTTGTCAATGGTTATGGAGGCATAAGCTCCTGTAATCTGAGATAATTTAGTAAGATTTTCAGTTGGATCAGTAGTAGGATCTTTCCATAAAACATCCAATTGTTCTGCATCACGAGAGGTTACACTTTATAATTTCCTTTTCTTCCTTTGTTTTCTTACTACTACTTTATGTTGTGGACTATAGAATATATCCAGAGGATGAATCTCCTCTATTTTGAGCACAAGCTCAGAGGAGGGGGAAATGGGAATATGTTCTCTTTCTGTGACATTGCTAGTTTCTCCTGTAACTATATTTTTTATTGTCCTTAAATTAGTTACAGGAGTCTGTGTGTTCTTTCCTTCAACATTAATCAAATCATTAAATGTTTCCCATTCTTTCTCTAACTCAATTCTGACGGATGGTTGCTGTACAATGAGAGGGGGAAGATTTAGTTGTGGAATGGTTGAAATCTGTTGCTGTGAGAGTTCTTTAGACTGGGTAGTATCTTTTACTGACCATTCACTCGTATCCTAGTCATTATCAGTTTATTTCCCGGACTTTTACTTGGACTTGTCTGTATCTGAACTCCCACTAAGACTGATGCTGGGAGTTTGTTCCCTTGCGGGTTCCAAGCGCAAATTATCCAAAGGGATAGTGGTCAACCTTATTTCTCTGTACATTTTAAACTCTTGGAATTCTTCTGGAGAAAAATGTGTTTGAGCTGAATGTATAATCTCTTTAAATGTGCATTTTTCTTGAAAAATAACATCAAAAAGATCCTCTTCTCCAGAAAATATTCTTACCTTGACTACAGTGGTGAAATTCTTAACAACATCATATGGGTCGAATAGCCTTCTTGGAAACTTGAACAATTGTAAACATGTAATATTGTTTACTTCTTTAAATGCATGACCAACATCGAATAATGAAAATACTCTGCAGGCCACAGGAAATTATGGTCAGATGGCCTTCTTTTTATCCTTTAAATCCTTGGTCAAACCTCCCTCTCCACAGGTTTGATACGCAATTTCCTGGGCCAGGAGTTTATCCAGAACATACAAAGGTAAAACATGAGGTGAAGAAAAACTTCCAAAAAACCTAAACATAGGTAAACAATTCTTCTCCAAACCATCTTGCGACAAGGATAATGTCTACTTCTGCTTCAGGGGAAAACCTTGAGAATCCTTATTATACAACATTTTGTGCAATGGCAGCATGTTGCCATGGAAAATCTTGTAAAAATGGGAAATGAACTTTGACTCGCACAATTCTTTATGATAAACATGAATGGGTAGGGGATCTTGAATTGTCCATTTCCAACCCATTACAGGAAATTTAGAAATATAACAGATTGAATCCATTACATAAGCAGCTAGGAAAAAAGGAGGATAAATCCTCTGAGAGACAGTCAATTTAGACCAATAATTAAAAATAGCCGTGGCTAAGTTATCAGACAATATCTTAGCCCAATCCACAATAGTAGCATTAACAGCAGCATTCAACAACGGTAGCCATTTAGGTGAAAACTTATTAATGTCATGCTTTCCAAAAAGCCTACAGAGCATAGCAGTAGTAAAGAAATACGGAGAAGTGAGAGAACTAGTACTGTACATACCATGTTTATCTTTCTTCAGTGGTTCGTCTCTTCTGGACCATTCCTTGGTGCATTCTGCTAGGTTCGCATTTTCCTTGGCAAATTTTTCAATAAACTATTTGTTGTACGTTGCCTGTGGCTTCGGAAAATGATACATAAGCCTTAAATCTTCTGGAGTAAATGAGCCAATGAGCTCTTGCTCCTGAGTCTTGAACTGTCTGTCCATAATATCAGTGCTATCCAGTACCCATTTCACCATGTCTGTATATGGAAGAATTTTAGGTCTTGCTGCTATCCGGTGTAAAAATGAACAAGCGAACTCTGTAAGAGATGCTTCGAAAGAACCAGCTGATCCTGTAGTAGCTGAAACCTCCATTACTCTAGGGTTTTATTCTTCAAGCAGATTATGCATGCCCTCCCAAGTGGTGATACCAGCGTCTTTGTTGCAGGCAGTGTCTGTGTACAAGGACGCCATCTCTTTACTTTCAGAACTCAGAGCTTTGTCTTTTTTTCCCATAATACTCTGAATATCGCTTTGTATAGTCCTCTGTTCTTCACGCCTGAAGTTTATGAATTAAGTGAGAGTAATGATATGAAAGAAAGGTGACGGGAAAGTTTTAAATGTTGAAGATGTATGAAATATATCACCTCATGTGAAACAATTCGAAACCATTTTTCATTAATGAGTTACAATCAATTCATTGATTAAACTTTAAAGCGTATAACAGGTCTCAGTTTATGAAAATATTTCTTTGTAAAACAAGCCTTAAGGATCTGCGATAATGCAACAATGCGATTTGCTTCGCAATATCGCAAAATCGCAATATCACAGATCGCAATCTTCGCAAATTGCAATATCGCGAAATCGCAATGTCGCTATATCGCAGATCACAATCTTCGCAAATCGCAATATCACGAAATTGCAATGTCGCTATATCGCAGATCGCAATCTTCGCAAATCGCAATCTTCGCAAATCACAATATTGTAACATCGCGAAATCACAATGTCGCAATATCGCAAAATCTAACATATGAAAAATATTCGTTAATATATTTTCTGTGAAATGCGATTTGCGATATATGTTATTGCACATCGGTGATTTGAGGTTTCTCAGGATAAAACATGATATTTGAAACTTTGCGATGCGATATTCCTTAAAGAGTGATTTTATTCTATACTTATCATAAAATTTAAGTTCTTTTAGATTTTTCAAAGAATATCTTCCTAAGTTTATGATAGTAAAAAAGAAAACAAGCACTAATTAATTTTTTTGATTTTTAAACTGAGGGTCCCCACTTATTTAGTATTATTACTAATACTAAATAAGAAGGGGGGTTGTTGCTGGCCACAAAAATTGGTGATTCACTTGGAAGAACCAGTTATCTTTGCTTTTCTTTTGAATTTTCTAAACTTTCAAAATAGAGAATTTTCCAGAAAATCAAACTTTATTACAGAAAGAAAAAGTACGTTATGCTTCTATTTATCAATGATATTTTTTTTGTTCTATATTCAACTTTGACTATTTACTTCCTCAAGCTAGTCCTTGTATCTACATCAGTCATTACTTAGTTTCTAAGGATAAAAACAAAGGCTTCTCTGTAACTTAATTTTAAATATGCTCATTTGTCGTAGGTAGAGCCACTGCTGCCAATAAGCGTTTATAGCTTCGACAGGGTTACCTATTACCCAACAATGATCCTGTATCCTACTTAGAGAAATATACAATTTTCAAAGAGAAATACATGTTCACACTTATTCCTTTCATTTTTCTTTTTTATTCTTAAAGAACAATGTCTTGGTTTGGTAGCCAATTTATGACAGTTCCATTCACTTGATTTATAACTTTGCTGAACAAGTTGGCTCGTTATGAGACCCCTTACCTTTCGATTGCAATAATCTTAAGTCATTACCCTGTTGTGGTATGCAGTATTGGTAAAGTCAGCAAGCTATAATATCTATGATCATGATAAATCGGCTCGTGATGAGACCTCTTATTCTTTAAGTTTAAAGTGTATCATTGGATCATTCCCTGAACATTGTAACTTTCTAGGTGGGGAGCAAGTCATTGTTTCCTTAAGACAGCTCTGGACAAAAAAAATAGAGTTTTTTGGAAAGGACTTTTCTACAGAGAATCTTCATTTTGTTATTGATACCTTTCATCAGACTGATATAAAACAATTTCTCACTACAGGTTGTTTTTTTAATCAAAATTTTCAGAGTTGAAACTAGTATCATTTCTAGGTTTGAAGCTTTTAACTATATCTTTTAATAATAATGATCAATTTTCTAAAATAATTCTATTTATATAAGTGAAAAAACAAAATCTAAAAGAGAATTTGTATCTTTTTTGTGAATTCCAAATGTAACCATTAACAACTGGTTTTATTATAAAAAATAATAAAAACTAATGTACAAAATAGAAGAATAATCTTCTATGGAAAATATTTTTTGAGGATCTGTCCATTAACAGGTAAAGATTCTCTTTTCCCTATTAAATCCTGTAACATAAAAGTAGATGGACCTATGATCTCTGCAATTTGCAAAGGACCAAGCTACATTCGTTGAAATTTCGTATATTTTCCTTTTTCCTCATGAGCCTTGTCCCATTTTAAAATTAGATCTTCTATCTGAAAATCCTTTCTAGTTATCATGTTTGAATCAAAAGAAGCTTTCACTAATGCTTTGTGATGAGCATGAGTTACTTTGGCCTTTTCTCGTTGTTCTTCTAGCTTAATTATTTCCATCTGCCTTAGTTGTAAGGAAGAAGTTTGTGCTTCATCAATATATTGAACCAGGGCTAAAGAAGGAATTGCTAGATGAGTTGGAAGAACCACTTCTCTCCCATAAACTAAATTAAAGGGAGAAGTGCCAATGGAGGCTTTCTACATTATTCGATCTGCCCATAAAGCATATATTAAAGACTTAAGCCAATTTTTATGATTTTGATCAATGGTTCACTTAATAATTTTGATTAAGTTTTTATTTCTGCATTCAGCTAACCCATTTCCCTGTGGATAATAATTGGCAGAGTATTTAAGTTTGAAGCCTCTCTTGAGTTAAAATTCAGTCATAGCATTACCAGAAAAATATGATGCATTATCAAACATTAAAGTAGAAGGTAAACCAAACCTAGTGATTATGAACTGATCTATGAACTCGATGATGTGTTCGACATTAACAGTCTTAAGAGGAGCTGCCTCTACCCATTTCGTAAAATAATCAGTTGCTGTAATGATATACCTATGTTTCTTAGAAGAGTGAGGAACGATCTCACCTATTATGTCCAATCCCCATTGATCAAAAGGCTGCTCAATGTTGACTGGTTGTAATGATGGTTTCTTTTTTCTTCCAACAGTGGTTTGACAAACTTGACATTTCCTTGCATAGCTATGTGAATCTTTGAATAATGTGGGCCAGTAATAGCCTGCACGAAGAATTTTATGTGCAATAGAATCTCCAGCATAATGTCCACCTGCTGGTCCATCGTGAAGTTCCTGCAAGACTTTTTCAGCTTCAGCTTTCTCTAGACATCTAAGAAGAACATAATCATAATTCATTCTAAAAAGAACATCATTCACAAGTTGATATTGCTTAGCCTTCAACCTCAGAGCTCTTTTCTTGGTATAATCGAGATTGGGAGGAGCATAACCATTCTTTAGATAAAAAATGATATCAACATATAATGATTCAACATCGTTTAGGCTTACCTCATACGTTTGTATTTCTTCAGATGGTTTATCAGAAATAAGCGATGCTCCAGCTAGTATTTTGCAAAAACCTTGACCTCTTACAATATTTGATGGTTTGATTTCTACATCATATTCTTGTAAGGCAGTAACCCAATTGGATCTTTTCTCACCCACATCTTTCTGGACTAAAAGATTTCTTACCGTTGGAAATGGTACTATGATTTTTGTATGGGTTTTAAGTAGAAAGTGTCTGAAATATTAATTTCTTTGAAAATAGCATAAGCTTGTTTCTTTACATCTGAATAATTCAACTCAGCTTCCTGTAAATTTGAACTAAAAAAATAAATTGGGGCTTCTGCCTTGTATTGATTTACTTGAGTGAGTATCACAGCATAAGATTTATCAGAGGAAAATGTATACAAAATAAAAGGATCGGAAAAATTTGGAGTTGCTAAAGATGGAGCATTAATAATTGCTTGTTTGATCATATTGAATGCTTCATATTCATTTTGGCCCCATTTGAAATTTGAATTATTTTTAATCATTACTTGTAAAGGAGATACAATTCTTGAAAAATCTGGCACAAATCTCTTTACAAAATTAATTTTATGGAGGAAAGATTTCATAGCTTTCTTGTTGTGAGGTAAGGATATTTTAGAAATTTCCTTGATTCTATCAGGATCAATATGAATTCCAGATTTTGACACTATGAATCCAAGAAGTTTTCCTTCACTTAATGCAAAAAAGGATTTTTTCGGGTTAAGCGAAATTCCATACCTTTGACAACGTTGGAATATCTGCTTCAAATCTCTAAGATGATTGCTTCGTTTCTTGGAATATACAGTTATATCATCCAAATAGATTACCAGTGATTTGTTAACTAATCCCTTGAAAGCGATGTCCATGGCTCTCTGAAATGTGGCACCAGCATTGATCAGACCAAAAGGCATCTTTTGATATGCGTAAGTGCCCCATTTAGTTCTGAATGTAGTTTTCAATTGATCATCCGGATGGACCAACACTTGGTTGTAGCCAGAGAAACCATCTAAGAAAGACATTAATTCTGATCCTACAACTGCCTGTAATATTTTCTCCATAGGAGGCAAAGGAAAATGATCTTTTTGGCAAGATTTGTTAAGGTTTTGAAAGTCAATGAAAATTCTAATGTCTCTGTTCTTCTTTCTAACATGAACCATATTGGAAACCCATTTAGAATGTTGAATGGGAAAAATAATCTTGGCTTTCAATAACTTATTGAGTTCAGATTTGATTTGATTTTCTAGATTGGGATGGATCTTTCTCAGCTTTTTTTGAACAGGCTTTTCGTCATTTATCATTGGGATAGTATGTTGGATGATAGAAGTGTCATAAGTTTTGAGTTCATCATAGTTCCAAGCAAAGACACTTTTGTATTGTTTCAAAAGATGAACATATGCTAATTTTTCTTTAGGAGCCAGGCCGAGGCCTAGCTTGATATTCTGTGGTTTGGTATCAGTTCCTAGATTTACTAATTCATAATTCAAAATTGAACTTTGGAGTTTTGAATTGGTAGATATTTTAAATCGGTCTTTTAAATCATTAATATCTTCTAACTTGACTACTGACTTTGGCATAGCATTAATAATGCTATCTTGTTGCAATTTTCTGTCATGTTGGTCTTCATCAATTATTTGATTAGTGTAAGATCCTTCAAATGTGAGGAAACTTACAATATCAGAATCATCGTTGAAAATCCTCCAATTGGTTATGTTATCAGGAATTGAGGGTCTAAAGATTAATTCGATTGAAAATCGGTCAGGGCTAAAGTCTTCTAAAGGAATGAGTTTGGAAGCTACGTTGGCTAGGAGGTCTGCACTTGCATTCTAGATTATAGGAATTGATGAAATGTTGAATGCTATAAAATTTTCAGTCAGATCTTGAACTGAAGATTGATAATGCTTTAAATGACCTGATAAACAATGTATAGTATTGTGTACATGTTTGATTACAATTTCAGAATCTCCGAAAACTTGTAAATATTTGACGTCTAATCCGATTGCCTTGTATAATCCTTGGACTAAAGCCTCATATTCTGCAATATGATTGGTGCAATCGAACTCGAGTCTGCAAGTTAACATAATTTTTTTTCCCTTTGGACTAACCAAAACGCACCCTGCTCCTGCTCCTTCATTAGACTTAGAACCATCAAAAAATAACTTCCAAAATAAAGATTTATTTACAGGAGTATCTACAAAATTAATGCATTTAGAACTATCTGTTTGAGAAAAAATTTCTACTTAAGATAAAACAGAATGTTCTAAATAAGGTGAAGTATGGGCATTGAAATTTCCTAAGAAAGAATCAACTGAATAATTGCCAATGATATTATTGATGTATGCAACTGGTTCATTTTCTCCTTCCAATTCTGTTACAATGTATTTCTGATGTTTTTCTTGCTCAACCTTTATCTGATTTGGTTTACCATTGTAAGGAAGCCACATATGCGACCAATCAGTTGTGAATTATCCATGAAGTTTTTTTGACCAATCTCTGCTAAGAATTAAGCCATAAAACTCTGGAATATCTGCAACTAAAATATCAATAACTTGACATACCTTTGGATTAGATGACAACCTTATGGTAACCTGATTTAATTTTCCAATCACTTCAACTTGTGATTGATCTAGCTGGACTATGCGCACAACAGATTTTTGTGGTTGAATGTTCAACTTTGCACATACTGATTTTGGTAGAATATTAGATGAAGCTCCAGAATCCACTAAACAATTATGCAAATTTTTATTGAAAACTTTGTAAGTAAGAAGAAATGGAGGAGTATGAGATCTCGACCTTCCTCCAATTAAAGAGATATTTTCAAGATCAACTTTACTAATCGAATTAGTTGGAGGTCTTCCCATTTCATTAGAAGCTTGAGAAATTACAGGATCGAGCAAAGGTTTTTCTGGTACAGCATGTAATTCTTTCAAAAGTACTTTTTGCTGGTGTTGTAACTTGCTCAATTCATAAAAAGTGATGTTAGCCCTAGTCTTCTTCATATCTTCTATGATATTATACTCCATTTCATCAGGGACAATCAGTATTTTTGATGGATTTGATGAATCTGTTTGGACTGGGCTGGTTTGAATTGCTTTAGATGTCGTTTTCTTGGATGCAACTTTCTCCTTAGCCATTGAGCTTGCGCTATTTGGCTTAGGAGTAGGTTGAGGAGGATCAAGTTGATTTCTACTTCGAGTGTTAACTGGGGATGCTTCTTGATCTTCCTCATCTAGGAGGATGAAATCCCACATACCTTGTACTTCTACGACTTCTTCTTCATCAGTAGTTTCTTCAGTAGCAGTTTCCTCTTCTTCTTCTTCTGATTCAGCATTAGTAATAGCATTTGGTGGCTTTGGATTAGTTGAAGGATTTCTTCTAAAAGGCTTGAAATATTTTTTAGAAGATGTTTCTGCCACTTGTTTCTTAATGTCAACCATTTCGTTAGACATGGTTTTCAAAATTTTCTGCAATCCTTCTAAATCAAATGGATCTTTCAATTGTTTTTTCTTGGGGTCTTCCTTAAAAGTAACCTTCTTGGATTTTCGTTCTTCTATTTCATTTTTCTTTTCTAAAGCAATGATATGTTTCTCTACTGCTATTGCTTCCTTCATATTTTCTTTTAAAGTTGTTTTGTTAGCCCTGTCAACGAAGATTGCTATGTTTGATGGTAAAGCATATATGTACCATTCACTTCGTACTTCTTCACTAGGCTTAGAAGCAGTAGGAATTTTATTTAACAATTTATTGAAACGTGAATTAAAATCCTTGATAGGTTCTCTTGACTCAGCCCTAAGATTAGACAGATCATTGATCAATGTCGTTGTAGACCTGTCATCACCTAATTTAGTCAAAAATTGATCTTCAAAAATATCCCAACTAGTGATAGATCCAGATGGCAATGAGAAATACCATGATCAAGCTACTCCTTGTAGGGTATAGGGAAAAAGTCGGACAACAACATATTCATTAATAACTCCATTGAGATTTATGGACAGCATAAAGTTATTTATATGTTCTTCTGCTAGCATTCCTGCTTCAGGATTAAACTTAGGTAGCCATTTTTTAGGATGGGCTGGTAATTGACTCAAGGGTGTAGGCATCAAGACTGCCCCTGGATTATTCCATGGAATTTGGGCCATCACTGAACTACTAACAGAGGAAAGAGCAAAATATGATCCTTGTGATTGGGAAGATGAGGATATTATGATTCCAGATGTTTGAGATGGAGATGTGGAAATTCTAGTGGACTGACGGAAAGTAGTCTGAGGTGGGGGAGTGGATGGTTGACTTCGCGGTGAAGAGGTTGAGATGGATGATGATGATGAAAGAGTCTCGCTAGAAGACCCTTTAGGAGATTTCTTTGATCTTTTGCTTGTAGGTGGAGGTAACTCAGTTGGTTGAATGCCAAGCTTCTCACTCTATAATCTGGTAAGAGGATGAGCAAGATTATATTGCGAAGTCACACTACCTTGAGATTTATCAGATCATTGAGGTGATATTAAAAATCGCTGAAGTTTATGAATCAAAGATTCAACTTCAGGAGCTTCAATAGAATATTCTTTTGAAAAGTCAGGGTTTGTGGCAGTGGCTGTTGTTCTTTCGACTTCTGGCTCTAGATTTAAAAATTCTATGTGTGATGGAGAAGTCGAGGAAGATGGTGAGGGAGATTTACTCTCAGAATGGTATTTAGATTTTTATTTAATTTCCATTCATAGTTCGGGCCCTCCTTCTAGCGCCAAATATGTTGAGGCCCCGAAAATCGGGTCTTACAACAAGGGGGATACCCACCCGGTCCGAACCTTGGTTAGAAGCTCCTTTTACATTTGGTGTAGTGGGTCTGACTGGGGATAATGGGACCAGTTTCCCAATATGTGTGTGTGTGTTGATAATTGATATTTCCTTTCTAAAGTTCCTAAGTGAAATTCTTTTATTCTATTTCTAATCTAATTATATGAAAATTTTATTCTAATTTAAACAGAAATATCTAATTCTAAACTAACCCGGGATGTAATATTTTCTTTATGCGATCTAAAATAATTTCAAATTGCAATTGGTAATAAAGATCATTCAACTATTATAAGAAAATAATTTAATAAAGATAAACCACTTCGTATAAAAAGTTAGACGAAACAGTTGTGAAAAATATATCACATAATAAGCTATTCATACATTAAGCATAAACAAGTGGCTATCACCGTACAAAAGTGCCAGATGATAACTCAAACATTCAAGCATTAATACATAAAAAACTAAACATAAATATCACTTTAACATAGAGGCAGAAATAGTTAAGAGATAAAATTACCATTTATAACTAGTTCTACTCATGAGCTTCAAGAAATAATGACTTATCTCTTCTTAATTAAACATCCACTAAGAGTACAGAAGTGCAACATCAGTAGTAGATATTAAACGCAGATATCAATAAATCTTGTTCCATTCATTCATCAAAACCTTCTCAGAGGGTGCAAAAGTGCATGTTCTGAGGACAAGTTTTTGAAAAAATTTAGGACCCTTCTCTAAATGCATGAGAAGGGCTTAAATACTACTAAATAAATCTAAAAATAACTTATTACAAAAATTTAGGATACGGTTTAAATGACCGTCCTTTTTCTAGGAAAAAATAAAATAAAACTAATACTAAATCTAAAATTTAAAACTATCAACTAACTACTTATGAATCTGATCTTTGAATTCGCAAGCATTCACCATTTATTTGAGAAGAGGAGGCTGGCCGACTTCAGATTTTAACTATCTTGAGAAAACAGAATCGACAAGTGCTGGCGCCATCTTCTCGGCAAAATTGATGATGCAATTGAGAGCGCCACATTGGTTGTGTGGTTTTACCAGACATGCCCAGTAAGAATCCCAATTTAACTTTGTCAATCCTTTAATCAATTCTGCTTTTTCTTCAGCTTTCTATTTCCATTCTGTCTATAATTGTTGTGCTTGTGGTAGGTATCCTGGAATAGTTTCTGAAATCAAATTAGCCTTGTGAAAATTTTCATTTACACAATAAGTGATATTTCTTGCTGCTGTAGCTGCTTCTTCTGCCACTTTTTCTGCTTCTTTGATCTGTGCATCCCAATTATCGAAGAGAATTTCTTTATGACTGTCATTGTTGATTGGTGCTCCTACCATTTTTCCCTCCTCTGTCTTTTTCCATGCCAAATAATCAATAACTCTTTCATTAGTTAAATCATAATCATGTCATAATTCTACGACATGATTAGTGATTTTATCACTTTCTTGACAAAAATAGTTCCACTGTGAAATTTTTTGGCATAATATATCTTGTTGCTGCAGTAGTTGATTATTCAAGGAAATAGATTCTGAGATAAAATCTATAAGCTTGGGGTCATATTTGTGCATCTCTTGCAAAATCTGTATTTGTTTCTCTTTTTCGGCCAAACTTTTCTGATATCCAGCTTGCATTTGTTGAAATTCCTGTTGTAATTTTTCAAGTTGTATCTGTGCTTCACTGTGAGCATTTGTTTGTTGCAGTTGTTGTTGCAAAACTTGTATTTGATCTTCTTTTTCATTCAGTAATTGCCACATCTCAGATGCTTTTTCAATGGTTGCGGAGGTATAAGCTCCTGTAATCTGAGATAAGTTAGTAAGATTTTCAGTTGGATCAGTAGTATGATCTTTCCATAAAACATCCAATTGTTCTGCATCATGAGATATTACACCTTCTAATTTCCTTTTCTTCCTTTGTTTTCTTACTAATGCTTTATGTTGTGGACTATATAATATATCAAGAGGAGGAATTTCCTCTATTTTGAGCACAAGCTCAGAGGAGGGGGAAATGGGAATATGTTCACTTTCTGCGACATTGCTAGTTTATCCTGTAACTATATTTTTTATTGTCTGTACATTAGTTACAGGAGTCTGTGTGTTCTGTCCTTCAACATTAATCAAATCATTAAATGTTTCCCATTATTTATCTAACTCAATTCTGACGGATGGTTGTTGTACAATGAGAGGGGGGATATTTAGCTGTGGAATGGTTGAAATCTGTTTCTGTGAGAGTTCTTTAAACTGAGCAGTATCTTTTACTGACCCTTCACTCTTATCCTAGTCATTATCAGTTTCTTTCCCAGAATTTGACTTGGACTTGTCTGTATCTGAACTCCCACTAAGACTGATGCTGGAAGTTGGTTCCCTTGCGGGTTCCAAGCCCAAATTATCCAAAGGGATAGTGGTCAACCTTCTTTCTCTGTACATTTTAAACTCTTGGAATTATTCTGGAGAAAAACGTGTTTGAGCTGAATGTAGAATCTCTTTAAATGTGCATTTTTCTTGAAACATATCATAAAAAAAATCCTCTTCTCCAGAAAATATTCTTACCTTGACTGCAGTGGTGAAATTCTTAACAACATCATATGGGTCGAATAGCCTTCTTGGAAACTTGAACAATTGTAAACATGTAATATTGTTTACTTCTTTAAATACATGACCAACATTGAATAATGAAAATTCTCCGTAGGCCATAGGAAATTGTGGCCAGATGGCCTTCTTTTTATCCTTTAAATCCTTGGTCAAACCTCCCTCTCCACAGGTTTGATACGCGATTTGTCGGGCCAGGAGTTTATCCGGAACATACAAAGGTAAAACATGAGGAGAAGAAAAACTTCCAAAAACCCTAACATAGGTAAACAATTTTTCTCCAAACCATCTTGCGATAGGGAGAATGTCTACTTCTACTTTAGGGGAAAACCTTGGAGCATCCTTATTATACAACATTCTATATAATGGCAGCATGATGCCATGGAAAATTTTGTAAAAATGGGAAATGAACTTTGACTCCCACAATTCTTTATGATAAACATGAATGGGTAGGGGATCTTGAATTTTCCATTGCCAACCCATTACAGGAAATTTAGAAATATAACAGATTGAATCCATTACATAAGCAGCTGGGGAAAAAGGAGGATAAATCCTCTGAGAGACAATCCGTTTAGACCGATAATTAAAAATAGCCATGGCTAAGTTATCAAACAATATCTTAGCCCAATCCACAATAGTAGCATTAACAGCAGCATTCAACAATGGTAGCCATTCAGGCGAAAACTTATTAATGTCAGGATTTCCAAAAAGCCTACAGAGCATAGCAACAGCAAAGCAATATGGAGCAGTGAGAGAACCAGTACTGTACATACCATGTTTATCTTTCTTCAGTGGTTCGTTTCTTCTGGACCATTCCTTGGTGCATTATGCTAGGTTCGCATTTTCCTTGGAAAATTTTTCAAAAAAATGTTTGTTGTACGTTGCCTGTGGCTCCAGAAAATGATACATAAACCTTAAATCTTTTGGAGTAAATGAGCCAATGAGCTCTTTCCCCTAAGTCTTGAACTATCTGTCTGTAATATTAGTGCTATCCAGTACCCATTTCACCATGTCTGTATATTGAAGAATTTTAGGTCTTGCTGCTATCCGGTGTAAAAATGAACAAGCTAACTCTGTAAGAGATGCTTCGGATGAACCAGTTGATCCTGCAGTAGCTAAAACCTCCATTACTTTGGGGTTTTCTTCTTCAAGTAGACTATGCATGCCCTCCCAAGTGGTGATACCAGCGTCTTTTTTGCAAGCAGTGTCTATGTACAAGGATGCCATCTCTTTACTTTCAGAACTCGGAGCTTTGTCTTTCTTTCCCATAATACTCTGAATATATCTTTGTATAGTCCTTTGTTCTTCGCGCCTGCAGTTTATGAATTAAGTGAGAGTAATGATATGAAAGAAAGGTGATGGGAAATTTTTAAATGTTGAAGATGTATGAAATATATCACCTCATGTGAAACAATTCGAAACCATTTTTCATTAATGAGTTACAATCAATTCATTGATTAAAGTTTAAAGCGTATAACGGGTCTCAGTTTATGAAAATATTTCTTCGTACAACGAGCCTTAAGGATCTGCAATAATTCGATAATGTGATTTGCTTCGCAATATCGCAAAATTGCAATATCGTAGATTGCAATCTTCGCAAATCGCAATGTCGCTATATCACAGATTGCAATCTTCGCAAATCGCAATATCGCGAAATCACAATGTCGCTATATCGCAGATCGCAATCTTCACAAATCACAATATTGTAACATCATGAAATCACAATGTCACAATATCGCAAAATCTAACATATGACAAATATTCGTTAATATATTTTCTGCAAAATTTTATTTGTGTTATATGTTATCGCACATCGGTGATTTGAGGTTTCTCAGGATAAAACATGATATTTGAAAATTTGCGATGCGATATTCCTTAAAGAGTGATTTTATTCTATACTTATCATAAAACTTAAGTTCTTTTAGATTTTTCAAAGAATATCTTCCTAATTTTATGATAGTAAAAAAGAAAACAAGCACTAATTATTTTTTTGGATTTTTAAACTAAGGGTCCCCACTTATTTAGTATTATTACTAATACTAAATAAGAAAGGGAGTTTTTGCTGGCCAAAATAGGCCCCCAGTCATATTAACCCCTATCCCCTCTGGAGTTGAGTCAATATATGTTAGGTCATGCATGCCCTTTGTGCTCTAACAAGGGAAGTCGTCAACCCGCTACTCAATACCCCCCATTTCACGATCATCCCTAGTGTCATTCTATCAGTCGCTCTACTATTATCCCTTGTGCCTTAGTTGAGGATTCCTTATTCCCTCACCTATGACGGACATCCTTATGTTGAAATCGGCTTATTCATTCTAGAAGACAGGTCTAGAGGGTGGTGTACCTTGGTTCTAGCTTCCACTCTTGTTCAGTGCCTTGGATCAAGCAAAGGGACCCTTTATTTCTCTTTGACTTGATTGTTTCTTAGTTCCCATTCCTTATGGCATGATCGTATACTCGATGGTTCAATGATGCAGCAGATTGTACCAGTGATTCTTGGGTGTGTGTGAGATGTTATAGACCTCATGAGGGGGTTACCCTTTAGGTAGCCCCCCACTTGCATGGATGACATATCTACTACAACTCCATAGATTTGATGGTTCCAGCCTTAGCGGCTTGCAATGCCTATTTATTTTTCATGTATCATTCATATTTTGAGATCCCTTTCCTGTTTTACAGTGCATCTTTTTTTGTACTTATATCTCCTCTACTCAGATATTATTGTATAAGTCTTGGATGTTGTCCCAGGAAAAGTATGTATGTGGGATCCATTATCATGTTTTTCTATCTCGCCCATGTTTATGCCAGCATGTACTATATAGTTCAGTCCCATGTTTTCTAGATGCACCATTATTCTCTGTAATTTCTTATCCTGGTCGGCATAGGTATGCCTCCCCCACCTCATGCAGAACATGTACTTAGTCATAAAAGAGACTTCTCACACCTGTATGTCTCACCTCCTCATGGTCTTATCCTCTCTCGCTTCAGTTCTCCTTATATATATATATCTCTCTCTCTCTCTCTCTCTCTCACTCCCCTTTGGTGTCTAGTGATTGTGTTCTTACAACGTACTTCGGTCATACAATTAGCTCCGGATGCTCGCACATTGGGGGGGAACTTGTTACACCAATTTTTGGTCACCTAACCTGTTACTATTTGATGGACTAAAGTAGACCATGTAATACCAATTTTACCATAGTAAAGTTTCTTTCATTATGAAAAATAATTTAATAACCCACAGTTTATTAAGTTTTTTCTAGTCTAAATAAGAAACCCCATGAGGAATAATTAGATAAATCCTTATTTTTTTTTATTTTCCTTTAGGGATAATTAATTAAACCATTGTTTAATTAATATTCCCAGTCATATTTAACCCAAAATAGGAAAATTAATTAGACAAATCATTATTTATCTTATTATTTTCTAGGAATAATTATTTAAAACACTATTTAATAATATTGGTAAAATTTCTTTCATTATGAAAAATAATTTGATAACCCATAGTATATTAAGTTATTTATTGTTTAAACAGGAAATCCCATGAGGAATAATGAGAGAAATCCTTATTTGTTTGATTTTCCTCTAGGGATAATTAATTAAACCACTGTTTAATTAATATTCTCGGTCATATTTAACCTAAAACAAGAAAAATTAATTAGATAAATCATTATTACTAATAATATTCCTTTTTAAATTTCACTAAATCATTTATAAATAATTAAACAAATCATTATTTATTTAATTATTCCTTAACCACATTATTAAAATAATAAATAAATCACTTTTTTATTTATTATTTCTAAATAAAGGTATTTGACCAAATTCAAATTCCTTTTCCCTCCAACAAAAATAATAAAATATTCCATAAAAGTTGGATCTAGATTTGGTTAATAATATTTTAATTATGAACAATATCTAGACTAATTCAATATTTTTTTATAAATAGAAGGGATTTTCCATTCATTCACTACCTTTTGTTGCCTAGAGATCACTCTTGATCTATACTTTTGTTCTGACTTTGATCCTTCCATCACTGTCATATTTTTCTACTTTTTTCTTGTGAGCTCCCTTTGAATTCCATTTTTGTATGGGTTTTCTGCACCATCAAGAGAGAGATATCTTAGATCTGAAACGCTGAGAACATAAAATAACCCATCCCATTGAGGAGGACTAGTAACATCTTTCTATGTTCCCTTCCTAAGTGTTATAATACAAAAAATCTTTAAAATTTATTTTCTTTTCCATTGGATGCATGGAGGAACTCTTGCTTATTTTTGTTGTTTAATGTCTTTAACTGCATAGATCTAGAATTTTGTAGAATTTATTCTGATCACTAACTGTAGATCTAAGGAAATTGACAACGATCTTTGATGTCAGGGTTGTTTGTTATGCACAACTAAATTGATATTTTTTCGTACGCTTGGAGTTAGAGTTCACACTAACACCAAGTTAAATTAAATTCATACTAGAAACATGTTTTTAATGAATTACTAATTTTTCAAAGTCCAATTGCTGCAAAATCCATAAAAAATGACAATTTTTTCTTGTATAAAATTATAATGAAAACTATCTCATTGTTAAGTTCTCTTCAATATCTTTCCAATGACACTTAGATCATGTTAAACACACATCATGTTAGAAATTTATGGCCATTTGAAGTTTTAGCAAAATAGTAAAAATTAGGTGCATGGGTGCCACGTGGCAAAAAAGGGAGCGCCATGTCGAAGCTCCAGAGTATGGCACATGGTAGTATAATGCTGTCATGGATATATGGCATCGAAAATAGTTGAATTTTCATGATGGCTTGGTAGATGATGATGTGGCAGTGATGTGGAATGCTGACATGGCAATGACATGGCATTGACTCGTCAACTATTGATGTGGCACGTTGAGTTTTCAGTTGACTGGGAAATGAATGGTCAACTATTAATGTGGGACGATGAGCTCTAAGTTGATTGGGAAATAACTGATGACCAATAATATGCTTCCACATGGACTAATGAAACGTCGCCACATGCAAACAAAATTGTTGCCTAGTTAAGGTTTGTGAAAGTGAATAGTTAATTTTTTTTTGCCTCCACTAGATTCGACCTCATCACTTCTCCTTTACAAATTCGAAGATTCACCAATAAAAAGTAATTCAAATTTGTGAAATTGAAGCCACAAAAATGGTATTTAAATTTAAAAATATTAACTATTCGAACAATTTGATTAACAATGCAACAATTTGACAAACATCCAATAAAATAAATTCAATATTTTGGAGAAAATTTCTAAGTGTCTACCTGCTCCTAGGCACATGTCAAGATATTTTATGCCACAAAAGTCTTTGGTTTTCAATTGAACACATGCTCTTTCCAAAAACAATAGATTTCACAACCAATTTATTATTATAAAAATTGGGAAAAAGATTTGACCAAAAAAAAAAAATTGTTACAGATTTTGCTTATAGGTTGATAGAGAAATTTTTTTCCTTGCCTCTCTCTACAAAATTATTGGCTAGAATAATTATTTATTATATATATTTTTAAGTTGTTTATTGTTATTTTTCTTATTATATGTTTTTAAATTTATTTATTTCTCTTGACCCATGTTGTGCTATATTAGTTCCTTGGGTCTTCGACCTTGGTCGTGGGTTGGGCTTGTGTGTTGGGGCCTTGCCCTTGGTCTTGGCTTCGACCTTAGACATATGCGTGGAGGACCAAGCCAAAAGAAATTCCTCTACGCATACTACGTGAGGGATAACCAAAGGATTTTGGCCAAAAAAAAAAAAAAAAAAATATCAAAAATGTTTTTTATTAAGAAAAAAAATTATACTAATTTTTTTATTAAACGCTTTTTATTAAATGTTTTTTAATTAATGTTTATTTAATTATATTTTTTTTTAATTAATATTTTTTTTGTTTTAATTGTTTGATTATTATTATTATTATTTTATGTTTTTAAATATTACTGAAAATAAATTTAAATTTGAATAAAAAAATAATTGTTTTATTTTAATAATAGAAAATGAAGCTATTCTAGAAAAATTTAAAAAAATTAGCATTTGGTTTTTTTCTCAAATAATGAAAAATAATTTATTGTAGCAAATTATGAAAAAAAATTATTTGACAATTACAGATCAAAATGTAAGAAAATCTTTCTTTTTCAATCAATGGTAAATTTAGATCACCTAATCATTTTTATTGTGAAATTTCAAAGCTAACTTATCCAATTATTCCTTTCTAATCTTCCAAGTTGCAACAAGGTGCAAAAAGAGAGCATACTCAGGAGTTTTTTCAATTCTTTATCCATTCGAAATTTAGAATTAAACTGATAAGAATTGATCCCAAACCTCAAATTTTTCTCTCTAAACTCCACTTGTTTTCCTTCTTCCAAAAAATGCCTTTTATTATAGATATTCTTTCCAATAGTTAGTGAATGAGGTGGCTCTTCCTGCACCACAAAAATGAAAAATTCAATAAAAAAAATTTAATCCAATGTCAAAACAAAAATGTCAAAAAATCATAAAATTTACCAAGTTTTATTTTATTTTCCTATTTTATCCTACTCTATTTTAAAAAAGAAAAGTTTTTTTTTCAAGTATACGAGTATTTCCAATGAAGCCATTTATGATTCAATATCTCTAGTATACTCACATCCAAATTTGAAAAAAATAACTCAATGTTCATCAATATATGAGAGACTATTTGCACTTTTGGATTAGGTACTAGTACTTGTTGAGGAACCAAAGAATGTTGAGGGGTAATCACTTTTTGGAACCAATGTTCAATGTAGCCCTTGATCTACAAGAAATTATTGATTATGATTCTATATCTCCTATCCATAAAAATATTAATGTTAGAACTTTTATAGTACAAAAATCGGTTGAAATCCACGCATCCTATTTATCATGCTTTACATATGCAGCTAAAAATGAGATTGAAATATAATAAAAAAGCTATTGTAAATTGAAAGTGAATTCCTATGTATACTTCCCTAGCAATGATG
Source organism: Pinus albicaulis (assembly GCA_034641835.2). Classification (NCBI taxonomy): domain Eukaryota; kingdom Viridiplantae; phylum Streptophyta; class Pinopsida; order Pinales; family Pinaceae; genus Pinus; species Pinus albicaulis. The sequence continues at coordinate 196,311,624 of CM076582.1, forward strand.
CCAAAAATGTTTGGTAATTTAATTTTTAGTTAAATTGATCGTCCTTAAATTGTCAAACCTAGGGTTCATGAACTTGCGAAGCATAATTGCACAATATATGTTAGAAATCAACTTTCAATTTTAGAGTAAATTAACCTATTGAAATTATAGTAGACCTATTCATGAAAAAATCCAGATGAGTATGCGCACACTTTCTTTTTCAAAAGCCTCATATTCAGAACTTGGAAATAAATCTTTTAATCTATGAAATTGAAATTACAATTGACATGATAGAAAAATTACTCTATTGAAATCAAATTAAACCAATTTTAGTGACATGAAAGTAAATCTATTTTACCATCAGTAAAAATAAATCTATTGTAATGGCTTGAAAGTAAATTTAATCTGAAAGCAAAAAATATTATACTAAGAAACACTGAATTATTAAACTATGAAATTTAAAGGCAATCTATTTTGAAAGAAATGAGATATCAATTTAAATTACTAATGTGTGCATTGTCCAATTAGTTTCATGCATGAATATATATCAAACAAATTGGAAATAAATGAATCTATGAAATGAGATAAATAACTCTTAACGTAAATGGAATCAGTATGAAAGGGTGTAACCAGTGCATCTAATCAAAATACTTAAAATGAACATAAATAAATGAAAAATATAAAGCATTATAATAAATGCCATACTCATTAAGTTGCCATCCCAAACTGAATTAGAGGTGGAAAGTTGAGAAAACTATTAATCAAAAGCCAAATGTAAGCACACGAATATCAAAGTGAACTACAATGGTATTCATTACATCAATCATAAGAATAGTTCCAATCCTTAACATGCAAAACTCTACATTTACGCATGAGCATAGCTTCGAAACTTTTGACACATTTTGAGAGGAGTATTAACTCCTATTTATATAAAAAATAATATAACTAATTCATCAATATAGATCCACAAATCTCTCCAAGATCCACAAATATCTCATGTGGTTAAAACCATGTATTTACATCTAGAAATTAACATCTCTTCATATCCTCTAAAAAATATCTCCTAGTTTTGATAAGAGACACTTATGAAAAATTTCATGATTCTTCTCTGTGAATTGTGTTTGATCAATGATCTCAAATATTCAAGAGTTTGAAGATGAAATTCGAATTTGAGTCTTGGAGGTCAAAAAAGGTTGTGTTGGAGTCTTCAAATATGTGTACACATTTCACAAAACTCTTCCAACTTTTATATATAAGTGAGTACATGATATTTTCCTAATATTTAACCATAAATTCACTTAAAATACCAAAATAAATGTATTGGAAAATAATGTGTCTAAACCCATATTTAATTATGAAGATGGTCTTAGTGTATGGCTATGGAGTTGTAGAATAAACCAAATTCTAAAGCAAAATGAAAGAAAAGAGGGTGAAATTAATGACATTTTGGAGACCCAAAAATTATATCTAGATGTTATTCCATATTTAGAAAGAATTGGGTAAAACGCTTGCATCATATTTTATAGGAATTTTACACTATGTGACAACAATATCTATTTTTTAACTTGGAAAAATTCTCCCTTTGCATGAATACGGTCCAATTCCTACATTTTTGATGAGTAGGGTTTGCATGAGGATCCAACTACGATTTTTTTTTTTTTTTATGGCTAGATAGCTCTAACCACACTATATAAGCTTTGAATTTTCTTAGGCCTTCAAAACTTCTATCATAGGTTCATGTTGGTATTTCTCATACTTCATGGGCTCTCATCCATGTGAACAAGGGTGGTGGGCAAGAAAAAATCATGTTGGAAAGCCACAATAGAAATATTTCGATGATATGGAACACTACCTATGATCACGCCCAATGATATCCTTACCTAATCTACAAAAACCTTTTTATATTGAGATATATTCTTTATATTATGTTGTGGGCACAGTTCTCACTTGGCATGGTCATATGGTGCCCTATCATAGTGAGACACTATAACATGCCATTCAAAAGTACCCCACGTATGAAAAATAAATGTGTTCCTTATAGAATTATGTCATTAATGGAAGAAATATGTTCTTGGAAAGGATATAGTCATTCAAATTGATAATAGACCTTTACAATTCATTAGTACAAAATGGCTAATTTTTTATTAAAAAAATGACTAAAATTTGCATATAAACGACCATTTTTTAGTCGGTGACCAATAGTGGCTTATTTATAGTATCTTATAATGTGGCCATATTTTAGTCATATTTAGCTTAGTCATTTATTATTTTCCTCAATTTTATCATCTAGTAGTATATTTAGTCATAAATGTGGTCGCTAATTTAGTCATTGATTTAGTCAGTAATTGCCATAATTAATAACCAAATAAACAACAAAATATACTACTATATGATCATCCTAAAAAACTAATTATAACCAAATAAATATGACCAAAATGTTGGTTGCATTATAATACACTACAAATTAGCTACTAATAGTCATATATATTCAAATTTTACTCATTGTATCAAAATAAATAATGACCAACGAAATATGACTAAATTTCAACCGTGTTACAAGATACTGTAAATTAACTACTAATAGTTTTATATATACAAAATTTAGTCGTTATTTGTAATCACAAATTTATCATTTATAATAGTCATATATATTTTTTGGTAGTTTAAAATTCATTATATAAATGATTGATTTAATAGTTTATATTCATGTTGTTTAGTTTCATTAATAATCATTATAAATGACTAATTTAGTTGTATATTCATTTTATTTTATTTCATCATTAATCAATATAATCTACTAATATAGTATTTTTAAATTGATTTTATGTGTTCATTATTAATCAACATAAATTAATTTGTATGATTTCATGACTAAATTAAAAAAATGACATACAATGTTCATCTAATATGAAAAAGGTTAATTACAATACTAAATAATATGAAATATAACTACAAATAATTTCAAACACATAAATTATATCATATGAAATGTCAAGTACTATAATATGAGATTCCAACTTAACATTGGTTGCATAAAAATTTACACATCAAATATTGTTTCATCACTTCAAACATTATCATTGTGTTGACAAAGCATTACTAGTGAATTCACCAACTCTGAAGACTTAACCATGCATTTCTATGTGTCTATCTCATGTGGGATATTTTCTTAAAGGGTGTCACTAGAATTTTTCTCTTCTCTCTCTCTCTACATTTGTCACTCCAGTTTTATTATTATCCTCTTTCTTGAATTCTTGCTTATTTCCATCAATACTCAGCTCCTCTTATGAAAACAAAAGAACATACAATGAAAATTATAAGACATAAAATATGATGAACACTAGAACATAAACTAAAGTAGAATATAAATAATTGTTAAGAGATATAACTCAATATCAACAATGTCAATTCCATATTTACTGAGAAAAACAAGAAGTTCGAACAAGTTTTATTTAGTTGGGTGATAGGGGACCCTATCTGGCCAACTGACTTGTATAAGAGAAGCAAATAAAATGTGACCATATAAAATAACACCTTAGTAACTTAGTATTCAACCTTTAGGAAACATTAAGGCACAATCATGCCAAGTAAGTTATATGCTAAAAATCTCCGGCTATACATAACTCATGAAAACAAATAATATGAGGTGTGATGTCTAATATTTTTCATTTTATTCTCAATATAATTTCATTATCTAATGTATGAAATTGGTGAATTATATATACAACCTTTAATCAAATAAAAATATGAATAGTAAACTTTTCTAATAGCCATGAAAATGTTTTAACACAAAACAACTAAAAGGATTTCAATCAATATCGTGTAATACTAGTTTCATCTAAATGCTTTGGATGTTGTTTAAATGGAAATGATACCAAGTATTTCAATTTCATAGTTAAAATAAAAAATAAAATATTTTAATTGATGTCGTGTAATACTAATTTCATCTTCATGTTTTGGATGTTTAAACGGACATGATACCAAGTATTTTCAATTTCATAGTTAAAAGACAAAATAAAATATGTTATGAAACCAACTCCAAAAATAGAATAAAAGAGAGATCAATTCCTTAGAAATAAGCCACTTTGATGTGGAAAACTCCTTTACATTACATAAATGAATAATTCTTGGATGATACAAATGAAAAAACCTCCTTTCTATATATATGAGTCGATGGGGTCACAAGATAATCCTAGCTGACCTAACAATAATAATCTAAGGGAACAATAATAACAATATGGGGGTGAAATGGGTACAACAATAATAATAAGGGGGCTATGCTTACAATAATAAGGGACTACACTAGTAATATAGTCACCTAACATGCCCCTCTCCTTCAAACAAGTGTTTTCCTCAACGCTTGATTATTTCTTGATGCTTATGTATAAATTCTCATCGTGCCATGTGGAACCTTCAATGGGTAAGTTCTTCCACTTGATGAGATAATATGAAATTGATCGAATTTTTAGCTGTCGAGTTCTTGTTTCTATTTCTAATTCAGAACTTCTTTTTTTGTGTTGTTGATCTTCGTTTTTTTTCATTCGTTTCTGCACCAAAGTTAGGATATCCTTTGAGAATTGGAGAACTTGTTGTTGATGCTCGATGTGATCTTCCACTACTTTTTCATCCATATTAGCTTTCATTTGATCCTTCAAACTGTCCAAATTCACCTTCATTTCTACTTTTAAACCATCTATTTCATCTTTGATTTCACTTTGTAAGGTCCAAATTTGTTACACTTGGTACCGTAATTTTGATATATCATACTGGAATTCTTCCTCTTCATGAGTCATAGCATATACTTATGAGCGCTTAATTAGTGTTCAAATATTTTTGAGAGCCATTATATAACTCAATACTGATATGTATGCATCAATATACCCTTGGAATCACTTCAAATTGATTTTTCAAACAAAAGTTATGAAAACTTGTTTAGAAAGTACACACCTTTTTCTTGGTTTTTAGGAGGTCTATATTGAAACTGAATTATATCCTAGGATTTAGGATCTTCAATATCTGAAATTTGGTCCTGTAGTAGCCCTATGAATCTTCTTTCGAATGCCATAGGTCTGACCTGATTTGGATGCTTCAAGACAAAGTTATGCCCAATATTCCACAATGACCTAATTATGGACTATTTCAATAGATCAGACATCTCCGTCATGCCACGTATCAGTGTTTCCTCCTTCGTCTCTGAAATTGATGCAAAGAAATCTATGGTACATTTAATTTCAGCCAATTTTGATAGAATTCAAATCCAATGCTCAGCGAAAGAGTTATGAATATTTTCTCACAGTCACCTCTTTGAGATGAAATTTGGGAGCCTGAAAAACCCTAAATTCCATAGACCATATCTTCAAAATATTGCAAACCAAGATCTGAAATTTTTACACAAATTTCCTCCAGATTTCGACTTTGCGTGATAAAAATTTCAGCTTCTGACCCTTCGTAGAAAAAATGTTATAGAAAAATTCCATAATGGCCTGTTTGGAGCAGCGAAACTTTAGAATCCAAAGCTCTGATACCAAATTTTATGAAACCAACTCCAAAAATAGAAGAAAAGAGAGATCAAAGCCTTATAAATAAGCCACTTTGAGGGGAAAACCTCCTTTACATTACATAAATGAATAATTCTTGGATAATACAAATCATAAAACCTCCTTTCTATATATAGGAGTCCATGAGGTCACAAGATAATCCTAGCCAACCTAACAATAATAACAATATGGGGGTTACAGTGGTACAAAATTAAAAATAAGGGGGCTACACTAACAATAATAAGGGACTACGCTAGTAATATAGTGACCTAACAATACAGAGAGGATATCATGGAATGGATATTCCAATTGTAAAAAATATGTTTACCTATCCATTGGTGTGTGGAATTCCTATAACATTTTCTTTCCAAAAATAACCATGAGGTAAAAAAATCACAACATTAAAAACCTTAGGAATCCCTACTAGAAACATTTTCAAAGTTGGTGGTTAATGTTCGTGAAGGATCTCCAACAACAAATGAATCATATCCAATACATGTTATGCATTGTATCCCCGTCCTTTTTCCAATCCATTTTCCTATAACCTACCCACACCAAAGTCAAGTAACAATCAAACAAAGGCATTTCCATTTTTTTATTATCTTCTATATCTATAAAAAATGAATCTAAGTTGTTTCAAGAACATATTTATTCATATATGAAGTCGCGTGGTCATGAGAAGCTATCAATGAAGTGGGACATTAGAAAAATTGACCTTAATGAGGTACTCAAACCATTCCTACAATATCAATATTTTTCTTGCTATGATATCTTGGGTAGAAAAATAACATATGTGCAAAAGACAAATCAATATATTACTTTTATTTAAACTCATTTATGGCGTACTCTTAGGAAAAATTTTAATATGTTCCTCTTCCTTTACTAAAGCATACTGTAGATTGGTTAAAACCTATATACTTTCATTCATCATCAATTCCCGCAAGATAAATTTCAGACATTATTTTTTCCCATTTCTCAACATACTACAAATGATAAATTGAAAGTCACATAAAACCAAGTGAAAACCCTTTTTCTAACGAAAACAAACAAACAAACAATGTCTATAATAAAACTTCACTCCTCAGAAATTTATCGACCATGTGCTTAGGCTAAACATGAGATTATTTTAATAATATTTAGCTCATGCTTAATGGGATATTTTCATGTTTACCATGATGTAAACCTAGTTCTAAAATTAATATATAAATATGGGTCATTATCAGTGAAATTCTTGTATAATTAAAAGACAAAACACTGCAAAGTTGTGTTAATATAAAGACACAAGCATATATTTATAGCAGTAAACAAGGGTCGACCCTCTCAAAATTATGTCATTGGGTGGCACTATCCATAAGTAAATTATCGATTATATTAAACATTTGTATTTAACCCATTTATTTTAAATATTCAATTAGAGAACACACAGACAGGTTCCTAGGATATCCGTAGGTTTGACAAGAAATAAATAGGCATTCACTTTATGATGATTTCATTATAGAGACAAAAAATATTCTAGGGATAACCCAAATAATTATGGATAAATGTAGGTTTTGTTCCAAGTATAAGATAATATAATTTTATTTTTGTCCACCAAATGACCACAAACATTTGTCAAAGGAACAAATATAGTACATCTGGTGGTAGTATGAAGTGTGAGTGCCAAGGCATTCACAAACTAGACATTAACTATCTACCAAAATGGAGTATAAGATAAGCTATGATTAAAAATATAGATGTTATAAACTTAAAAGCTCTAAAAATCTTAGTACTGAGGAAGACAAGAAAGCACAACAAGCCATGTTAGATATTACAATTGAGGATGAGTGAGGAAAGTAAGAGGAAGAAAAAAAAAGATATATTGAGAAATTCCTCATAAAACTAATATGAATTCTAGATTTTTAGAAACTTCTACACACATTATATTAACGTATAAATCACTATAGTTTGAATTTTTCCAAACAAAAATCCTGGAAACCAATTTGTAATAGAAACCAGACTTGCATGATTATGTCCCAGACAATTTTATTTTGTATTAAATGAAAAGTTGAATTTTTAACTTAGGAGGGAGAATTTAGATGGATAAAACATGGAAAATGACATAGTGAAACTACATATAATACCAAAATTTTATAATTACTATCATACACTAGGTTGACATACCTCACATTGATGAGCCACTACTTAATGTAGTTGTTTATTAGTTGTAGATGTACAAAAGTCCCATATCAACAAATGGTGGTCATCTTCAATAGACCCAAAAAGTTACCTGTGCCTTAAATTACATGCAAAATCTTCCATGACACCCTCATGGACCAAAATTGACATGAGGTCATCAAACATTTTCAACAAAGATAAAGAATTTGGGATTGTAAAGTTAACAATACGCATAAATAGAAATGCACCAAAAAATTCCATTATATTTCTACAAAAGGAAAGGAATGATATTAAACATTAAGAATAATCCCAACATATTTTAATTGTCACATTTGTGGGGTGTGATCTCGGTTCTAACAATTTATTTACCCTTTTTTTTATTACATGCTTGGATGAAAACTAATTTTCACACAGCATAAATAGCAAGAAACATTAACAAAGCTATATAAAATATCTTTCAAAGCCTAAAAACCTGTGTGTGTTCAATTTCATATAGAATCCTCTCCTAAGTTTCCACTGACATACAAAAAAATATGAACCAGTATTATTATATGGGAACATCATCCAACTCCTGAACTGTATTGAAATGCCAACATAATGATAATAATAATTCATTATGATGGGTGGATTTATTACATTTAGACATAAAGTTAATTTGAATAACATCTGTCAAAATAACTCACCTTATAAATTTTTTGGGCTTGAAGCACTTTATTTTTGGAAGTTGCATTAATGTCCTAAAAAAATATTTGTGTGTCATATGAACCACTTAGAAGATCTCCATGATTAAAATGGCTCCATGATAAACCATAACCTTATATATTATGACCCCTAAATATGAGATCAGGATTACAGCCACCTGCTTCAGGGGGATTTCAGGTATGCTTGTTCTAGTAAAACACATAAACTTTTGCACTAAATATTTTCATGGAAATAATAAAGGATTATGTGGCATGTATTGGGCTCTATTGACTGCCTGATCATGATTTATTTGTTGTATTACTTGTACCTGCAACAAAGAGCATCCGTCGAGAAACCTGTCCTAAATATAAAAAAATTGGCATATTTACAAAAATTTAACTATAATGTTTTAGTAAAATTTAACTGAATAAAATAGTTTCAACACACACTATGAAAAATATTCATCCCAAAAATGTTGTTAGTGTGAATTCTAATCACAAGCGTACCAAAAAATCTCACTTTAGTTGTGCATAACAAACCCTAACATCAAATGTGACTATCAATATCCTTAGATCTGCAGTAGGTGATCAGAATAAATGCTACAAAAATCTAGATCTATGTAGTTAAGGAGATTAAAAAGCAAAAATAACCAAGGGTTGCTCCATACATCCAATGGAAAAGACAATAATTTATAAATAATTTTTATATTATGACACCTGGGAAGGGAACATAGAGAGATGTTATGATTCCCCCTCAATGGGATGGGTTGGTGTATGTCCTCAATGATTCAGATCCAAGATATCTCTCTCTTGATGGTGTAGAAAACCTAGACAAAATGGGACTCAAAGGGAGCTCACAAGAAAAAGTAGAAAAAATATGACAATTATGGGGGATCAAAGTCAGACCAAAAGCATAGATCAAGAGGTGATCAAAATGTGAGAAAAGGTAGTGAATGAATGGAAAAACCTTATATTTATAACAAAATATTGAGTCAGTCTAGATATTGGTGCATAGTTAAAATATTATTAACCAAATCCAGATACAACTAACTTGGAATATTTTGTTATTTTTGGTGGAGGGAAAAGGAATTTGAAATTGGTCAAATCCATTTATTTAGAAATAATAAATAAATAAATGATTTATTTATTATTTCAAGGATGGGGTTAAGGAATAATTAAATAAATAATTATTTATTCAATTATTTATAAATGATTTAGTCCAATTTAAGAAGGAATATTATTAAATAATGATTTAAATAATTATTCCTAAACAATAATAAGATAAATAATAATTTATCTAATTAATTTTCCTGTTTTGGCTTAAATATGACCAGAATATTAATTAAACAATCATTTAGTTATTTATCCCTAGAGGAAAATCAAACAAATAAGGATTTCTTTAATTATTCCTCATGGGGTTTCTTGTTTAGACTAGAAATAATTTAATAAACTATGGGTTATGAAATTATTTCTCATAGTGAACCAATTTTATGATGGCAAAACTGATTTTACATGCTGTACTTTAGTCCATCTAGTAGTAACAGGTTAGATGACCAAAAATTGGTGTAACAGATCATCCCCCAATGTGTGAGCATTACAAGCTAATCATATAACCAAAGTACACTATAAGAACACAATCATTAGACACTAAAGGGGAGTCAGAGAGAAAGAAATATAAGATGGATTGAAGTGAGAGAGGAGAAGACCTTGAGGAGGCGAGAGTTTCAGGTGCAAAAAGTCTCTTTTATGAGTGAGTACATGTTCTGAATGAGGCGGGGGAGGCATACCTATGCCCACTTAGATGAAAAAGTACAAATGATAATGGTGCACCCAAAAAACATGGGACTGAGCTATATATTACATGCTGACATAAACATGGGCTAGATAAAAGCATAATGGATCCCACATACATACTATGCCTAGGAAAACAACCAGGACTTATACAATAATATCTGAGTACATGAGATATAATAAAAACCAAAGAGGCCCTGTAAAATAGGAAAGGGCTCTGAAAATATGCATGATACATGCAAAATAAAAGAGCGCTACAAGAAACTGACGTCGAAACCATCAAATCTGTAGAGCTACATCCAAGGCTATAGTAAAAGAGGTCATCTAGGTATGTGGGGGGATACCTGAAGGGTCACCTCCTCATGAGGTTTAAAACATCTCAGATACACCCAGGAATCACTGGTAAAATTTGTTGCATCACTGAGCTGTCAAGTATACAGATCTTGATCATGCCATAAGGAGTTGGAACTGAGAAAAAATCAAGCCAAAGGCCAATAAAGGGTACCTTTTCTTGATCCAAGGCACTGACCAAGAGTGCAAGCTAGAACCAAGGTACACCACCCTCTAGACATGTCTTTTGGAATGAATAATATGATGTCGACAAAAGGAGTTTCACCATAGGTGAGGTATTAACGGATCCTCAACTAAGGCACGAGGGATAATAGTAGAGCAACTGATAGACTGACAGTAGGGATGATGGTGGAATGGGGGGGGGGGGGTACTAAGTAGCGGGCTAAAAACTTCCCTTGTTAGAGCATAAAGGGCATGAATGACCTTGAAGCTACTGACTCGACTCGAGAGGAGATATGGGATGATATGACTAATGGAAAAAATGTGTGACACGAGAGAGGTACAAAGAAATGAAGGATGGAAGACTATGGCGGGAGACAAAAGGGACTCAAGACAGACTCCATGGACATGATGATGACTCAACTCGGATGCTATAAACAAGGGGTGCTTGATGATGTTACCACATAGAATAGGCCTGGTGGGTACCATAAAAACATGAGTAAAATATCGTTACTCATAAAGAAAATTGACATGAGCATCGACAAGTTATGAAGGAAATTTGGTGCCCCAATTACAAGTGTCTCAAGTGAAGAAATTCGATTTTGAGAAGCTATGAAGTGACCCTTCTTGGAATAAAGGCTTTCGGGTTAAGTATCAAATCACCAAAAACAAAAGATAGCTACCTAAAAGAAATAAAATGCGCATTTCAAGAGGGAAATCCTAAGGGTAAAATTTCCTAAGGTAGAGTGCATTATGAGGATTAGGAAGAGGGTGGACATCAAAATCCTCTAGAAGGTATGCCCCTTTACCCAAATGCTTACTAATTATGTAAGGGCCTACCCATAATGAGTCAAAATTACCAAGACCAAGGACATCATAACCTAGTCATACACTAGAACAATATCGCCTTTGTAAAAAGTACAAGGGTGGAATTTTCGGTCATATTGAGCTTTGGTGCACTTATTAGCTACTTCAGTGGTTTAAAATGAAATAGGACTGTCTTTAGAAGTGAGATCAAGCATGATAAGTATTTTTTCTAAAGGTTGGGTGTCAAGGAGAAGTTCGACGGCTAGGTGAAGGGAAGGGATTTCACACTCAATCGGTAATCCTACCTCTTCACTAAAAACAAGGTGGAAAGGAGTAAACCCTATGGTTGTTTTAATAGAAATTCTATAGGACCAAAAAGCAGTAAAGAGCATAAGGTGCTAGTTGGTTTTATGCTTGTTCAGCTTCCATTGAAGCATACTTTTAAGGATTTTATTGACAGGTTCAACTTTTCCATTACCTTGGGAGTAATAAGACAATGAATATTGGTGCTCAAATCCCAATAGAGAGGATAGCTCATGCCATATCTCATCTTCAAAATGTCATCCATGGTCAGAGACAAATTGTTTTGGAACCTCGAATCGAGTGATAACATTGTTAAAGAAAAAGAGGATTGTGGTAGCTGCCGTGTTGTTGAAAGTTCGCATGGCGTCAACCCATTTGGTGAAATAGTCGACCACCACAATGATATAACTTTTGTTACAAGAAGATGGAGGTAAACACTCCATAAATTATATGGCCCACTTATAGAAGGGACCAGAGAGATGACAGGATGGAGGGGAGCCAGAAGGGGCTCGAGCCTTTAGGGAAAAATGTTGGTAATTGGAACAGGGTTTGACTAGTTCAATGCAATAACCAAAGAGAGAAGTCCAAAGATACCCAGCAGGAATGATTTTCTATTTAGCTATGAGACCAGAGAGGTGGCCACCATGACCGCCACTATTGGAGGCATTAAGTACTTTCTCAGCTTCAGCATGCATGAGACAACGACAAAGGATAGTATCTACACCGTGACGATAAAGGTTGTCACCGATAAGAAGGTGATGGGGGGCTTGGTGTCAGATACATCATCGAGCATCATGATCAAGATGGAGGGTGAAATTTTGGGTCTGTAGATAATTGAGGATGTCACCATACCAAGGTTCATCCAAAGTAATGGCAAAAAAATGTTCGTCAAGAAAATCATCATTAATTGGTGGATCTTGTGTACTGGTAGGTAAGTCAGAAATGAGTTCTGTGAGGGCTAAACCTTTCTTAATTTTTGGCGTGACAAATTCAAGATCAAATTCCTAATGAATAATGATCCAATGGGCATAATTCCCATTAAAAATCCATCGAATCAATAGGAATGCCATAGGGTTGGAATTAGTCACGACCTTGGTGGAACGAATGAGGATATAATGATGAAGTTTGTGGACCGTAAACAAAACAACCAGTGCCAACTTATATTCATGTGAGAAGGACACATGGGGGCCTATAAGTTTCTTATTAACATAATAGATAACATGCTTGATTCCAACATAATATTCCCAAATAAGGACCCCAGCGATCGAGTGGGTGAAGGTTGAGATGTACAGGATGAAATCCCTATCAAATTTAGGATGGCTAAGCAAGGGAGCAGAGGTGAGAGCAGTTTTTAGGCAATCAAAAGAATCTTGAGCATAATAATCCCATATAAATGGAATTTTAGATCTGAGGAGTCTAAGGAAACCATCCGTGGTGGTGGCATAGTCAGGTATGAACCGACAAAGGAAATTAGCTTTTCCTTGGAGGCTTTGTAACTGACGTAAGGTACAAGGAATAGGAAGCTCAAGAATGGCTTGAAATTTCAAGGGGTCAAGCATTATACCATCTTTATACACAATGAATCCTAGAATATGGCCAACAAGAACACAAAATATGCCCTTCATCGGGTTGAGGTGGATATTAGACTTGCGACATTGGGGAAAGATGGTATACAAATCATGTAGGTGTCGTACCCTATGTTTAGAACATGTAGTGAGGTCTTCTAAATACGGAAGGATAATATGAGCTAGGCCATGAAAACAGTATGACATAGACCATTGAAAAGTGACTCAAACATTCTTAAGGCCTAAGGACATTACCCTATAATCGAAGGTTCCCCATGGACTAATGAAAATAGTTTTAAGCTAATCAGCACGACGGATAAAAATCTGGTTGAATTGGGAGAAACCATCCATGAAGGATAGAACCTCATGCCCTGCACACTTGTCGATGATTTGGTCAATGAAAAGTATGGGGAATTTTTCTTTGGGACAAGCTTTTTTGAGGTTGCTAAAGTCAGTGCAGACACAGATGGTGCCTTGTTTTTGGAGAACAGGAATCTGACTGGACACCCAAGTGGTGTATTCAATGGGATAGATAAAACCAACCTGCTTGATCTTATCGATTTCGGCTTTGAAAACCTCTCATCTGGAAGGATTCATGGGTCTCAACTCTTGACGGACAGGATTGGCATCAGGGCATGTACCAATATGGTTTTCGATAATGGTGGGATGAAGTCCACACATTTCTGAATAGGACTAGGAAAAAACATCGTGGAATTCCTTGAATGGCTTATTGTAAGCCTAAATTTCTTCTAGGGTGCATTGGGTTCCCAAGGTAATGTATTATTCTACCCCCAGTTTGTCAGAAATGTTAATCTTAATGGTAGGAGAGATATTGGCCATATTTCCTTCTTTGAAAGAATCGCGTGCAGTAATGAGATTTTTAATCCAATAAACCTCATCGGGAATGAAGTATTTTGATTCCACAACATATTGGTCATGGGATTGCTGCGGGAGGAATTATGCATGGTGCTGCATATCATCCCATGGAAACTCAGGGGTGGTTATAGATTCCATAATGTCTTCATCATAATGGAAGATGGGGTGACTGGTGAAAGGATGACCACATGACGCGGCGAAGCTACTTGACTTATCATCATGAAAAGTGAGGTTCACATGGGCATCATCATAGAGGGTGATATAAGAACATGTAGATAAATAATTTACAGATGTTGAGCCCAAGGTGATTACTGAAGGGATGTCATGAAAATAGAAGGGGATGCTCTAGAGGGGTCTTCCACCTTGGATCTCATATATGATGATAGGTAGAGGATAATGGCCAAAGAATCTGTCATCTTGACAACAAGAGGGGGTATATGAATGGGAGTGAATGCATCCTCTGGTTTTGATGAAGTAAAACACACAACTAAGGGAGAGTTGGACTCCCTGTGCTTGGCCTCGTATTGGAAAAAAAATTCGAAGGAGGTGAGGTAATCTGCAAGGTGGGCTAGACAGAGGTCAGTATAGTGGCCATGGAGATCACAAAAAGCACAAGGGTGATTTCTGTGCGTAGTCTTGATTTTCTTGGCTAAATCCAGTAAAGTAACATTGACTTCTGGGACATTAGACTAAGGAAAAACTACGTTGACGATGGGTTTGATACAAGGAAATTTAGGACAATGATGGGTGGCATGAATTTAAACATCACATAAAGCGCATGGAGGTGTACTCTTCGGAGGCTTAGGAGGAGCAGGTTTTGACTAGGCAGCCTTGTCCTTAGGTGCCTTCTTGTGGGATTTCCCCCCCTCAGTCGACACTTTTGGAAGAGGAGTAGATTCTTGTTGAGGTGGCTGAGGCACAAGAGCAAAGGGAGGGGTCATAGCAACCGGTTGGACCGGGGTCAAAGTGGTGTAAGGTTTGGGCTGACTAGATGGGGTATTGCCTGGGGGATCAATGTACCAAAATGGGATCCCTAGGGTCATGTTAGGAAGGGTCAAGGTAGTGATAACATGTACCGAAAATACTCCATAAGGGGAAGCAGGAAACGGTATTTGACACAAGGGGTAATGGCCAAGTATAATAGCTCCTATATGTTTAAGCTAGGGGGAAATGTTCCATGAGGAAAAATAATATGTGGGACACCAGCTACAGATGAAGGGCCTTGACGAGGAGGTCCTAAAGGCTAAGTCAATGTACTAGGAGCAGGTTGAAAAGGGCTAGGCTACTGGCTAGTCAAACTAGACTGTTTGATGTCAGACCGAGATGATTACATCATGCAAAAAATCGATGAGCTAGGGCCAGAGATAAGAGGGGTGATACCAGGGAATGAACCAAGCAAAGAGGATTTTTTATAGAGTCCAAGTGAGACACTGGTTAGAGGTTAAACTATTTTTTATTGGCCACCGAAGAAATAATGGACTCTGGAGAGGTCAGAGACTTCGGTTCGTAATATGTCAACTAATCTATAGTGACGATCTTTCTGTTGTGAGGAAATAAAATCTTACGGTAAACCACAGATGGGATAGTAGACTTAGCATATGTGTAGCTGCAACCAAATATAATGTTGTAGTCTAATGGGGCATCAATGACTCCAATGTCAACACAAACAATTTTTCCTACAAGATTAATAGGATAGTTGCGGAACATGCCAACGGGATAGGAAGAGTGGCCATCCCACACACAGAGAGTGCTAGTGGAAGGGGCTAACTCGGGTGACATGATATTTGTCTAGAAAGAAGAAGACATCACATAGGTGGATTCCCCCTCGTCAATGATACATCAGGAGACTTTGGCATTCTAGGTATTGACAGGTATTTGGAAGGCAACGGATGCAGGTAGGGGTGGATGCTCTGACTTGTCAACATTGAATACAATCAAACTATCATCTAAAGGATCCACAATGCCCATATAAGTTAGTAGAGATTTACATTTTGAAGGGCACGATTGGAGGACTTCTAGTGTTGACATGGTAGAAAGGGATTGTGCCAAGCCATCTACTATACTATAGGTGTGGGCGGCTTTACCAGAAACAATGTTTCAGCATAATGGTCCTTTGGGGATCCTGGTAGGTACCTCTGCCTTAGGCTGAGGGATCTGTAAAGGACCATTGGGTATCAAAACTGGCTCTATGGGACCTAAATACTGGGGCTCGATTATGGATGTAGCGAGAGGCTTGGTTTACTGGCGCGACTGATTATGAAGGTTGAGATTAGTGTTATTGGCCTGATCAGAGTTCATCATAGATATATGGTAATCAAAGGTACAAAAGGGGAAAGGTTGAGTGGTTACCTATCCTTCAGGGGGTTCAGTAGCCACATATCCTTGATGAGGGAAAGGATTGGTAAACGCAACTGGTTGAGTAGGTGCATCATTAGGAGGAAACGAAGTAGAGGCTTTTTGTCCTCGAGATGCTACTTGAGCTTCCCATAGTTGAAGCATATGAGGTAAAAGGGGACAATCATGGGTATAATAACCATGGACACCGCAACAAGAATAAATCTTATTCATGCAAAGATGCTTATTCTTCTTGCATTGATCGCCCCGTTGCTGGGTTGCAGTGTTATAAATATTCCCTTAGTATTATTTCATGGATTACCTAGAGCGGGTTGGCTGTGGTTTCCTTTCTTCTTATTTTTGGAATTGGGAGTATTATTCACAATTTTTTGTGCATACACCTGACCCTAGGGGGGTGGTTGTTGCTGCAGAGCTTAAGAAGGTAAAGGAGGAATAGATGCTTATGCTGGAGGAGATGGAGCATCTGTTTGCCGATACGGATAGTAAGGAGGTTGAACAACATTGGGGTAAATAGGTTGGGAAAAATCAGGCCCTCGCATCGAACGATGTTGTTGGGAAAATGCGTGAGGCATGCCATGTCCTGGATACATGCTTCCAGGAAGGGGAAAAGTGATAGAGGAGTTTTCCCCTCCCTGAGGGAAACCATAACCCATAGGAGGATGAGTGTATGGATGTGAAAGGGATCCAACGATATCATCGGTGGCATGAGATGCCTATGGTGCATTGGCACCACCAGGTCTACAGAGATCAGGTAAGATGGTATAAAAATAACCAGATTGTGTGTAGATCAAGTCATATTTCAACACAATTTGGAGGGCTTCTTCCTTAGTTGGAGGAAATTGAGATGCGAAATCTTTACCAATAGAGGGAAAAATGGATTTGAGAAACCATTCCATGTAGACACAGTCTTCGAAAATAGAAGGTCGACATATGCTCTTCCTTCTATGTGATTATTGAACATGGTCATATATGTGGGTGGCACACGTTTGATGAAAAGTGGTAAAAAAATTGGTATCAGTGTCATAGCAAAAGGGAAGTTGGAAGTAGGACATAAATTCATTTGCAAGAGTCGCAAAATTAGTATGAGAGGCTGTGGCCTCGACATACCACTTGGAATCTTCTCCAATAACTGTACGTTGGAATAACCGAAGACCGATAGAGTCATCAATGATAGAGTTGGATGAGCACCACATATGGCAATAATGAACATGTTTGGTAGGATCCTCTCCAGCATTTCATTCAAACATAGGGATGTCTGAATCAAGTTTGGTTGGCATAGGATGCCAACTTGGATCATGGTGTATAGGGTCATTAATCAACTGGGTGAAATCGAGAAGGCTTAGGCCTTCCATATGAGGAAGCAAGGGACAGCCGGAATCATTCATGTTGTACCTCCACTAGTAGCGGTTCTAGCATTAGATCCAGGGTCACCACCATCGGTATGTCCCGCAAAAGACATGATGGATGTGAAAGGTGGAGGAGAACCGGGGATAGAAATATAAGGAGAACCCGATGAATAAGAATCAGAGTCGGAATGGGGACTTGGCAGAGGAATAACTCAGACCCTACGTGGAGGGTAAGTATTCCTAATGGAAACGAAGGATGAAGGCCTTCAGGCCATAATGATGGAAAAGATACATGGAACCCAATTGGGAAGAGAGGTAAACAACGACACCAAGGTGCAGATTAATTAATTATAATGTTTAATTCTTGGCTTGACAGTGTAAACCAGGAGCTCTTTTCTTTAGGTGTGCGTGTGTGTGGTAAGTGTGTTAATTTAAATTAAGGCCAAATGTGTCTAGAGAAAAAAGAAAAAAATATGTTTTATAACTATAAATAAAACTAAAAGTGATAGTAAATAAAACTAAAAGGAAAGTAAGATAAATAGCTAAATATGCATAAATTTAAACCCAAAAAGGAGGCCTTCCCAACAACTAGTCTAATGGTGGGTGAAATATACTCAAAACAAAAAAAATGACTAGTGGATAAAACGTCAAAAGGGATAGAGATCTAAAGGTTATATTTGTTGAAAAGAGGTGCAGAAAACAACAAGCAACCAGAGGGAAATTTTTTTAAAATAGGTGGCGAAAGGCTACAACCTAAAGGGAAAAGTAAGGGACCCTAAAGGAGGACCAAATAAAAATAAAAATAAGTGTTTTCAATGGGAAAATAACTGATCTGAAATGGATTTGAAAGTGTAGGTTTAGATTTGAGAAAATTGCTGAAAAAACACTGAAATCTCAGAAGGCCTGCCTCAGCTAAACTGCAACTAAAAAGGTGGAAGCATATTAACGCCCTAAGGTGATTGGTTCCTACTTCAACGAGTAAAAATTAGAAAGTATAGGTATAATATGGGTAAAGACGTAGCTCCAAAAACCCTAAACATTGCCCTTGTAAAACCCTGAAAATTATAGAAAAAATCCCGCAAAAGAGTGCAGGTCGTAGGTTCTGACCCTTTTTTGATAAGTTCATTTTTTTTGCGCAGATATCTGCTACTTGAGAGCCGAGGTCGTATTTTTTGGGAAAAAAATTGCGATTTGCACTTTCTGCTATCTTGAGGGTAGGTTTCAAAAAAAAGTGTCGCCTTTGTCGCGTCTGATACCTATTACCTGTGAAAATGGCCCAAAAACACATGGAAGTTAGAATTTTTATTGTTTTAGGGTAAAAGAGGTTAAAAACAACATCAAGGAATGCAAAACAAGAAGCTGAAGAAAAACCATAGGGGATGAAGTAGTTGGTCATGCAGGGATCTAAAAAATGACAACGGTCATAGTTAAAAACCCTTGTGGAGTCGTCAGTTATCAATGTGAATTCTAATTGCAAGCGTATGTAGAAATATCACTTTAGATGCGCATAATAATCAACCTATTGATGGGGAAACAAATGCCTTGCCAACAGTAAGGGGATCTCCCCGATATAAATTCCCAACTATAACCTATATCATTTGTGATAGGGATCTCATCTAGCATGTAAGCCCAACTACCGTTGAATTGATGAAAGATATGCCCTCTCTCAGAGGGAGGTTTATTTGACAACTAGAGAATACACAACTACTTAAACGATATGAAAGAAATGATCGATGAGTTCTCCTGAAAATGAAACACTATAAATAGTAAAGTGAGATTTAGAGAATGCGTTCAAATGAAGTATTTCTAGGAACACATAATTAGGGTCATGCTCATACAGATGCTTTTCTGACCAGAAGAGAAACAGTTCATTATAGTTGTTAACACTAGAAAATCATACAAGCAGAAGACGAAATTATTTAATGTTAGGAAAAAATATTTACAGGGCTGAAAGACATTAGAGAATCTGGAAACTATTTAAAAATCTCTAAGATCTGAGGAAAAATCAAATTTGAGTAAATTATAAATTCTTTTGCGTGCATCACCCTTCGATAAGAGCGCCTTTGCGTGCCTTTTAACCCGAAATGCATACAATCCTGGGAGTGGTGAAAGTCACTTTCCAAAACCACAAAAAGCACACTCTAGGACAGTCATTTCACACTTGAAGCCACCTTAGAACAGCAATAAAAGCCTCCTTAGACATCAAGGGAGCACATAATGTAATATTTGTGGCACACAATGGAATTATCCCCCTCTCTCGGGTCACCATCCAAATTGTACCTGTTAGCCACCTATAAAAATTTTCATATCAAATGGTGGCTAAATCATGTTTTAAGCCTTCAAGAAATAATTTTATTGCCAAATTGTTAGTTCTTGAAGTCTTGTGAAGATATCTTATCCTTTGATTAATCTTCACTACTATTTCCCTCTCAATTATAAAAATCTGTTGTTTTCTTGAAGAAAAGACTGCTGCACAAGCTCCATTTTTCCCTCATTTTTGCCCCTTCTTCCACTCAAAATTAGCCTCCTTTTTATTCCCTTTTCCCCATCAAAATCCTCCTTTTTTCCTCATTTTTTCCATTTCCTTTCATAAAAACCCCTTTGATAAGGTTTAAAACTCCTTTTTTTCCTTATCGTAAGCTTTCAAATCCTTTAAAAAATCCTTGAAAATCATAAAAATGACCCTTTTTTTGTGCTAAGGATTTAGCCCCTTTCGGATAAGCCCTAAACCACTTCCCCACCATGCAACCTAGCACCAGAACCAAGCGTTAAGGCACTGGGTTATTATCGCAATCAGGCATTCATGTGAAGCACATGTCTTTTGTTACAAATTCCCCCAATGTGATTGGCTCCTCTTCTTTATAACCCCTGATCCCTTGCTTCCTTTGTAAAGCAAGAGCCCCACAATCGGGTGCTAAAAACCATAAAAAAACTCTTCCCAAAACAAATTTCCCTTTGTATTTTATAAAAATCCGATTTTCTTATGTTTCAAAGAGTCCCGACGATTATTGGTTGAAGCGAATCCTGACCGTTGATTTAAACCAATCAAACAATCATCAGGATCTCACATCAAAGATTTCATTGGATGCATTTGAATATTTTATTGATCTCCCCCGATTGGCAACCTCCCGATGACTTCTCAACCATCAATTTTCCTCTCCAAGCCCAGATCCGACGGCCCACATTGCTTTGATTCATAAGCCCATCCCTCTCCCTTTGGACCTCTGATTCATTCCCCACTGTTGATCTGGTTCTAAGATCAACGGCCCTCGTTCATTCACATCGGCACTTTGATCACTTTTCCCCCACTGATCATAATCTTTTGATTGCATCTGGGCTGCCCATTCTTCTAGATCCAACAGTCCAGATGAATCCTCATTTCCTTTTGTTATTCCTAAAGCCCCGCTGTATAATGTTTTTGGTGGATCTCCACCATTGATCTCTGCAAATCAACAACCCACAATTACTCGATCTCTATCGACCCCTTGCCTCATATTTTATTACATTGGTCCCAAGATTGAATTTGGGTCGTTCATTCCCTGATCTGATGGTCTAGATCAATACCGCCTCGGCTCTGCCCCACCTTCTTCCGCCCGCACAACTTGTTTTATCGTGCTCTCACCTCCACCGTTGGATCTATCAGTTTTAGGTCTAATGGCCAAGACTTCATATCGCGTGATTTTTAAGCCCGAAGGTTAATTTTACAAATTTATTCGATATGGGTGGTTTTAAAAGGCCACGTGTCGGAAAGTAATGCATATCATGTTCAAAAAATTAAAACTGCCTTCCTTCCTTTTTATCACATGAAAACAGTGGCTTTTATGGCCAAAACCACTTTACCCCATTTGTATTGCATTCCATCACATTTAATCTCGGTCGTTGATCTCTGTAGATCAACGGTCCCAGTTTAATCATCGCCCTCCACCCATCTTCCAAGGGGCTTTCAAATTAAATCTCCATCGTTGATCTCTCTGGCCAATCTCATCCGACGGCCCAGAATTATTTCTAAACCCCAATTTCATTTTTAATCCTTTTTCCTTCTGCCAAAGGTTTTTAGCCCATTTCCTTGGTTATTTCTTCCATTTCATGATAATGTAGCCCCTCTACATTATATTTCCCTGATCGATCTTGACCGTTGATAGTCGCAGATCGACAGCCCTGTCTTAATCTCTTGCACCATTTATCCAACCACCTCCCATCTAGCCCCCGCAAAGAAATCCTCACCATTGGATGCCTTCATCTAATGGCTGTGATCTAATCTGAACCTCCAAAGAAGTCTAAACCCAAAATACGCAGGATTTTCTTAACCTTTTCTTTTTTGTGCAGGTTTTAATGGTTTTTCAATTATTTTAAAGGAAAGTTGAAGGGGATGACGATCCCCCAGGCCTTTATCCATCAATAGATCACTCTACCGGGGTTCCATGCCATGTTTTATCAATGCCTCATGAGCAATGATGCCATTTTAAAAACCTTTGTAACGCCTACACATCAACAAGACACAGCAAAGCTAAATCAAACAAAGAGTATCAGTTGGACAGCATGAAATCAAAGCAGAAAAATGTTTGAATATTTTTAAACACAGTTTTGAGGGATTACGGCCTAAATCGACCATATAAAGCACAATCCACTCAATTAAACACAGTTTGAAGAATAGAAGATGGAAATTAGGCCTAATTAAGCCCATCACACAGAATTCAAGCAAATTAACAGTGTTTAAATAAGGACAATCAAATCCATCATTTCGAGAAAGCTCCACCACCACATCATAGGCCAATTGAATCCTCTCAGCTACCAAAAGCCACTTGTAGCCTCAAAGTATTCAAAAGAGGCTGAGTTATTACCAGAACAGAAGATATTAGCATAAAGACAGCTCAACAGTCGTTTCGAATCAAAGAAACTAATTTAAAATGTCAGAGAAGTTATTATAAGGATAAGAAATAGCCTTAAAAGTCAAATATTTTAATCCACTAAGCCTCGAAAACCAAAAAGAGTTGTGAAACAGAGATATAGACTAAATGTATTCCTGCCTTATGCCATGCATGGTTTTTAAGGCAGAGAATTTCATTTATTGTAAAATTAATGATACTAGAACCCTAGAAATATTTCCACCTCCTCATTTTCCTATAAAATCTTCTTGAGGAGCACATTGTAAAGGGTCGGTGGCAGAACTTTGATATATACTTGTGCTCAAAATTTTCTACATGTAAATGGTGTTCAGAGGCTCTTGAAGCTCTGTCTGTGATCAAATAAGTTAGGCTGAGAAGAAAATATGATTGTTGAACTAAAACATTGGACTTGAAGAATGTAACTGGATTGACATCAATATACAAGTTGATTCTTGGGATCGTGGTCTATATCACTAATGAAGTGCTTCTTTATGTGTTATTGTTTTCATTTCATGTATGCCATCTTGTCCACTTATTCTCTGATAAAGAACAACAAGCATAGAGTTAGGATTTACTGTTTATAGTACCCTTCTCTAACTGATAAGCTTTATCTCAATGTTTTCCTCCAAATTGTGTCTTTAAGAATGACTTAAGTTAAGTGTAAACAATATCAAGGAATGTTGGTTTCCCCTTGTCTTGATGTGCGAAGCTTGAAAGGAAGTTCTTGAATTTTATTTTCATTATGTACTTAGTAGAGTTAGACTAGGAAAGTTTATGGTTTGCCCTGTCTTCTAGTTCTTTTTTCAAAGGTAATTCTGAAAATTTTCCTAAGAGTATGTTGAAAGCAGTTTACATTTAAAAGTATCTTATCTGATCTTAGGTTGCACTTTTTTTTTCCTATCTGTTTTCATCCCTTCTAAAAGTAATTATGTGGATTACTGGATTGTTTGTCTGATGAGTTAACTTTAATACAAGCTTGTCCAAAGAAGTCTATGGTTAGCCCTGTCCTTTGGTTGGTTTTAAACAGTTACTTAAAAGGCTTTTCTTGTTTGGAAAGACTAATAAATCCTAGTTGAAATTATTTTCTTTTTCCACCCCTTCAACACTTTTAATGTTCCATTCCATCATTTAATCTCAAAGATCTTATGATATAGATGACTTTCCCCTTGGACCACTCTTGAAATTGTTGCACAATTCAACCCTTTTATGACTCCATAGCCCAATGGATTAAAAACCAGTGTCATCTCTCTCCTACCAGCCAAAGCTTGTTCTATTTTATTGCATCTTCACCCCTTTGGAACTCTTTCATTTTAGTACTTTCCACTCAACTAAAAATCATGCTCAACCATCCAAAATCAAACAAAAACCCTTGTTCTTCATAACTAGCCTAATATCACATTCAAAAGCCTTCAAGACAAATCAATCTTTGCACTTATAGAGATATCCCTCTCTAGATTCAGGAGGGCTAGATCCTAGAATCCCAAAGTGGTTCAAGTGTTCTCCCTGTAGCTTTAGTCTCACAAATCTACTAGAATTACAGGGAGCTAACATTTTTGGCAACTCCGCTGGGGAGTTCTGAGTGAAATTACACCTATACATGGTTAAGGACCTTAGGAAAACCCTTGATTCAAGAACATTGTCCAGTGAGTACAAGTAGCCTTCTTCAAGCACTGCCAAGCAAATGGTAATTATGATAAAACTTATTTGAATCAGTGACAAACTAAGGAAACCTTAGGATTCTCATAAGAATCTTATCAAACCTTGAAGGATCAGCTAGCTTAGCCATAAGAGTATAATTTCTCTATCTCATCATCGTAGTTAAGTGTTGAAACAGATTTAGGACACTCTTAGAACATATAGGACTGAAAAAACTCAGAAAACCAAAAAATATTTCAATATTGGTATTCAAATAAACATGGTGGTGGACCATAAAACCTTTTACCTCCAAAAGAGCTAAAAATTTCCACCTGGTGAATCCACAATCCTAAACAAACCTTAAGACTCCACTAGGAATACCCATTGTCATCATAACATCATTTAAATTCAGTTAGAGGACATTAGGATTAAAGTTTTCTTGTTTAACATATCGGTTAGCCTCTTGAAGATTGTCATATTCGGTTAAAATTTTCTTGTTTAGTTGGGTCTAAAAGATATAGCATAGTGGCTCCTAGAAATATTCATACTAGAGCTTACCCTAACCCAAACCCTCCTGAGATAGTTGATAACCCTGAAAGAATTCTTAGGAAGTCTCCTGAGATTAAATCTTCAACTGTTTTCATATCACCCCTTAGAGCTAATTCTGTTCCTGAAAACCTTGCATCTCTACAAAAATCACAAGTTGAATTAAGAAATCCATTTAGAACTAGGTCACTTCGTGATTTATATAAGCTAGATTTAGAGTCTTCACTTTCATCCCCAGAAAGAAGTGAACATCTTGGTAGTAGAGAAACTACACCACCATATTTACATATCCTACATAATTTTGGTTTCTCTCATCCAAGATCTTCTCAAGAATCTATTACTGGTCCATCCACATCTGTTCTTCATACATCCACTATCCAAAACACTCCATTCCAGCCCACTTTCCATCTTGTTAATCCACCTCTTGTAAATCCACCTCCACCCTGTTGGGAAAAATACTGAGAGGGGGGGGTGAATCAGTATTTACTGCATACTCAAAACTTTTCACTTTTTCATTCCTTAAAACCCATACGCTACTTTCCTTTATTAAACTCGCGTATACACGCGGATATCTTCCATTCAACTAGCGTATACACAGAGATCTACTTATGCCATTAGTTCTTTGCTTATATCATTCCATCATTCATTCATCAGATGTTCAATAAACAGTAAACATGTGCAGTAAGAACAGAATAAACCATCACACAAAGCATCACACATGAACACCAGGATTTTTAGGTGGAAACCCAAATCGGGAGAAAACCACCGCTGCAGTTGCTCACCCTTCAATATTTTATTATAGAGAAAACATCTTACAACATATGTGCTGGCGCAGACTTGACCAGCACGCAGGCACCCACCTGCGCTCGTTTACCAGCCTCTCCCGGAAGGGAGCTACGACCCCCTGACTCGTTTACCAGCCTCTCCTGGAAGGGAGCTACGACCCCCCGATCTCGTTTACCAGCCTCACCTGGAAGGGAGCTACAACCCCATGACTGAAGGCTACAACCCTCAGCTCCACCTTGGACCACGTTTCATCAATTTTCACACTGGATCCAACAACTTCAATAGAACACAACTTGCAGGCCACGTTTCATCATATTTTCAAAGTGGACCCTTTCCATACTTTTTAGCACAAACATACATCACCAACAGATACTTATCAACACAGATCAGATAGCAGAAACACAACAGAACATATCAGATATTTCATACCCTTTCACTTCAGACAGATGTTCACCTAGATGTTCGCCTCATCACAGATCTAAGCCTTCCATAATCAGATCTAGCAAATACAAATGCATTTCAGATCTAGATCCCCTTCTTCATCATTGGTGCATCATACATTCAGATTTATCTTCAAGTGTAACCCTTTCAATTCAGATCTACTTCAAAGAGAAGTATTCATTCAAGCTCAGACATCTTGCACCCACACTTGTGATTTGCACAATGAATTTCTTCTCCTTATATAGGTTTATCTTTTTCAATACCATGGGCCAAAAAAATACCATGAGCCTTCAATACCACGAGCCAAACCAATACCATGAGCCTTCAATACCACGAGTCAAACCAATACCATGAGCCTTCAATACCATGAGTCTTCAATACCATGAGTCTTCAATACCACGAGTCATCAATACCATGAGCCTTCAATACCACGAGTCTTCAATACCATGAGTCTTCAATACCACGAGTCTTCAATACCATGAGTATTCAATACCACGAGTCATCAATAACATGAGCCTTCAATACCACGGGCCCCTGGATTTTTACTTTTTGAGCGCTTTTTCCCATACGCGACTTATCACGTTCTTTCCCGCGTGCATACGCGACTTCCCCTAGACATATCCGCATATTCATAGAGACATAATTTTTTTCATCATACTTTGAGCACATTCTGAATTCCTTTCTTCATTGCCTTCTGTACACACTGTAGATACATCATATTTTCTTCATCAAGAACATATTCTAGCAAGCACAACTTCATCAAGTAAGTTTCCATCATCTTCATCAAGTGGGTTGCCTTTCAAGGACAACACTTAGCATCATATTGTCAACAAACATCATATCACATCAGATTTACATCATTTACCAAGTCCATCAAGTCAAGAATAACTTCATCAGGTGGATTGCCATCAAGGACAACACATGTCAACAGTCGCATGTCTTCATCTTCATTCAATGGGTTGCCATCAAGGACAACACTCTGCATCATATTTCCAACAATCTCCCCCTTTGGACTTGATGGCAACCATGATGGTGTTTGGTTACTACAACAGATAGGTACATTAAGAATACAATGACACCATGTCACTCTCTCCATTTTTGACACCATTCAAACACCATGTCACTCTCCCCCTTTGACATCAAGGGCAAAGGGCGGATCAAAACCAACATACTCTCCCCTTTTCTCCTCATGTGGAAGAAGCGTTCTGCAGATCTGATATATACTGAAGTGACCAAGCTCCCCCTGAGTTCATGCTGAATCTTCAAACATATTTTTCAATGAAGTACATGACTCTATGAACTTCCTATCACCAAAGAATCATACTTACATCAAATATCCAACCAAGTGGATTTACATATGAGACTCAAGTACCCAACCAAGTGGGTTTACAAATTTGACAAGTCCTTACATGACTGAATATTACAATTTTACATCATGGGTCTCAACAAGACCTTTTCATCAAATTAAAAATAAGACCATTTATGACCAACACCAGAAAATCCTCAAGAAAGAGAACATGTTTCAGAATAATGCCAACAATGCATTATACTCAGCAAAGCTAATGCTCCCCCTGAATCTGTGCATCCAAGCATCCTTTCCATATGACTAAGGCTCCCCCTTAGTTTATGCATCCTGAACACTTTCACCAACAAATCATCAAGGCATCTTCATCAAATCATTAGAACAAGAATTATGAGAACTGGAACACTACCAGAGATACCAAACAATATCATATATACCAAACAGCACTGCAGCTGTGCTGAAAAGAGCTGACTCCAAAAAGAAAAATGTCAGCAATCAGACATACGCGGTTTTCTGTGCAGGAACTCGCGTATATACGCGACTGTGTTTCAAGAAACCCGCGTATCCCAAGCCATCTTCTAAATTTCAACCAGATCTGATTCTCTGTGAGGCAAAGACAGTGTTCAGCTTCTTTCTGAGACATTTGAATGCTTCCCTGGACTACAGATAGATAGAACAGTGTAGTTGTGTCTTCAAGCGTCATCCAACGGTTGTAGCATCAGCACAATAGTAACCAAGCCTTCAGATTCTTTGCAGCATCAATACATTCTTTCCATACCAGAATAGCATCTTCAAATATGTGTCAAGTAATCATTCATGTGGTCCAACATCACCATGATCTTCAAGATTTAACATGAAGTAACATATGAAGGAAAAAGATTTCTCAACCATAGTAACAAACTCTGCATGATTTATTTCTGAATCAAATGACATCCAACTCATCCATGTGTGAGTACAAAAGATAATTATCAGCAACCAGGGCTCAAAAAATCATTATAATAAACCATGTACCAAGTCATCATCATTTGAGCATGAGTATCAAAAAAACCAAAGAATAAGCAGTCATATTGCCAACAATGCAATCATTAGTATTCAACCTGCTGCTCCCCCTAAACCAGTGCTCTTCCTTAACTTGTGCAATCTGAAACACCTTCAACAGCAAGTCATCAGCAACAATCTCTTCATGATCTTTCCTCATCTCTGAACTATAAGACTTTCATCTCAACAATGAATGCTCTTCATCATAAAGCAACCAGGCTTCATCCATAATCTTCAACACAAGAACCCATGTATCATTTCATTATTATGAGTATAACCAGAATAATGCTAACAATGCAATCATCAAGCAAAATGATGGATTTATACCCCTCGATTGGGCTTCCGCATCTTCACTTATCGCATAAATTCTTCATCATCAATGCATACGCGTTCGTGTCACCGGAACTTCCGCGTGTATACGCGATTCGTTTACAGAACCCGCGTGAGCAAAGAAGTACAGAAAATTTTCATCTTCCTTCATTTCCTCCTCGAGCTTGTACCTCCGCACTGCCCTTTCACATCGATGCGTCATAAACACAATAATAAACAAATCAACCATGAGAGTCATCATGCATTGCTTCCCCTTGTGACGATACATTACTAGATCTCATAATGTATCTCACATCATTGCAGTCAATAAGAAAAGTAAGCTTCAGAAGTGGATGACTGCAGTAGGGTCAGAATTCCCTACGTTTCTGATTGGTCCTCCTTATTTTTCCAAATTTTCTTGAGCTTTCCAACTGTGTGTTGAAAATTGTCCACTTTCCCAGATCTGTTCATTCTGCATTCCTTTTCTACATGTCCATACTTGTTACAAGAATAACATCTCATGTGACCAGAGAAATATGCATAAGAATCATAATGAGTATTTCTAATCTTCCTCCTTTTACAATCAGCTGCTTTATGTCCATACTGGTTACATGAAAAACAATATCCCCTGAAGAACCTAGAGTACCTTTCTGAGTAGAATCTGTTTGTTTGTGGCTGAAACAATATGCTCCTGCAATTGGCTGCAACATGTCCAAGATTATGACATCTAAAGAATTCAACATTATTGAATGATTTCTTTTGAGAATTCATGACTGTTGGTTGACCTTTTGTTTCTTTCAACACTTTAGATTTTGCATTGTCTTCCTTTGAATCATTAACATCCCCTTGTGAACTAGATTCTTCTTTAACCGTTTCATGAAAACCAAGACCAAGTTTAATAGAAGGAGACCTTTGATTACTAAGAATGTTGTCCAAAATTTTTGAACTATCTTGGAACCTCAATAATTTATCTTTCTCTTCAAGTTTACCTTTGAGAATATTTACCTCAACCTCCAGGGCTTGACATTGCTTTTTCATGCTTTCTTCTTTCCTTCTTCCATCTTCTACTTGATCCTTCAGAATTAGAATCTCTTCTTTCAACCAATTTTCGTTTTTTTCACATGTTTGTTGCAGCTCTTCATTCTTCTTATTCGATGCTTCGAGATTTGATTTTAGAGAGATGATTTCTGCTTGAAGTCCTTCATTCTTCTTATTTGATATTTCTGGATCCCTTTTGAGAGAAATGATTTCAGCCTCAAGTTCTTCATTCTTCTTATTCGAGTCTTCCAGATCCCTTTTGAGAGAGACGATTTCTGCTTCAAGTCTTGCATTCTTCTTGTTTGCTTCTTCGAGATCTGCATTTAGATCATTGACTTCTACTTCTAGTCTTTTAATTCGAGCAGATGCATAAACATGAAACCTTTGATACTTGTCCACCTGTCCATTCAGCATTTCTATTTGATCTTTCATCCTTTGTACAAAGCTTCACTTTAGAAATTGATCTTCGTTGGATATTCAATTTTTCTTTGATAGTTTTCCATATCCAAGACTTTATTTAATTATCTTCATCATTACATGCAATTCTAAACTGAGTCAAAAGAAAAACTATCAATACCTGATTTATCTTCGTTATTTTCTTCGTCGCACAATCCGCACAAGTTTTCTTCCGAGATAAATCTGCGCAGCCTTCTTCTTTTGCTTCTTTCCCATTGCGACAGATCTCCTTCAAGCGATCAAGCTTCTGCAGAAGGACCCGCTTTGATCCCAATTGTTGGGAAAAATACTGAGAGGGGGGGTGAATCAGTATTTACTGCATACTCAAAACTTTTCACTTTTTCATTCCTTAAAACCCATACGCTACTTTCCTTTATTAAACTCGCGTATACACGCGGATATATTTCATGCAACTAGCGTATACACAGAGATCTAGTTATGTCATTAGTTCTTTGGTTATATCATTCCATCATTCATTCATCAGATGTTCAATCAACAGTAAACATGTGCAGTAAGAACAGAATAAGTCATCACACAAAGCATCACACATGAACACCAGGATTTTTAGGTGGAAACCCAAGTCGGGAGAAAACCACCGCTGCAGTTGTTCAGCCTTCAATATTTTATTATAGAGAAAACTTCTTACAACATACAAGCCATGCCAGATTTCTGACCAAAGACGCGTGTGCACCCACTCGCGCTCGTTTACTGGCCTCTCTCCCGGTAGAGCTACAACTCCCTGACTCGTTTTTACTGCCCTCTCTCGAAGGGAGCTACGACCCCGTGATCTCGTTTATCAGCCTCTCCTAGAAGGGAGCTACAACCCCCTGACTAAAGGCTACAACCATCAGCTCTACCACGGACCACGTTTCATCAATTTTCACACTGGATCCAACCAACTTCAATAGAGCACAACTTGCAGGCCTCGTTTCATCAAATTTTTAACCGGACTCCTTTCCATACTTTTTTAGCACAAACATACATCACCAATGTATACTGGTCAAATACGTACGATAGTTTAAACACAATGTATCAGACGTATATTTCCATACCCTTTCACTGTATTTATTGGTTCGCCTAGATGTTCACCTCATCTCAGATCTAATCAATCCATAAACAGATCTAGCAAGTACACATGCATTTCAGATCTAGATACCCTTCTTCATCATTTTCTTCATTGGTGCATCATGCATTCAGATCATTCAACTATAACCCTTTCCATTCAGATATACTTCAGAGAGAGTATTCGTTCAAGCTCAGACATCTTGCACCCACACTTATGATTTGCACAATGAATTTCTTCTCTTTATATAGGTTTACCCTTTTTCAATACCACGGGCAAAAACAATACCATGAGCCTTCAATACCACGAGCCAAACCAATACCATGAGCCTTCAATACCATGAGTCAAACCAATACCATGAGCCTTCAATACCATGAGTCTTCAATACCATGAGTCTTCAATACCATGAGTCATCAATACCATGAGCCTTCAATACCACGAGTCTTCAATACCACGAGTCATCAATACCATGAGCCTTCACACATGAGTATTCAATACCACGAGTCATCAATACCATGAGCCTTCAATGCCACGGGCCCCTGGATTTTCACTTTTTGAGCGCTTTTTCCCATACGCGACTTATCACGTTCTTTCCCGCGTGCATACGCGACTTCCCCTAGACATATCCGCGTATTCATAGAGACATAATTTTTTTTCATCATACTTTGAGCACATTTTGAATTCCTTTCTTCATTGCCTTCTGTACACACTGTAGATACATCATATTTTCTTCATCAAGAACATATTCTAGCAAGCATAACTTCATCAAGTAAGTTTCCATCATCTTCATCAAGTGGGTTGCCTTTCAAGGACAACACTTAGCATCATATTTTCAACAAACATCATATCACATCAGATTTACATCATTTACCAAGTCCATCAAGTCAAGAATAACTTCATCAGGTGGATTGCCATCAAGGACAACACATGTCAACAGTCACATGTCTTCATCTTCATTCAGTGGGTTGCCATCAAGGACAACACTCTGCATCATATTTCCAACACACCCGCTATCATGGCAACATGGTATGCTTTTTTGGTCCTTCCCTTACCATTAGTCAATCTTCCATAGGACTATCAGTCCAAGATACTATTTTATGATGCCAGTACTACTACTGCTTCACAACATGTGGACAAGATGAATGACTACTTTGAAAGAAATGAAATTGATGATGAAACTGTCAAACTTAGACTATTTGCTCAAAGTTTAGGGGGAGAAGTAAGAAAATGGTTTAAAGGCTTAACCCCTCATAGTATTAATGATCTCCAAGCCTTCCAACAGTTGTTCTTGAACAAATGGGAAGTTAGGAAGAACCCTCTTCAAATACTTTCTTATTACAAAAATCTCGGAAGAGACACTGGGAAAAGTGTACAAGCATACTACATTAGGTTTAATAGTGTTTATAATGCCCTTCCCCTAGACCTAAAACCTCCTCAAGGCTCAGCTTTAAACAAGTGTACTAAATATTTGATCTTGAGATGGCCTATCAGCTGAGAGAGAGAGATCCTTGAACCCTTGAAGATATGCAAAAAGGAGCTCTTGCTCTGGAAGTTAATCTAATGGAGAAAAGAGAAAGAATGAAGAATGAGAAGAAAGTGTCTTTTAGAGAGGAATCTACACCTTCCACATCTAGTTCAAATATGGAGAGAATGATGGAGGAGATGATGAAAAAAATGAGCATACTTGAGAGAGAAAAAGCAAGTCAAAACCAAACAGCTCCTCAAAATAGAAATCAAAACCAAAATCAGAATTTTAGGAGAAACCAGCCTCAAGACAGACCAAGGGAGGATGATCAACATATTACTCCTCCTTTTCATCAAAATTATGTAAGTGAGGTTGAAGAGACAAATGAAAAAATAGAGGAAGATAACATAAACATGTTGGGAGTAGATAATGATGATTTTGAAGTTCGTTACAATAGGAAACAAGGTCTATACACACCCCACGATGACTAAAGAGTAGAAGATGAATATTACTACCAAGAAATGGAAAATGTCATCATATAAATCACAAAGGAATATGACCTTAGGATTAAAATAAATCAAGAAACTCCCAAGACTAAGACCTCTGAAAGTTCTTCAAAAAAACAGCCCTATGAATAAACCCAAGACTACAAAACAAAACGATAAAATAGTCACTGGAAATTTTGATAAAAAAAAAAAGAAAAAGGCACTCTAAGTACTGAAAAACAGAGTGCAGACCTTAGTAGCATTAGCACCTCAGCTAGTGCTCCTGTTAAAACAATTTTGACAAATGTAAATAGAGGAAATTAGCAAGCTGATCTTGCTGATAAAATAGTGGTTAACAAAGATGAAATAAGCACTTCAAAGAATCATATTCCTTTTAGTTTGGAGCAGGAAATTGCTAGAATCAAAATCTCTGTTCCTCTCATTGAATTAGCTACCCAAAATGTATATAAGTCTCAAATTTTGAATGCTTTTAACATAGAATAAAATAATGATACTATCAATCTTAATGATGACCAGTTAGAGCTCATATTCGGTCCTAATATTGAGGGTAGATATCAAGAGGGACCAGTTCCTCCTTTTTATGTTAGTTTAAATATTCATGACAAAATTTTGCACAACGCTATGCATGATTCAGGGGCCTCTCACAATTTAATGCCCAAAGCTGTAATGGAGAGCCTAGGCCTTGAAATCACCAGCCCTTGCAAATATCTTTACTCCTTTGACTCAAGCAGAGTGAAATGTTTAGGCTTAATCAAATATCTCTGTGTTAACTTAGCAAAAATTCTTGCCAAGTGTTTAGTAATGGATATTGTTGTGGCTAATGTACCCCCAAAATATGGTATGCTGTTGTCAAGATCTTTGGGAGCTAAGTTACAAGGTACTATGTAGATGGATATGACATAAGAAACCATCCCTGTTTTCAATCAGACCAGAAGACTTACAGGGAGTTTCATATGCAGTACATGGTTGCTAGCTAAGAAAGACCGCAAAACTCTCCCTTTTATTATGTAAATACAGGCCTTGATTCATTTATCCTTTTCAACGATGAAAAATTCACTGAACAAGTGACATTAACTGAATTAATGGCAGATAGAGAGGAGAAGGAAGACGAGACCAAAGTGTCAAAAAAACTTGCTAAACCAAAGAATTACATCAAACAAAATGCGGGTCTAGAGCTAAAAATAATTCATCCATTGCTTTTAAACCTTGAAATTCAAGAAATAAATCCTCAACACAATGAAAAACTTGAGGAATTAAAACAAATTCAACAAAGTGTTGATCTTCAAGAACAATCCGAAAGCACATTAGTTGAAGAGGATAGTAATCAAACTCATGAACCTGAAACTAGTCCTCTTTGGAGTATGAAATTTGATGGGTCTTGCACTAGGAACAATGCTGGTACATGCATCTAGATACTTAACACCGAAAACAATCACACTGAAGGCCATTCCTACAGATTAAATTTTCAGTGTTCAAATAACATAGCGGAATACGAATCCCTTCTTTTAGGCTTACACTTGTTGAAGAAATTAGGAGCCAAGAGAATTAAAGTGCATGGGAATTTAGAGTTAATCATTACACAAGTAAATGGGGAATACAGTGCTAAACACCCCATACTTAGAGGCTACAGGAATGACGTCATGGATTTATTGAAAAATTTTGAGGAATCCCAACTTATTTTTGTGCCAAGAGAAAATAATATCCATGCCCACAGTTTAGCTTTTGCTGCTAGAACATGTTTAACGCCATATGAAACCAAACAGTGCACAACTGAAATTAAATTTAGACCAGTTGTCCCTGATAACAAGAAACATTGGCAAGTGTTTGATGGAGACAAACAAATAGAAGACTTCCTGTAGTCCAGAAATGAATTTGAACTACCAAGTTTAGATTCAGATTATGAAACAGATTGTCCTAGTGAATAAAATATACTTGATGAAGAAGAAAACTCTCCAAATATTGTTGATGTAAATATTTTGTCTAACAAACTTTAAAACACAATAGAAATGGTTGCAGAGTTAGAAACAAAAGACTTGGAAACTCTGCAGTCTAACAATAAAAGTCTGCTAAAAGGTCTGGCCCCTTTAGAAGAGTTGCTTGATTTCAATGATGTGGCTAAGAAACCAAAATTGGATCCTATAGAATCTGAGGTTGAAGAGTGTAATATAGGAAGTGAAGTAAAACCAAAGATGATAAAACTGTCTAAGACTTTACGAGCTCACATCAAGCTAAAATACATAGAGTTGTTTAAAGAATTTTCTGATGTTTTTGCGTGGAGTTATGAGGATTTGAAATCCTATGACACTGAAATAATTCAACACAAGATACCTCTAAAGGGAAACCAAAAGCAATTTAAACAAAAACTGCACAGAATAAACCCTGTTCAGTTACCTTTGGTTGAGAAGGAAATCAAGAAAATGTATGAAGCTAGTATTATTGTCCACATTAGATATTCATAATGGGTGTCTAATCTAGTGTCAATTAGGAAGAAAATAGGAGAGATTAGGCTTTGTATTGACTTTAGAGACTTAAAAAAAGCCTCATTGAAGGACAACTACCCTTTACCCAAAATGGATCATATTTTACAAAGGTTAGTTGGTTCTAAAAGAATTTCTTTGCTAGATGGTATTAGCCCCCTATGAGATTCTTGACAAGAAAGCTGGGGGCTATGTCATTTTGGAGGCCTTCAAGGAATGCATCTCCCCTGAAGACACATCATCCTTGAAGTCTTCTGAAGGCCTTTGCTTTTTTGGAAAAATTCCTTCTGCTGATTTCCCATCTAAGGCCTCACTAGTTATAAATGTTGCTCCTAGAAACCAACATTGCCCCTCATACTCCTGCAAAATGTCCCTTTTTCCCCTTTTTCCTCCTTCAGTCAAACTGCCTTCGTTCCCCTCTATTTCCCCTATTAACCCTCTACACCCCTCCAAAATCCCCTAAAAATCCCTACACCCTTTGTTTCCCCAAATTCCCCCTTCATCTCCCTATCGTTACCCTTTGGGCCTCAAAATACATTAAAAAGGCTTAAAAACCCTCCTCGGACCTTATATCAGGCCTAGCCCATTTTCTGATAAGGCTACGCCCCTTTTCTTCCATGTATCCCAGCGCTATGACCAAGCGCGAACCCCAAAATTGCTTGTCCCACAAAGTTCATCGGATGTTTTCTCAACCGTCGATCCATATAGATCGAACGTCGGACATCAAATCTTCAGCGCTCGCGTTTTCCCCCTGCTCAAACCTTTGTTAAGCCATCACCGTCCAAATACACAGTGATCCAACGGTCTGTATCCTATTCCACCCAATGGACCCTGTAGCACACTATGTCAAACCCGTCGGTTTCCATCGCACTGCTTATGCGCAGCAGGCAGCTTTTCTCCAATGCCCAGCGATTCCACTCATCGTGAGCCACATGTCCCCTGTACAACGGAGAAACCACCATCCCATCGTGCATTATCCTTCAAAACAAACCGCGGAGCGATATGTGTAATACCCATCCAATCTGTTAGCCCCCATCCGACGGCTATCGTCCCTCAAAGTTGCACACGCGATAACCCATGCTATGGCCTGCTGTCTGTCCTCCTCCAGCGTTGATCTCTGCCATGATCAACGGTCCAGATTTTTTCACTCGCCGCTGACTTTTTCACTATCTCCCGGTCTCGCCATGTCATCTCCACGTGCTTCCTCCATACATACTCCATTTCCATTGCATATAATTGGTTCGTTTTGTGTTTTTTAACGTTTGTTCATTCGTTTTTCGCTCTGCAGACTGCCACCTTCACCAGAGCATATTTCCGTTATTCCTCTGTAGTTTTCTCTGCCATGTCATCATCTTCACTACCTTTCTCCACCTCCACATCATCTTCCACCCCATCCATCGTTTCTTCATTGTTTTCGTGTTTTGCAGGGTTTCAGAGAAGCAAAAAACCGCCATGATGCACGCCTCTGTTACAACGACAGTGAAATCAAAGAAGATCATCTACGAAGGCGGAATTTATAAAAATAACGACTCGGAAAGGTGAAGATAGGTCTTGCATTAAAGAAGGCCAGAGTTCAACACTGAAAACCTTCCAGCATCATTAAAAGCCCGAGCTAACCTGTCAGAAGCAAAAATGGAGCGGCAAAGTGGTTCAGTACAAAGCAAAGGAGATTGAGGTGCACTAATGAAGACCCTGAGCCTTAAATCAGTGGTTTAGAAGGCAAAGCATCAGTTTGAAGACCCTGAGGATTGATCAGAGGATTCTGAGTGCAAGTAAAAGGTAACATTAGGGTTTATTCATCAGTACTATTTTTTTCTTCAGCAAGTACAGGGCGCCCATACAGATTTTATTATGCACAATGTCCCTGAAGGAATTTCCACCCTAACATCAATTCAAAACCGCTAGAGCATTTATATGACACACTTCTCAGTAGTTTATTTTATTTTTGTTCAAAGCACCAGGAGTACTACGGCCAAAAGATGTCAAGATCATATCTGGATAAGATCACTCTTTCACAAGGGAGGTGACAGAGATTAAATACGCAGCAGTCAAATAGAATGGGTTTCGGCCCTACATTCATTTTTGTGTTTAATGATACATTTAAGTGTTCACCTACCCCTTCAGTCGATCTTCTGTTCATCCTCTGCTATAAAGCACAGA
Organism: Pinus albicaulis; assembly: GCA_034641835.2. Classification (NCBI taxonomy): domain Eukaryota; kingdom Viridiplantae; phylum Streptophyta; class Pinopsida; order Pinales; family Pinaceae; genus Pinus; species Pinus albicaulis. Next base: position 196,349,636 of record CM076582.1, read on the forward strand.
AGGAAATTATTATAAACGTTGTTGATGAGATATCAGAGAAATGCAAGGATTTTCCTCTTGAGACAAGTTCTCTGTGTAATATTGTAAGATAGGCTGATATTTGATGTATTCAGGCTGAATGTTCAAGCCGTGGGAAATGATGTACCTGATTGGTGTTTTTTTTAATATGACAAGCACATTTCTTTGGATCCTGATCTAAAGCAGCTGGTGATGTTTTCTTATCTCTGTGTTTGATTCCATTTCATTCCATTTCTATAGGCTCGCATCAGAAGTTTGGCATAAGATTTACCCTTGATAGGTACCTTATGTTGCTTCTCTCCTAGCCTTTTATGTTTTGTGCTTATATGTGTATCTGAATATTGATTTAAATTGGTTTAACCAGTGTAGTGGATGCTATTTCCTGCTCTCTAATGTTTGAATTAATGAAATCTATGTTTAGATTTTCTTGTTAGGATTTAGTTGGATGAGTTGAGAACACTGATAGGTCTAGAACCCTGTCTCTACCTCACTAGGATCTTTCCATCCCAATTAAGCCTCTCTAAGATCCCTTGTTTTGCCTCTAATTTTGTCCAAGCAGGCCTGGAGTTAAATGACCTCTGACCTAATCTATAGACAGGATTGGATGGTTCTCCTCCTATCATTTTCAGTCCTTAATGTCCCATTCCAAATATCATCTTCAAGATCCAAATGCTCTGGATGACTAGCCCAACTGAAAGCTTGGACATCAAACACAAGTAAATCATGTCTTGACTATATTGCCCAATGGCCTTGATGTTCTCTGAGTTATCTACCTTTGCCTAATTTCCTCTTTGCTCATCCTTGTCTTATATTGGACCCTTCTTTCCTGATTCCCAACAACCAAACATAAACAAACAAACCTTGTGCATATAACCAGCCTAAAATCATAACTTAGAGCTTCAAAGACATACACTTTGAAAATCATAGAGAGATCCCTCTCTGGAACTAGGAGGGCTAGATTGTAAGGTCTGAAAGTGGTTCTATGTTGTCTCATCTTTTGGTCTTGTCAACCTGGCAAAAACATGGGAACACCAACATAATGGCGACTCCACTGGGGAAATGGAGTGCATTACAATTTGAACATCCCAAGGCATTCAAAACCCACAATCTCTAGTTAGGTTGGCAGTTAGTCACACCTCTCCTCGGACAACCTCAGTGTCATTTGTTGTTTTCTATTGCACTCTTAGACAGAGCCTGGACACGGCCAGGTAGCCTCTGGATCTCATCCTCTTTGGGAGGTGACACATCTGGTAAATGCCATCCCAGTCAACCTCTGGTTAGAGTTCGTTGTGTTCCGATGGTATCCTTGAAAGGTGATAGTGCCTAAGCATTGTGGTGGACAGTGTGACCCCTTAGACATACCCTAATCTTCCACCTGGTGACTCCATAGTTCCTAAAAGATCAAAGACTCCACTGGTGATCAATAGGACTGCTGGTTATCTTGGTTTCACATAATATTCCACTGGGAGACCTGCCTTCGTAACAACATCAACCACAACAGAAGTAACAGGTAAGTTTAAGCTACTTAGGTAGAAATATAACATTCTGGATTTCAGAACCATCCACACAAGAGCTTATCCCAACCTAGACCCACCTGAAATAGTTGACAATCCGGAGAGTATCCTCAAGGGAGCTCCTACACCTAAAAGACCAACTATTTCCAGTCACATTTATAGAGCTAACTCCTTACCAGAAGAACTAGTAGCTCTACCACATTTTCTCCCAGACCTAGATGTACCTGATAGACTACCGAGGACTAGGTCATTCAATCATCTAGACCAGCCAGACCCTGAGCCTCACAGTTCACCATCCCATAGTGGTCAACGCACTAGGGACAGAGGAACTCCTCCATATACACTGCCTGATATTCATTTCATTCAAAATTTGGGGCTCTCCCACCATAGGTCTGCTCAATAGACATCCTGCTAGTCCTAATATCCTTGTCATCCATATACCAGCTGCTCAAGCCAACCCTATACCTCATCAGAACATTATCATGGTAGCCTGGTATGCACCTTTAGTTTTACCTCAGCCCTTGTTACCCTTACCCAATGATTATCAGTCAAAAATCCCACACTTCACTGCTAAAGAATCCATCACAGCCCAGCAACATGTAGATAAGATGGAAGACTCCTTCGACTATATGGAAATTGATGATGAAACAATCAAAATGAGAATCTTTGCCCAAAGCTTAGGGGGTGATGTGAAGAAATGGTTCAAGAATCTACCTCCTGGTAGCATTAATGACCTCCCTGCCTTATATCAGACTTTCATCAACAAATGGGAAACAAGGGCAAATCCTCGCCAACTCGTAGCAGAATACATGAGCCTTAAAAGGAATGTAGGGGAGAGTGTCCATGATTACACAACAAGATTTAATAGCATTTACAATTCTCTCCCTCCACATATGAAACCTCCACAAGGCATGGCCTTAGGAAATTACCTCGAAGGATTTGATGTTGACATGGCCTATGAGCGTAGAGATAAAGAGTACAACACATTGGAGGACATGCAGAAAGGAGCAGTGAACATAGAGGAAAACCTGATTGAAAAGAGAGCAAGACTGAGATCTGAGAAGAGAGTAACTTATAGGGATGACACTGTAGCTTCCACTCCAGACCCAAATTATGATATATTATCTAAAAATGTGGATAAGATACAGCAAATGATGGAGAAAATGGTTGTCACGATCAGTAACCAGAATAGAAACGAAAACCAGAACCAAAACTTTAGAAGAATCAATACCACTCCCAACAGACAGAAAGAATCAGATAAGCAAGTTATTCGCCCTTTCCATAACTTTTTAGATGAAGATGAGGGAATCATAGAAGATTCTGAGGGGAATATAATAAACATGTTTGAAACATAATATTTAATCCACATCTGTGATTCAGAAGAAGATCTGCCCTTATCCTCTTACTGGGATGAGGAAGGATCAGAATCTGAAGCCTACAGACTTGGATTTTAAAATGCTATCATGCAGGTCAGAGAAAAATACGAACCTAGGAGCAAAAAGAACTAAGACACTTCCAAACCAAATGCTCCTAAGGTTACCATCAAGAAAAACCTTGAGAAAACTTCTAAAGCGACTACTAAGGGTGACAAAACAGCAGCTGAAATTTCTGGGAAAAAAAAAGAAAAAGACAACCAACACAAGAATGAAGAACGAGGTGATTCCACTAGCAGTAATAGCACTTCAGTTAGTACTCCTGATACAATTGTTCCTAACCCTGCACATAGTGAGAAATTACAAACTGAGTCGGTCACCAAGGTGGCTAATAAAACAGAGTTAACCATTTCTAAGAGTCAGTCCACTTTCAATTTAGAGAGTGAGATTGCAAAGATAAAAATCTCTGTACCATTATCTGAGTTGGCCACTCAGGATGTATATAAAGGCCAAATTTTGAAAGAATTGAATTTAGGGGAAAAAAATGATACTGTAAATTTGAATGATGATCAACCTGCCCTCCTGTTTGGTCCAAATATTGAGGGAAAGTTTCAAGAAGGGGTAGTTCCGCCTTTCTGTATCAGTCTCAACATTCATGAAAAAATACTCCACAATGCCATGCATGATTCTGGAGCATATCACAACTTAATTCCTAAGGTAGTGATGGAAAAGCTAGGCCTAGAGATAACACGACCTTACAAAGATCTATATTCGTTTGATTCTAGCAGGGTAAAATGCCTAGGCATAATCAAAGAATTATGTGTGAGCTTGACCTAGATCCCAGCTAAATGTATGGTCATGGATGTGGTGGTAGCAGATGTGCCACCCAAATATGGCATGCTACTATCTAGATCATGGGGTTCCAAGCTGCAAGGAATGATGCAGATGGATGGCTCACATGCCACTATCCCTATATTTGGCCAACTTAGGAGACTGTATAGAGAGTCCCAGATGAAATTCCTAGTCAGTAGCCCCGAGAAGCCTGAAAATTCACCATTGTACTCTGTATACACAGATCTGGATTCTTTCATTCTTTATAACGACCAATCCTTAGGAGAGCCAGAATCTGAATGCATAAATACAAGCAAGGACGTAGAGCCCATGGACTTTAGCATAATGGCTACCCTAGAAGAATACAATGAAAAAAACCATGGGCAGGGTACTGAAAATGAAACTCAGAGTGAACCAGGAACACAATGCAGTCAGCCTATTAGTCACACCTTTCAAACTAACACACCACGTGAAGAACAAGGCATCCCACAACCTAGTACAGACCCCCCGATGCAACATAATGGAGAACCCCTATGGGAAATGAATTTCGATGGGTCCTGTACTAGAAATAATGCTGGAGGAGGGGTGTGGCTACGTAACACAAAAAATGATCATGCAGAAAGCCATGCTGTGAATCTGCATTTCACGTGCACAAATAATATTCCAGAATATGAGGCTCTTATCCTTGGTTTAAATCTGTTGAAAAAATAGGAGCCCGTAGGATAGTAGTACTAGGAGACTCGGAGTTAGTGATAAAACAAGTGAATGGTGAATATGCAGCGAAACATCCTCGATTAAGATCATATAGGAATGGCACTCTGGATTTACTGAAAACATTTGTTGAATATGAATTAGTGTTCATTCCCAGGAGTCAAAATGTTATTGCAAATGGATTAGCCTTCCTGGCTAGTTCATATCCGAAGACTCCAGCTGACCAACAAATCATCATTCAGACCAAGTTCAGACCTGCAGTGCCAGACAACGAAAAATATTGGCAGGTCTTTGAAGGAGACAAATAGATTGAAGATTTTCTGGTGGGCAGAAATGAGTTTGAATTTTCCAGTTCAGGCTCTAAAGATGAATATGAATGCCTTATTGAGGAACCCTCTGATGAAGAATCCCCACCTTGTAGCATAGAAATAAATTCCTTTTTTGGAGAAACTGGAAGTTCAACCACAAAATGTGAAAACACAGATAGTGAAGAAGTAGAAGTGTTGCAGGCCAAAGACAAGAATATACCCAGAGGCCTAGCATCCTTAGAGGACCTACTTGACTTCGATGATGTAGCAAAAAAGCCCACTATGGAACATGCAGACTCTGATGTTGAAGAATGCAACATAGGTACTGAAGATAAGCCTAAAATGATTAAGCTGGCTAAGTCTTTACCTGCAAACATGAAGCAGAAATACATTGACCTATTTAAGGAATTTATTGATGTATTTTCATGGAGCTATGAAGACTTAAAGGCCTATGACACCAATATAATACAACACAAAATACCCTTGAAGGAAAATCAGAAGCCTTTTAGACAAAAAACTCCGCTAAATCAATCCAAAACAACTGCCTGTAGTCTAGAAAGAGATTAAAAAGATGTATGATGCAGGCATAATAGTCCCTGTAAGGTTTTATGACTGGGTGTCAAACTTAGTGGCTATGAGAAAGAAAACGGGGGAGATCAGGTTATGCATATACTTTAGAAACCTCAACAGAGCCTCCCTAAAAGACAACTACCCTTTGCCTAGAATGGAACATATCCTACAGAAGGTAGTGGGCTCTAAGTGAATCTCCCTGCATGATGGTTTTTCAGCATACAACCAAGTTCTTTTACTCCTAGAAGATTAACTCAGAACAGCTTTTACCACTCCTTGGGGCACCTTCATGTACGTGAAAATTCCCTCTGGACTCATGAATGCTGGAGCTACCTTCCAAAGAGCAATGGATATAGCTTTCTCAGAGGAGATAGGACACTTCATAGTTATCTACTTGGATGACTTGACTGTCTTTTATAAAAATGAAGAAGAACACCTAAAACATCTGAGGAAAGTCTTCAAAAAATGTAGAAGGTACGGTCTATCCTTAAATCCTAAGAAATTTTTTTTTGGGTTGCAACAAGGTAAACTTCTTGGCCACATTATATCTGAGAAAGGGATTAGGATAGACCCTCAAAGGGTTGAGGGGATACTTCAAATCACACACCCGAGAAACATCAAGGAGTTACAGTCCTCGTTGGGAAGATCAATTTCCTTAGGAGATTCATTCCCAACCTAGCTGAGCACCTTAGGAAAATGACAAACATGCTAAAGAAAGGTGCTGGAATTAAGTGGACTATTGAAGCCAAGAAATATTTTGAGCCGGTAAAACTGGCGCTCACTCAAGCCCCTATCCTAATCAGTCCAGATTTCTAAAAATATTTTTTGATCTTTTCATTTGCCTCTGAACACACAATAGCTGTTGTCTTACTTCAGAAAAACACAAAGGGAATGGAACAGCCAATTTCCTTCTTCAGCAAAGCCTTAAGGGATGCACCCTTGAAGTACAACATTATGTAAAAGTAGGCCTATGCCCTGGTAAAGGCCTTAAAAGACTTTAGGGTATACATTCTACATTCTCACACCATAGCCTATGTTCCAAACACAGTGGTTAAATATATTTTGTCCCAAGACCCTGATGGGAAAAGGGGCAAATGGATTGCTACTATCTTAGAGTATGACCTTGAGATAAAGCCCACCAAACTGATCAAGGGTCAAGGCCTAGCCCAATTAATGGCTGAATCTAATCTGCAGGCCCTTGATATTAACATGATAAATTCTCTAGATGAGCAGGAAGGATTGCCCCACCCAACTGTTGAGGAGAAGTTTCAAAACTCTCCTTGGTATTCTGATATCCTTTATGTGCTCACCAATCTCAATGTCCCTCCAGAACTGTCCAAAACTAAGGCGAGATTCATAAAATTGAAAGCTAGAAACTACTTCATTTTGGATGAAAACCTATATTGGAAAAATCCAAATGGCCTATTTTTGAAATTTTTGTTTGAAACTGAAGCTGAAGGAATCAAACAATAATTTCATGCCGGGGAGTGTGGAGGCCACCTGAGTTGGAAAGCCACTGCAAATAAAATACTCAGGGCCGGTTACTATTGGCCTACACTCTTCAATGATGTCCATAAAATGATTCTTGCCTGCCACAAATGTCATATCTTTGAAGGCAAAAGAAAGCTTCTCCCCCTCCCGTTACAACCCATCACTGTAGAAGGTCCCTTCATGCAATGGGGCCTAGACTTTATAGGAGAAATTCATCCTGCTTCCTCTGGACAACACAAATGGATCCTAACTGCTACATATTAATTCACTAAATGGATAGAAGCCATACCCACTAGGAATGCCATTGATTTTGTCATCATTAGGTTCCTAGAAGACTTCATCCTATCTCGGTTTGGCTGTCCAAGGAAAATAATCACTGACAATGCTGCTCCTTTCGGATCCAAAATAATGGTGGATTTCTTTCATAGGTACAGAATAGAACTTGGTCATTCAATTGCCTATTACCCCCAGGGTAATGTCTTAGCTGAATCATCAAATAAAATCCTGGTTACAATCATCAAGAAGATTTTGGAAGAGAAAAAAAGTTCATGGCACAAGAAGTTGGTACATGCTTTGTGGGCTGATAGGCTCACCACGAAGAAATCTATTGGCATGTCACCATTCCAGCTGGTTTATGGAATAGAAGAAATTTTTCCTACTAGCCTGGGAATTCCGATAATCAAACTTGTCCAAGAGATGCAGATAGAGGAAGACAACATGATAAGAAGAATAAATCAGACAATTCATCTTCAAAAAACAAGGGAGGAGGTGTATAACAGATCTGTCAGAATTCAGGAGAATATAAAGAAATTATTTGACAAAAGAACCAAAGCCTCTGATTTCAAAATTGGTGACAAGGTTCTGATGTGGGACTCAAGAAGAGAGGACAAAGGTAAACATGGAAATTTTGATAGTTTGTGGCAAGGTCCATACATCATCTAGGCCACTGTGGGTCCAAATGTGTTTTTTCTTCAAGAACTTGATGGTGTAGAGCTGTTTGGAGGTCCTGTCAATGGCAAGATGCTCAAGCACTACTTCTGTTGATTTTCATTTCTAGTTTCATTTTCATTGTACATACCATTGCAGTTTTACTTTAAGGAAAACAAAGAAATATGTTCCAAAAAAGAGAGAAAGAAAAAGAGAGATAGATGGTCCTAACATGCTCAAAGTCTGGGCCAGCAGAGAAAGAAAATCAGCTCTAATGTGCCCAAAACCAGAGCTAAGTCAAAGAAAATAAGTGACTCTAATATGCTCAAAACCTGAGTCGCAGAGAAAGAAGGATGTTTCAAAACTGCAAATTTCATGCCTTCACAGTTTTGTTTTCAGTTTTCTACAAGTCTTGACTCCAGCAAGTTAGATAGTCTAATCTTGGCTTGGTTGTTTTTCAATTTCCTGTTTTAGAATATAGTGAAGAAACCTATTGGACAGTTTAATCCCAGTAGGTAGTAGATTAGGTAGAGAATCAAATGATACCAACAGTCTAATCTGGCCTCATGGAGAAATAAGGGTAGTTTTAGAATAGGCTTCTTTTCTGTTTGAAAAATAAAATGATGTAAGGGGTCTGCTAGCTAAAATGCACCCTAGAAGAAGAAAAAATGCTAGGACTATAGTTTGGGTAGGTAGTTTGATTGAGAAAAATGTGTCTGCTAATGTAACATAGTCATATTGTGGCATCTGATCAAAAAAAGGGATGTGCCAAGCAGCAGGCAACTGGCCTACTCCAAAGATCATCCCTGGTTTCTTGCCTCCTTCAAGATAAATCCATCCGCATGTGGAGCCACTGATAGCCCCCTATGAAATTCTTGACAAGCAAGTTGGGGGCTATGTCATTTTGGAGACCTTCAAGGAATGCATCTCCCCTGAAGACACATCATCCTTGAAGTCTTCTGAAGGCCTTTTCTTTTCTAGAAAAGTTCCCTCTGTTGATTTCCCATCTAAGGCCTCACTAGTTATAAATGTTGCTCCTAAAAACCAACATTGCCCCTGATACTCCTGCAAAATGTCCCTTTTTCCCCTTTTTCCTCCTTCTATCAAAGTGCCTTCGTTCCCTTCTATCTCCCCTATTAACCCTCTACACCCCTCCAAAATCCCCTAAAAATCCCTACACCCTTTGTTTCCCCAAATTCCCCCCTCATCTCCCTATCATTACCCTTTGGGCCACAAAATACATTAAAAAGGCTTAAAAAACCCTCTCCGGACATTATATGAGGCCTAGCCCGTTTTCTAATAAGCCTGCGCCCATTTTCTTCCATGTAGCCCAGCGCTATGACCAAGCGCGAACCCCAAAATCGCTTGTCCCACAAAGTTCATCGGGCGTTTTCTCAACCGTCGATCCATGTAGATCGAACGGCGGACATCAAATATTCAGCGCTCCCATTTTTTCCCTGCTCAAACCTTTGTTGAGCCATCGCCGTCCAAATACATAGTGATCCGATGGTTCATAGCCTATTCCGCCCAGTGGACCCTACAGTGCACTATGTCAAACCCGTTGGTTTCCATCACACCACTTATGCGTGGAGGCGGTTTTTCTCCAATGCCCAGCGATTCCACTCATCGCGAGCCGCATGTCCCCTGTACGACGGCAAAACTGCCATCCCATCATGCATTATCCTTCAGACCAAGCCGTGGAGCGATATGTGTAATACCCGTCCAATCTGTCAGCCCCCATCTGACGGCTATCGTCCCTTGAAGTTGCACACGCGATAACCCATGTTATGGCCCGCCGTCCATCGTCCTCCACCGTTGATCTCCACCATGATCAACGGTCCAGATTTGTTCGGCCCCCACTAACTTTTCCACTATCTCTCGATCCCGCCACGTCATCTCTATGTGCATCCTTCGTACATACTCCCTTTCCATTGCATATAATTGGTTCATTTCGTGTCTTTTAACGTTTTGTCGTTCGTTTTTCGCTCTGCAGACCGCCACCTCCACCAGAGCAGATTTCCATTGTTCCTCTGCATTTTTCTCCACCATGTCACCGTCTACACTACCTTTCTCCACCTCCACATCATCCGCCACCCCATCCATCGTTTCTTCACTATTTTTGTGTTTTGCAGGGTTTCAGAGAAGCAAAAAACCGCTATGATGCACGCCTCTGTTATAGTGACAGTGAAATCAAAGAAGATCATCTACAGAGGAAAAATTTATAAAAATAACGACCCGGGAAGGTGAAGACAGGTCTTGCATTAAAGAAGGCCAGAGTTCAACACTGAAAACCTTCCAGCATCATTAAAAGCCCGAGCTAACCTGTCAGAAGCAAAAATGGAGTGGCAAAGTGGTTCAGTACAAAGCAAAGGAGATTGAGGCGCACTAACGAAGACCCTGAGCCTTAAATTAGCGGTTTAGAAGGCAAAGCATCAATTTGAAGACCCCGAGGATCGATCAGAGGATCCTGAGCGCAAGTAAAAGGTAACATCAGGGTTTATTCATTAGCATAATGTTTTTGTTCAGCAAGTACAGGGCGCCCATACAACTTTTATTATGCACAATGTCCCTGAAGGAATTTCCACCCTAACAGCAGTTCAAAACTGCCAGAGCATTTATATGACACACTTCTTAGTAGTTTATTTTATTTTTGTTCAAAGCACCAGGAGTACTACAGCCAAAAGATGTCAAGATCATATCTGGATAAGATCACTCTTTCACAAGGGAGGTGACAAATATTAAATATGCAGCAGTCAAACAGAATGGGTTTCGGCCCTACATTGATTTTTGTGTTTAATGTTACATTTAAGTGTTCACCTACCCCTTCAGTCAATCTTCTATTCATCCTCTGCTATAAATCACGGAAGGAAATTATTGTAAACGTTGTTGATGAGATATCAGAGAAATGCAAGGATTTTCCTCTTGAGACAAGTTCTCTGTGTAATATTGTAAGATAGGCTGAGATTTCATGTATTCAGGCTGAATGTTCAAGCCATGGGAAATGATGTACCTGATTGGTGTTGTTTTTAATATGACAAGCACATTTCTTTGGATCCTGATCTAAAGAAGCTGGTGATGTTTTCTTATCTCTGTGTTTGATTCCATTTCATTCCATTTCTATAGGCTTGCATCAGAAGTTTGGCATAATATTTACCCTTGATAGGTACCTTATGTTGCTGATCTCCCATCCTTTTATGTTTTCTGCTTATATGTGTATCTGAATATTGATTTCAATTGGTTTAACCAGTGTAGTGGATGATATTGCCTGCTGTCTGATGTATGAATTAATGAAATATATGTTTAGATGTTCTTTTTAGGGTTTAGTTGGATGAGTTGAGAACACTAGGAGGTCTAGAACACTGTCTCTACCTCACTAGGATCTTTCCATCCCAATTAAGCCTCTCTAAGATCCCTTGTTTTGCCTCTGATTTTGTCCAAGAAGGCCTGGAGTTAAGTGACCTCTGACCTGATCTATATACAGGATTGGATGGTTCTCCTCCTCTCATTTTCAGTCCTTAATGTCCCATTCCAAATATCATCTTCAAGATCCAAATGCTCTGGATGACTAGCCCAACTGAAAGCTTGCACATTGAACACAAGTAAATCCTCTCTTGACTCCATTTCCCAATGGCCTTGATGTTCTCTAAGTTATCTACCTTTGCCTAATTTCCTCTTTGCTCATCCTTGTCTTATATTGGACCCTTCTTTCCTGATTCCCAACAACCAAACATAAACAAACAAACCTTGTGCATATAACCAACCTAAAATCATAACTTAGAGCTTCAAAGACATACACTTTGACAATCATAGATAGATCCCTCTCTGGACCTAGGAGGGCTAGATCCTAAGGTCTGAAAGTGGTTCTATGTTGTCTCATCTTTTGGTCTTGTCAACCTGGCCAAAACATGGGAACACCAACAGATGGCTACTCAGGATACAATCAGATTTTAGTACATCCTAATGATTAATTAAAGACAACCTTTACTACATCTTTGGGCACTTTCATGTATGTGAAAATTCCCTTTGGTCTAATGAATGCTGGTGCTACATTCCAGAGAGCCATGGACATTGCATTCTCGAAAGAATTGGGCTACTTCATCATTGTTTACCTCGATGATGTCACTTTTTTTTCCAAGACAGATGAAGAGCACTTAGAACACGTGAGAAAAGTATTCTAGAAATGCAAAAATTCCGGGATATCTTTAAATCCTAAGAAAACATTGTTTTGTCTCCAAGAAGGTAAACTACTTGGACACATAATATCAAAAGAGGGGATAAAGATAGACCCAAAAAGGATCGAGGCTATATTGCAAATCACTCATCCTTGAAACATCAAGGAACTTCAATCTTTCATTGGAAAGATTAATTTCTTAAGAAGGTTCATACCCAACTTGGCTAAACTCCTTAGAAACATTACAAACATGCTGAAAAAGGTAGAAGGAGTTAAATGGACCTTAGAAGCAAAGAAATCTTTTGAGTTGGTAAAACAAGCATTAACCAAAACACCAGTTCTAATAAGTCCTGATTTTTCAAAGGATTTTTACATTTTTTTGTTTGCATCAGAACATACAATAGCTGCTATCCTATTGTAGAAAAACCCACAAGGACAAGAGAAGCCTATTGCATTCTTTAGCAAGGCATTGAGAGATGCTCCTCTGAAGTACAACATTATGGAAAAACAAGCATTTTCCTTAGTCAAAGCCTTAAAGGACTTCAAAGTTTATATTTTGCACTCCCACATCATTGCCTTTGTCCCAAATTTAGTTGTGAAAGACATTCTAACATAGGACCCAGATGGTAAGAGAGGTAAGTGGGTAGTTGTGATACTTGAATATGATTTAGAAATCAAGCCCACTAAATTCATTAAAGGCCAAGGTCTAGCTAGATTAATGGCTGAATCAAATTTTGAAGTTCTTGATATAAACATGATAAATGCTTTGGATGAGCAAGTGGAACTGTCAACTCCCATTATTTAAAACCATTTTATGAATTCCTCTTTGTATGCTGATAGTATATATGTTCTGCTTAATTTGAATACACCTCTTGGTTTATCAAAAACAATGGCAAGGTTTTTAAAGTTAAAAGTTGTAAACTACTGCATTGTAGATAAATGTCTTTATTGGAAAAATGCAAGTGGGTTATTGCTTAAATGTTTTCCTGAGAATGATGCAGAGAAGGTTAAGCACGAGTTCCATGAAGGAGAATGGGGAGGCCACCTGTACTGGAAGACAACAGTCGACAAAATATTTAGAGTTGGTTACTATTGGCCCACCCTCTTTCTGGATGTCCATAAAATGATCATTTCCTGTCATAAATTCCAACTCTTTGAAGGAAAAATGAAATTGTTTCCCTTACCTTTGCATCCAATCACTGTTGAAGCCCCTTTTCAACAGTGGGGACTTGAATTCATAGGAGAAATACATCCACCATCATATGCCCAACACAAATGGTTTCTCACTGCAACAGACTACTTTACCAAATGGATAGAAGCCATCCCTTCTAGGAAAGCCAATGACTCTGTTATTATAAAGTTTCTTGAAACTCATATCCTATCTAGATTTGGCTATCCTAGGAAGATCATCACTGATAATGCTACAACATTTGGATCCAAAAAGATGGTTGAATTTTGTCACAAATATTAGATAACATTGGGTCATTCTACTGCTTATTACCCTCAAGGTAATGGGATAACAGAATCCTCAAACAAGAGTTTGGTAAACATAATCAAGAAGTTGCTGGAGGACAACAAGAAGTCTTGGCACACAAAGCTAGTGCATGCACTATGGGCTGACATATTAACACTTAAGAAATCTATTGGGATGTCACCCTATCAGCTTGTGTATGGTACAAATGCAATTTTTCCAACCGGCCTTGGTGTGCCAGTTATGAAATTGATTCAGGAGGTGCAGACTGAAGACAATGACATGATCAGAAGAATAAATCAGACCATACATCTTCAGAAAACCAGAGAGGAGGTTTACATCAGAGCATTACAAAAGCAAGAGAGCATCAAGAAGATTTTTTATAAAAGAACAAAGTACAACAATTTCAACATTGGTGACAAAGTGTTAAAGTGGGACTCAAGGAGAGAAGACAAGGGCAAGCATGGGAAATTTGATAACTTATGGCTTGGCCCTTATCTCATTCATTCTGTTGCAGGTAACAATGCTTATTTCTTGCAGGAATTGAATGGAGCTGAACTGTTTGGGGGTCTTGTCAATGGCAGGATGCTCAAACATTATTTCTCTTGATCATATCCTGTTTGGAAGCCTTTTTATCTCTTTTCTCATTATAAATATTTCATCCATCATTGCATTCAAAGTTATAAAAATAAAAAATACAAAAACAATAAAAGAAAGAAAAGAGGGTATATTGTAAAAACAAGAAAGGTACATCCCCATACCAAAAAAGAGAAACAAAATCTGAAAGTGTGCAAGCCCAAATGCTACTCCTGAAAAACACACTCCTAGTTAGTCATATATCCTAATCATGACTAATTAGTTTTCAATTGACTGCTGATAGGTTAGTGAAAGAAAATTTTCCAAACAGCTTAATCTTGGCTTATCAGTTAGGTAGATTAGGATAGAAAAATAAAGGTTCAAACAAGCTCAAAATCCGAACCTCAGTTTCAAAAATAAGAATGAATCTAATATGCTTTAATCTTGAGTCAAAGACAGAAGTAAGCTAGTTCTAAAATGCCCAAAATTTGAACTAGAAAAGAAAAGTAAAAAAGCTTGAACAAACTCAAAAACAAAGCTGAAGAAAAGAGAAGGTTGTGCTTAGAACTTTCAGATCTTAAGCCTTCACCATTTTGATTTAATTCTTTGCAAATGATAATCTATGTGCACCTTGTTTTTATGCCATAGATCAGCAACAAGTTAGACTGTTCAATCCTGAATTGTATGCTTTTAAATTTCTATTTTAGAAATTAGAGAATAAAAATTTGTTAGACTGTCTAATCCTAACAGATAGTAGATTAGGTAGAGAAGCTTATGAACTCAACTATTTAATCTGAGTTCATGGAGAAATAAAATGTAGACTTAGATTATTTTTTTTCTTTCAAAAGAATAAAAAATTTGTAAAAGAGTTTTCCAATCCAAGTGCACTCTGAAAGGAGAAAAAATGTTAGATTAGTAGGATTGGGTAGGTAGAAAGCTTGGTTTGATAGTATTCCATTGTCTTTCATGGCTGCTAACATTTTCAGAGCAAAATAAGATCATCCAAGTGAATAAATTTGCAGCCCAATGGATGAGGCATTGATCAGCATCCCATAGAATGCAAGTCTGAAGTTCTTGATGCCTTCAAGAAGGCACCATCCCCATGTGGAGCCACTGTTAGCCACCTATAAAATTTTTCATATGAAATGGTAGCTAAATCATGTTTTAAGCCTTCAAGAAACAATTTTATTGCCAAATTTTTATTTCTTGAAGTCTTGTGAAGATATCTTATCCTTTGATTAATCTTCACTGCTGTTTCCCTCTCAATTTTGAAAATCTGTTGTTTTCCTGAAGAAAAAACTACTGCAAAAACTCCATTTTCCCCTCATTTTTACCCCTTCTTCCACTCAAAATTAACCTCATTTTTATTCCCTTTTCCCCACTAAGATCCTCATTTTTTCCTCATTTTTTCCATTTCCTTTTGTAAAAACCCCTTTGATAAGGTTTAAAACTCATTTTTTTCCTTATTGGAAGCTTTCAAATCCTTTAAAAAATTCTTGAAAAATCATAAAAATGAGCCCTTTTTTGTGCTAAGGCTTTAGGCCCCTTTGGCTAAGCCCCAAACCACTTACCCACCATGCGACCTAGTTCCAGAACCAAGCGTTAAGGCCCTGGGTGCTTATCACAATCGAGCATTCATGTGAAGCGCATGTCTTTTGTTACAAAAATCCCCCGATGTGATTGGCTTCTCTTCCTTATAACTCCCAATCCCTTGCTTCCTTTGTAAAACCAAAAGCCCCGCAATCGAGCACTAAACACCATAAATAAACCCTTCCCAAAAAAAATTTCCCTTTGTATTTAAAAAAAATCCAATTCTCTTATGTTTTAAAGAGTCCCGACGGTTATTGGTTGAAGTGAATCCTGACCATTGATTTAAACCAATCAAACGATCATTGGGATCCTGCATTGGAGATTTCATTGGATGCGTTTGAATATTTTATTGATCTCCCCTGATTGGAAACCTCCCGATGACTTCTCAACCGTCAATTTTCCCTACCAGTCCCAGATCCGACAGCCCACATCGTTTTGATTCATAAGCTCATCCCTCCACCTTTGGACCCCTAATTCATTCCCGACCATTGAATCTAGTTCTAAGATCAATGGCCCTCGTTCAATCGCATCGTCGCTTTGATCAATTTTCCCTCGCTGATCGCAATCTTTCGATTGCATCTAGGCTGTCCATTCTGTTAGACTCCTATACCAATAGGTGTCATATATCATGATTGACTTGATGGGCTATGTAATATGTTCATACCTTTCCTTGTTGCAAAGGTTTTCCATATTTAAAAAAAAAAAACAAAATATTTAAAAAAATTTAAAAAATGTAAAGAGGGTATACCCTAAAATAAAAATCAAAGGGTAAAAAAAATGAAAAAAAAGGCCAAAAAAACGGAAAAAATGAACCCCACCAAAAGAAAGGCCAAGAAAGTGCGCAAGTCTAAGTGCCACTACTTTTCACTCTTATGTAAATAAATAAATTGTGTGAAACTTGTATCTTGTGCCACAACTTATGAACAGTCAAACAGTTTAAGCTTGGCTAGTTCATCTTTCAATTTTATGTTTTAGATAGAGAATAAAATCTGACCAAAATTTTTAATCTTGGTAGATAAGTAGATAGGTAGAGTAAATAAAAGGAGCTCAAAAGTTTAATTTGAGCCCTTGGATGTAATAAGGTTATAATTAGATAGATTTCTAAATGTAAAAGAAAAAGTGTGATAAGGGTTTGCCAGTCTAAGTGCACCCTAATAAAGAAGAAAATGGTAGGTTAAAGTAGGCAGGGTAGGTAGATGTTGTGCAGAATTACATGTGATGGATAATGACTCTAGATGTATTAAATATTTACTTTCATCACAACTGAAAAGGCAGACACTACACTAGAAGAACTTCAAGCAAAGCAAAGTCAAATTATTAACTTCCCTTCTCATTTTTCCCTAACAATTTCACTAATCCTAAGTATTAAGGCATTTGAAAATTAGAGGGGCTCTAGGTATTTCCTTGACTTTTGGAGGGACCGGACCCTTGGCCCAATAATTGGAAAAGCTTAAGTACTTAAAACCATTCATAATGTCATTCATTAAATTCTAAAAATCAAAATTATGCAATATTTCACAAAAAACCCTATTCATGCAAGAAAAAGTTAAATACATTAACCTAATGTTTTATACTTCGCACTTCCATTCATTTTTCATATTAATTTTTAACTTTATTATTTAAATCCCTATGAAAATCCACCCATCCCCGTATTAATTTAATAATAAAATTCCCAAATATTATGTATCCCACCCCGTTGGTTGAAATATAACCTTAATATGGTGGTTAATTAATCAAATCATGAATCCGCATCCCCACCATGTTTAAATACATTAATTAACCCTCATGGTTAATTAATAACTTACTCGACCAATCATACTCCTCCCGATATGATTAAATAATCTTTAATTATATTGGGCCCACCCTTGTTAATATTCCCTCATCTTACCTCCCCAATAGTCGTCTGATTAACCCTTCCATATCCTACGGTTGTCAGCCATATCGCTGCGCCTCCCCGTCCGAACGATAATGCGCGATGGCCAAGCGGTTTTTTGAACAGTGTTGTGCCACGTATCATGAATCCTATGGAATCGCTCGCCCTCCGCTGAAAATCGCCTGTCCCCAAGAGTGGTGCGATATATACCGCTTACCACTAACAAAACCACCGTACTTGCTGAAATAATTCACTACTGCCATGCCAATTATGATCCCAATCAACGAGCTGTCATGTCCCCGAGTCAAACCATCTTTTTCCCAATAACTGCTCAGTCTATCAATGAAATCTTGTAGTTTAAGCCTGGTCAAGCCCTGACTCCCCTTTCTGTGGGAGATTTACTTGAAAAATTGACTAATTTATCTCAAGAAGAGCTGAATTGTCTCTGCCAAACTTTCATGTTGCCAGAACATCAACCCAAAGGCCCACCTCCTTATGGATATACTTTTTTAACAGATGTGGGCAGACTCATTTTGAATATGATATCCTCTGTAATGGGTTTCAATACTAGCGAATATGTTGATCAGTTAACCCTAGTATTGTTGTCCATTTTTACCCCTAGACAGCCCCCTTCTGTCAAATATGATTTTGCTTCCTACATTTCTGATAAAATCCATGACCAGTTCATGAGATTAGAAGATGAGAGAGTTTTTAAATATTCCACTGTTATATACCATCTTATTCTTTTCTATCAATCAGAGAGTTTCCCTTTCCATGTCATGAAACTTGATGCCAAAAGAAATCCTAGGTATGTCATCTTTTGGTCTGCAATCTTCCATAATTCCTCTAATTCTCCTTATTCTTACAATGAGCTTATTGACCTATTTGTGCACCCTGCAACAACTTTATTAACATGAATCTCTCCTCCTAGGGTCAATAATGACATTAATAAAATTCTCCAACTATCCAAGCAATACAAGATAGGTAATTGGTACCTATACAGGAATCATATAGAAATTAGAATATATGGCAGTGAGCTATGTCCTTTCAAGCTACCAAAGTATGTTCAAATGAGGCTCTTTGCCTTGGAATATTTTAGATAGATGATAAATTCATACATAGTCCCTTTTTTTAATGCAAAGAAGAAAGCTCAGCTCAGAATCAAGAGTCAATTAGGTCCTTTTGTTTGCAATTCTAGGATGTAGGAAAAGAAGCTGAAAGAATCCTAGAAAATTATCTCAAATTTCAAAAAAGTTTCCACTGGGTACCTTATGACCCAAACAAATTTATTTGTGATAGGGAATGAAAAATAAATTGTCACCATACCTTCATCATAGAATTCCAGAGATTGAACAATTTGCGAATATGGATGAATGGATGGAAGGAACCTTAATAGAACAAGATAATGAACAGGTCAGTGTTGAAAATGTTATGAAATATCTTGTGAAAATACTTAACCTGGATTCTTTTGGATAGGTCCAAAGACTAGGAATTGGTCCTTCTTCTACTGGAACCTCTCAACAAAATTTGCAGGAAATTAGTGCATCAGCCACAGTAGCATCTAAAGGGAAGGAAAAAGAGACTGCTATTCAGGTTATAGAAAAATTCACAATGACAGAATAGCCTGAAACTTCTAAGGAACAGGGCCAAATACAGACTTCCCCCACTCAGATTAATGTGACAGGAATTTTAATTTTGCAAACTCTTCTCAATGAAGAAAAATGTAAGAAGAGAGATGCAGAAACAACTACCCCTATCAGTGGATCTTCAAAACAACCTGATGTCAAAAGACAAAAATTAAATCCTCTTACAGAAGAAAAATTTAGAAACCCCTGATAATCAGTAGAGAGAAGATTTAAATAGTCAGAAAACATGCACAATCAGTGGGACATCCACTAATTCACAAAGAAAGGAGCTACAAAGACAGCAAAGTGTAGAAGTATCTTCCTTCAAGCCACCAGTGAAGGATGTCTGGGATATTAAGAAAACATTTATAAATATAAAGGCCAGAAATGATCCATTAAGACTTCAAATCTATAATCAATATTTGAAGATGGCTCCCAAAAATCAACAAAGATTGATGTCAGCCTATGATATCCAATAAGGTAAAATGGTGATGAGTCATTTCAAGCCCAAAGTGCAGCAACCTCAAACAGCTGCAGATTATGTTAGAACCAATTTTGAAGTCATGGCAAAGGATATTCATCCTTTGGATCAGATTGAGCTACACAAACAAAAAAGAGAAATGATTTATTCAACTTTGATTGATAAATCAATGATGACCCAAATATTACGGGATTCCTTGAATAATACTGCTGCTCAATTGCATCTTGAGAAAGCTTCTTCCTAGGCTAAGGACAACAGAATAAAAACTTTGGAAGAAATAATTATTGGATTGGGTCATAATCCCAAAGATTTCAAAGATATAAAAGCCTTGATTAAAAAGAAATATGATGATATTGTAGCCTTAAGAAAACAACTAAAGTTGCCATCTTCAAGGCATCCACAAACTGCAGAAATCATAAAGCAAAACTCTAAAGAAGAATTGATTGAATTGCTCCTAAAACTGAATGAGCAACTAAATGAGTCTGAGAAAGAACTTGAAAAGGCATTAAAGGACAAGAAAACAAACATTCTGGCATCTACAGCAGAATTAATTACAGGTAAAAAAATAACAGGTCAACCAACAGAATTATCACAGGTCAAAATTCCCAATTTAAGCACTGAAGAATTAATAAAATCAATGGAGGAATTGAAACTCCAAGTGACAGAGCTTTAGAAAAAAAAGGTAAAATTTATCTCCTTAGAGCAAAAATATGATCTCTCAAAAATGAGTGTTGCAAAAAAGACAAGAGATATTAATAGATTAGAAAAATTGGTGAAAGCATTAGAAAGGGATCTCACATTGGAGAAATATTTGGGAGAAATCAAAGAAATTCTTTGGACCGACATCATTCAGTCAATAAAAGAGGTCTGGCCATCAATCCAAATAATATATGAGTAGAATGATTTAATTAAATTGGCTCTGGAGGAAATTTTAAAGGCAAGAGAAGAATTAGGAAACATGCCTGAAGAAGCCAATGATCTTATACAATTTTTGAATACCAATAATAGATATCAACTTGAAGAACTAGGCATCCAAGATAGAACAGGAACAATTTTGGAGATTAAAAGAGCTTTTACTAAAAGAACTCTGATGTAGAATCTAGAAAGAATATGCTCTGATATGTAGGAAGAAGTCAATGCCTTTACAAAGAGATTCAATATTTTGCAGAGTAAAGGATTGCCAAGTCCTTTAATTTCAGAGAGTAAAATTATGAGCCTGGAAAATTATGTTGAGAAATTGAATAAATATGTTGACAACCAGGCTAGTTCATCAGTAACAAAAGCATTGCCTACAGGAAATATTCTTCATGACAATCTGGAAAATTTGTTTTATCTCGAACATGAGGTAAAACACCTATTCCCAATTTAGCCTACTTTCTTCAGATATACAGAGATTGATGAAACTCTTAGGAAGCTTCAAAGAACAAGAATACCAAAAATAGAATGGTGGGAAGGAATGTTAGGATTTTTGTAAATATTATCCTTGTATGAATTTTGATTATTTACTACAGTAAGACATGATAACAGGATAAAAAAAGATCAAACATAAGTTAAAGTGTATCAGTACAGGTAAAGAGTATCAGTAAAACAGAGCAGCTAACACAAAATTACTAAAGAGGACAGTAGCAAGCCCAATCATAGGGCCTGCCTCCAGCACATTCTCGAAAGAAGGGAACAACACAACATCGGTTATCCTTTCTCTTATCTATGAGACCATATGTCTCTATTTTCTTGTAATATATCCATGAGTCATCCTAGATTATATCTCATTTTGTTAGGAGATATTTTTGATAATTTTTTGTATAAATACTCCCTCAATTGGAGTATTGAGGGGGTGGCTTTTTAGACTTTGCTGTCATACTGATTATTTTGGAATAAAGTGTTGTTGGATAGAATTTCGTATGGCTAGCTGGATAAAGAATTGATGCAAAATACTTTTCACAGGATTCTCGAGTCAGACAACGGATCAATAAGTCATCTACCTCTTATGTTTTAGAGTTTTATATTTGTTTATTATACCATATGTGTTTCATATCTAAATGATAAACAAAAGGAAGTAATTCAGAAAGTGCTTAAGTGCAATCTATTTTCAATCGTTGTTATTCTTAATGTTTTCTTCTGAACTAGTTTAAACTGTGAATTCTTAATTGCTCTTATTTTCTAGTTTATCCATTCTGATTATTTGATAAAGAATTCTTAATTGCTCTTTGTTAATAATCATTCGGGTTCCCTCTTTCGAAAATATTGAAGGATTATTAATTTCCCTTCACCCATTTCGAGTTCATTCCATTCATTTAAGATCTTTAATTGTTCCCTATTTGATTACCTTTCCCTGTGAAACCATCCTTTATTAAGAAACTACATCCAGTTAAGTCGTATTCTTTGACTCCATTAGCCCAATGGACTAAAGCTACTCAGTCACACCCCTTTGCTAATGAATTTCATCACCCAAACAAACAAAATCAAAATCCCTGAATTTTTATAACTAGCCTAATATCTTTTAAAAGACAAAGCTAAATATTACAGAGAGAGCCCTCTCTCGGTACAGATTGGCTAGATTTTGTACCTAAAAGTTGGTTTGTGGTTACCTCGGACCGCTTTCCTCTTCCAAAAACTTCAAGAAAAATCTAAGTGATAACATAGTGGCGACCATACTGGGGAGCTGAATAATTTTATTGTTACTATTGTTTACTTTATAAACTACAGACGGAGCCTGAAGTTACCAAGGTATCCTTTGAACTACTTTTGCTCTGCAATTGCATTAGTAAATCAATTTTGCTTCAGTCTATCTCCGTTCTAGTTTATGAACTGAACATTCGGTTTCAAACATTTGATCAGTTCCTCTAGTCAAATAAATCTTTAAGAAAATTTAAATCCAAAATCTTAAACCTCTTAAAGAGATTGTAGAATTTGTATTATTCATTCCATTTAGACAAAAAAAAAAAACCAAAAAAAGAACCATCTAGAAAACTGGCTTCAGAAAGGACTCATTACACCAGGTCTAATCCTAATCCAAATCCCCTGCCTGTGTTTGAAAATCTGAATCTGATCTCCAGGATTCTTAAGAGACAGGAAAGCCAAGAAAGTTCTGCTAGTTCTCGGCCTCTCTATAGATCAATATCCTATCCTGTGAAGTGAACTTACCTTGAGGGCGAACCTTTTGATGAGAAATTTGAAACCTCTCTATTTGTAAATTTTTTTGAATCTGAGTTGTCCAATTTGGTTCTAGACCCAGTATTTATTGAAGATTTACAATTTGAATTTGTTACTTCACATCTTGATAAACATTTGTGAAATTCCATACAATCTGAGCTTACTTCTGAACGAACATCAAAAATTTATGTGATCACTTCAGCCTCTCCAAGTTCATCAACATTTCCTCAAACATTTCAACCTCAAATTACCCCTTCTATTGTTGGGTGTGGAGCCTGATTATCTTGTTTACTTTGTATCACAGCACTGGACCGCTGTACCTTAAAAGGGGCGGCAACGCTGCCTGTAATTAATCGCTACCATGGGGGGGTCCAAGGGGGGGGGGGGGGGAGCACTTTTTCGGAGGCCCCGCCCCCCCCTTGTAGAAATTTGCTGAATAATGATTAATTATTCACCGAGACTATCCTGATCACATATCAATTCGAATTCATATGCAACACATAATCTCTTCCACTCAGATCATCATACATGCGGAAATAAAGCAAGCGATAGCACATCAAATCATCATACACATTAACACAGTATGTATGGGGAAAGCTTATAGCTGAAAACCCCGCAGCTATTGTGTATATTATAATGGAGAAATCATGTAACAAACTTAGTACAATACTCCTCACAAGTACTCAGTACTTTCTCATAAAGTTACACACAATCTAGCTCAGTTTTGAACAGGTTACTGGTTCAAAACTCACTGCCAATTGCCTTGCCTCTATTGCACAATCCAGGCCTGTCTATATAGAGATCCAAGGTTTGAATCTCCTTGGCTTGATAGCGCAATCATCATGGGAAATTCCTCCAAGTGTGGTGCAAATCTCATGCACAACTAATGTCGCCACTGATAGCTAACTCCACCCTTTCATCTACCTCTTTCACTGGTCTCCACTGAACTGTCCATGCACTGTAGTGAACCGATGTGTTCTTGAGTTGAATAATGAGTTACTAATTAATGAATTAAATAATATTTAATTCACTCCACTCATTACTAGTTGATTAGCTAGTTAAACTAATCTCAACTAGTTTAACTAAGTTAAACCGAACACAACTCCACCATCTGTCTCATTAACTCCACCAAACTTCTGCCACTGAATTCGTAACTGAAGTCAACCATGCATGTGCTCACCAAACCCTTAGGAATAGCATAATTCCTCTGTCAGATGCATGAGCCACTTCCAAGGCTCGAACTGAAGTGCTCCAAGAGAGTAAACTGAAGTTTATAGTCCAAATATTATTAAGGGTAAATAATATTTGACTTCCCTATTTTTAGGATAGGCAGTCTAAATATAGACTTCGACCTATAGGTCAAAAAATAGAGGTCCATCTATTTTTACCAACATGACCAATACTCCAAGAATAACATACTGCAACCCCTGGACAATGCTCCATATGTCTAAAAATAGACATAGTCTAAAAATAGACTTTGCGCCAGAATTTGCCTGCGGGCCCACTTAGTGAAGGCGACTTCATTTCACTAAGCTCCATCATCTTGCTGCATTTTCAACACTCCCTCTCAAAAAGATATGGATTATCTGCAACCCCTATCCTGCCTCTGTGGAATTCGAACTTGCTCCTGGTGAGCGCCTTCGTCAGGATGTCGGCATCCTGATCCTCCGTGGGAACATATGAAAGCATCATGATTCTCCGCTGAACACAATCTCTGATATGATGGTACCTGATGTCGATGTGTTTGGATCTATCATGAAATACTGGATTAGCCGAGAGTTTAATGCAACTCTATTTATCACAGTAGATCACTGTAGGCTCCAAATGCAACTCGAACAATCCAACGAGGATCTTCCTCATCCAAATAGCCTCGCATGCAGCCAAGCTAGCTGCCATGTACTCGGCCTCTGTTGAACTGAGTGCCACGGATCTCTGCTTCCTGCTGTACCAGGAAACTGCTGTTGACCCAATGCTAAAAACTCCTCTAGATGTGCTCTTCCGGTCCGTTGGACTCCCTGCCCAATCTGCATCAGTGAAGCCAGAAAGCTTCGCTCCATCCTCCTGTCTGTACCATAGACCATATCCCGATGTGCCTCTAATATAGCGCAATAAATGCTTGCCTGCCTTCCAAAAGAGCTTGGTAGGCTTAACCATAGCTTGCGAAAGCTGGTTAACTACATAGCATATATCGGGTCGTGTATTGACCAGATACATAAGCGACCCCACCAACTGTCGATAGACAGTGGCATCCACTACCTCCACTGAAGTAGCATTCTCCTTCCTCCAACCACCAGGAAGAGGAGTGTCAACAGGCTTGCAGCCTTGCATGTTGAACCTCTCCAGAATCTCCCGAGCATACTTGCCCTGAGAAACAAACAGTCCTCCACTGCGCTGCCAAATCTCCAATCCCAGGAAATAATGAAGGATGCCCAGGTCCTTCATCTCAAACTCTCGTGCAAAATCCTCCTTGCATGAAAGTATCAACTGCTCGTCGCCAGTCAAAATCAGATCATCTACATACAGTACGATGATCAACAGCTTCCCCTCCACCACAATCTGGTACAGGTTTGGATCCGCCTCACTCTTGGAGAATCCAAGCCCGGTGAAGTAGCTGTCTATCCGAGTGTACCAAGTACGAGGTGCTTGCTTCAGCCCGTACAGTGCTCTCTTGAGTCGGCACACATGCGACTCACTGCTGAAGATCTCAAAACCTTCAGGCTGCTCTATGTACACCTCTTCCTCAATAACTCCATTGAGGAACGTAGTCTTCACATCCATCTGATGAATGTGCCACCCCATCTGCGCTGAGAGAGCAAGGATCGTTCGTATGGAAGAGTACCTTGCGACAGGTGCAAAAGTCTCCTCATAATCGATCCCCTCGATCTGTGAGAAGCCACGGGTGACAAATCTCGCGTTGTACTTCTCCACACTCCCGTCAGCCGCCTGCTTCACTTTGTAGATCCATTGCAAACCCACCACTGATTTCCCCTCCGGTCTTGGGACAATCTCCCATGCACTGTTTCTAATGATCGAATCATATTCTTCGATCATGGCATCAACCCATGCAGGTTCCTCCACAGCTTCCTCAAAAGAGGATGGCTCCATCACGACACATTGACTCACAAGAGCCATGTATCCAGTGTACCGATCCGGTGACTGCCTCTGTCTGCATTGTGCTGTAGGTGGTCCTACAACCTTCTCTGCATCTCGAGCCAGTCGCTCAGCTTCTGTAGTGTGCATGTGCCCTCTGATGGTTGGCGCTGCATGGGTGGTTTCTTCCACCTCCTGAAATTCCTCTTGTGGCTGATCCACATTCGGAAGCTCCTCCTTAGGAACTAACAACTCCTCATCTGCATGCAAGTGTAGCTCCCTCTCAAGCGAACACTGCATGGCTTTCTCCTCCTGAAATTTTATATCTCGTAGCACAAAAATCTTGCGACTGTCTGACAAATACACCCGATAGTTGTGAGGTGTATCAGTGTACCCCACAAATATTCCAACCTCTGCAGTTGGATCCAGCTTTCTTCTCGCATCCTTCGTCACATGCATGTAGACATGAGAACCAAAAATCTGCAAATGGGAAATATCAGGCCTCTTGCCAGAATAAGCCTCCTCCGGTGTACTCATGCCAAGAACCTTGTGAGGAAAACGGTTCTACACATACACTGCTGTATTGCATGCCTCAGCCCATAAGTGAAGGGGTAGGCCCTGATCATGCAACATCGCCCATGCAGCACCCACGGTCGTTTTGTTCTTCTGATCAACCACCCCATTCTGCTATGGGTTATGGGGTGCGATGAGCTCTCTCTGAATCCCTTCTGCGCTACAGAACTCCTTGAATTTAGCCGAGATGAATTCACCACCGTTATCACTCCTTAGAGCAATCACCTTCTTCCCCGACTCCTTCTCAACCAGTGCTTTAAACTCACAGAACTTCACGAATGTATCGCTCTTCTTCTGCATGAAGAAGATCCAACACTTTCGAGAGAAATCATCAACAAATATCACATAATACTTGTGCTTTTCTGTCGAAGCAACTGAGAAAGGACCACACACGTCTCTGTGAACTCTCTCAAGAATTTTCGCGGCGCGACTATCCTTCTCGTGAAAGGTGGCTTTCACATACTTCCCCAAAGTACACCCCTTGCACTGATCTGACTGTGCAAGAGTGCCCTTAGGAAGCCCAGTAGAAATTTGTTGCATCATCTTCAAAGCTCAATGGTGAAGGTGGCCCAATCTCCTGTGCCACAGTTCGCCCTCATCATCTCGGCTCACCACTTCTCCCGCCTTGCATGCCATTGCTGTGCAGCCATCTACCTTCAACTGATAAAGGTTCTTGGTTTGAACCCCTATCTTCCGGGTCTCTCCAGTAGTCTTACTGCGCATGAAGGCTTTTCCTTCGCTGAAGACCACATCATACCCCTTATCCTCCAACATCGCCACAGAGATCAAGTTCTTCTTCAATCCAGGTACATGCATGACATCCTTCAATACAAAGGGTTTACCAGACTCCCTCTGAAATGATATGGTACCGATACCAGTCGCACTGTATCTACCATCATCGCCCATCTCGATGTGCACACCCAAATCTTTGTCCTCCAGATCTGAGAACAACTCCCGATCTCCCGTCATATGAAATGACGCACCGCTGTCCAAGAACCACATCGATCCCATCACACTTGAAACCAAGCATGCAATCAGTGAAAAGTCAAGCTCGAACTGTGAAGCCAAAGCTTCTCCATCTGCAGATCTTCCCGCTTGCTTGTTCTTCTTCTTCTTTGGACAATTGGTAGCATAATGTCCGTGATCATGGCAATGAAAACACTTCACTTTCGCCATATCCTGCTTCTTGCCCTTTGCACCAGAATGAGAGGTTTTCTTACCCTTCCCCTTCTTTTCTTTGGCAACCAAAGCGCAATTTTCTTCATCAGCTCCCTTTGATGAAGATCCATCCCGAGTAGTCCTCTTTATCTCCTCCTGCATGAGATCCGCCCAAAGGCGCTCCCATCCCGGCAGCTTCTCCCGACCATTGACACTATCTTGATATGAGTGCCAAGCCTTCGGAAGACCAAGGAGAGCCAGGTCGACCATGTCCTCATCTTCGACAATCACCCCCACACTTCCCAGCTCATCTCTGCACTGAGTGAACTTCGTGAGGTATTTGGCGATACTGTCGCCCTTCTCCATCTTGATGTTCCCGAGCTTATCTTTGAGCGCCAGCTTCCTTTGGTCGCTCTTACTCTGGAATAGATCCGTCAAAGCTTTCCACATTAAATATGGAGAAGCCTTTCCATGCAGGCTGGATACAATATGATCCTTGACGCCCTCCAACAGGATCCTTCGACACTTCGCCATCTTCTTTTGCCATGCTTCGACTTCAGCAAGATCAGTGGGCTTTTGGACATCCATATCCACGAACTCCTTCAGACCATTATCTTCTAATACTTCCTCCATGCGATCCTTCCATGCAACATAATTCGAACTGCCTTCAAGAGCATATTCGAGTCGCAAACCGTTGAAAGACATTTTCAACACCGGCACTAAGAAAACAAAACTGCTGCAAAATTTCGAATTCCACCTCAAAGCTCAACCGCTCTAGATCTGTGAGAACAAATTATTTCTAGTACAGAGATTGACTACAAGGGGCGTTTACTGGATATATCACCTTTCAAAGAAAGGATGGATCCAGAGGCTACCTAGCCCGCATGCAGACTCTGTCTACCGAAATAAGTTTGTAATCACTGTGATGATCAATCTCTGCTTCAATAGCTCTGATACCATGTATAAATTTGCTGAATAATGATTAATTATCCACTGAGACTATCCTGATCACATATCAATTCGAATTCATATGCAACACATAATCTCTTCCACTCAGATCATCACACATGCGAAAATAAAACAAGCGATAGCACATCAAATCATCATACACATTAACACAGTATGTATGGGGAAAGCTTATAGCTGAAAACCCCGCAGCTATTGTGTATATTATAATGGAGAAATCAAGTAACAAACTCAGTATAATACTCCTCACAAGTACTCAGTACTTTCTCATACAGTTACCCACAATCTAGCTCAGTTTTGAACAGGTTACTGGTTCAAAACTCACCGCCAATTGCCTTGCCTCTATTGTGCAATCATGGCCTGTCTATATAGAGATCCAAGGTTCGAATCTCCTTGGCTTGACAGCGCAATCATCATGGGCAATTCCTCCAAGTGTGGTGCAAATCTCATGCACAACTGATGTCGCCACTAATAGCTAACTCCACCCTTTCATCTACCTCTTTCACTGGTCTCCACTGAACTGTCCATGCACTGTAGTGAATTGATGTGTTCTTGAGTTGAATAATGAGTTACTAATTAATGAATTAAATAATATTTAATTCACTCCACTCATTACTAGTTGATTAGCTAGTTAAACTAATCTCAACTAGTTCAACTAAGTTAAACCGAACACAACTCCACCATTTGTCTCATTAACTCCACCAAAATTCTGCCACTGAAGTCCTAACTGAAGTCAACCATGCATGTGCTCACCAAAACCTTAGGAATAGTGTAATTCCTCTGTCAGATGCATGAGCCACTTCCAAGGCTTGAACTGAAGTGCTCTAAGAGAGTAAACTGAAGTTTATAGTTCAAATATTATTAAGGGTAAATAATATTTGACTTCCCTATTTTTAGGATAGGCAGTCTAAATATATACTTCGACCTATAGGTCAAAAAATAGAGGTCCATCTATTTTTACCAACATGACCAATACTCCAAGAATAACATACTGCAATCCCCGGACCATGCTCCATATGTCTAAAAATAGACATATTCTAAAAATAGACTTTGCGCCAGAATTTGCTTGCGGGCCCACTTAGTGAAGGCGACTTCATTTCACTAAGTTCCATCATCTTGCTGCATTTTCAACACCCCTGGCAGGGGTTTTTGGGGGTAGCACCTCCGAAGCTAAAAACAAATGTAAAATTGCCTTGTAAAAGTATAGTAATTTCTAGTCAATCTGGGTCGTTCATTAGGCAAATGATCTGACGGTAGAAGTTATGTTTAGAATAGGGTTTTCGCCCTAGAAGGCAACCCCTCACTTTTATGAGGGCATTGTATTGCGGCTGTGCATTGGATGTGTATTCTCGGAGCGAGAAATAGAGAGGGATATTGTGAGAAAGAACGAAGGATATTACAGCGGATCTGCTGTAGGTTTTGTCTTTTCATTTTTCTAGATAATAGAAAGGAAGGACTGGCTGTTCAGGGTGAACGTAGCCCAAACTGGGTGAACCATGTATATCTATGTCTCTATGGTTTTATGTGTTTTTTGTGTGCTTGTATTTTTTGCATATTTTATGTGTTGCATTGCTCCATAATATATAATTTTCTAACAACTGGTATCAGAGCCGAAGGTATATTTGGCTGATAAACTCGCAGGAAAGAAGGGTTCCTGGTTCGAGTGGGAGCAATGGCGGACGATGGTAAGTTTAGGGTCGAGAAATTTAACGACCAAAAATTTCTGCTATGGAAGATGCAGATGGAAGATTATCTATATCAGAAAGATCTATACCTACCATTGAGCAGAAAAACAAAGAAGCCGACGGCCATGACAGACGCAGAATGGAACATTCTTGATAGAAAGGCACTCAGAACAGTATGTTTGTGCCTTGCAGCGTCAGTCGCCTTCAATATTTCAAAGGAAACAACAACAGAGGGTTTGATGCAGACGTTGGCGAAACGATATGAAAAACCCTCAGCCTCAAACAAGGTATTTCTTATGAAATGACTATTTAATATGAAGATGTCAGAAGGTGGATCTGTTGCAGACCATTTAAATGAATTTAATACAGTTTCCAGTCAGTTAAGTTCTATAGGGGTAAAATTTGATGATGAAGTTAGAGATCTGTTATTCTTGTGCTCATTGCTAGAGAGTTGGAATGGTTTAGTAATGGCCATTAGTAACTCTGTCTCTGGATCTAGTACTTTAAAGTTTGATGATGTTGTTGGTGCTATCCTTAGCGAGGAAATGTGATGGAAAAGCTCTGGTGAGACATCAGGTAATGCTTTAGTGCAGAGTCTATGGGAAGAAGAATGGAAAGAGGAAAGAGCTCAGGATATCGCAGTAAATCAAGGAAAGGCAGATCCAAGTTCAGATTAGGAATAGTGTGCTAGAATTGTGGAAAGAAAGGACACCTAAAGAAAGACTGTAGATCTCAAAAGGGAAAAGAAGGAGACACACAACAAGAAAACAATCATGAATCAAATTTTACAGGTGATGTGTTACAAGATGCTTTGACTCTTTATTTTGAAAATGTCACTAATTCTTGGGTTGTAGATTCATGGGCTTCATTCCATGCCACACCTGGTAAGAAATATTTTCATGACTATGTTCAAGGATATTTTGGACAAGTTCGTTTGGGTGATGATAAACCCTGTAAAATTGTTGGAATGGGTAAAGTTCTTGTAAAACAACAGAATGGAAACCAATGGCTACTAAAGGAGGTAAGGGATGTTCCAGATCTGAAGAAAAATCTGATTTCAATAGGGCAGTTAGGCAGTGAAGGTTGTGTGACAACTTTCACAGATAAAACTTGGAAGGTCACCAAAGGAGCCCTGGTAATAGCAAAAGGTGAAAAGGCTGGTACATTGTATTTATGCAATGGTATTTCTAACTCTGTTAATGCTTTAACTTCCAAAGGAGCAGATGCAGCATTATGGCATCATAGGCTCGGACACATGAGTGAGAAGGGAATGAAGATTCTTCACTCAAGAAATTTTTTGCCAGGATTGAAGAATGTTGATTTGGATTTCTGTGAGAATTTCGTTTATGGAAAACAAAAGAGAGTCAGATTTCTTAGAGTTGGGAAAGAAAAGAAGAGTGAAAAATTGGAGCTTGTGCATACAGATGTATGGGGACCTGCTCAGGTATCATCTCTTGGTGGCTCGCGTTATTATGTTAATTTTATTGATGATGCAACTATAAAAACATGGATTTATTGTATTCAGAATAAATCTGATGTATTTGATACTTTCAAGAAATGGAAAGCTTTGGTTGAGATTGAGACAGGAAAGAAGTTGAAAAGAAAAATGAAAAAGAAAAGATACAGGAAAAGAAAAATGAAAAAGAAAGCAAGGAATACACGGTTCTTGATTAGATAACTGAAAAATTAAAGGTGCCTAAAAATAATAATAATCAATAGCCACAGTAGCAACAACCACCACAACAGCAAAATTCACCTCAAACATCTGAAAGTGGTGTTAGAAGATCCACCAGGATAAGTAGACCCCCTGAACGATACTCTCCTTCATTATATTATTTATTGTTGACTGATTCTGGTGAACCTGAATGTTATGAAGAAGCAATGCAGGTTGAAAGCAGGAAGAAGTGGGAGCTAGCCATGGAAGAACAGATGGACTCCTTAATGCATAACTAGACTTGGGACTTAGTTAGGTTGCCTGCAGGTAAAACTGCATTGCAGAATAAATGGGTTTACAGGCTGAAGGAAGAAGATGGAGGAAAACAGAGGTACAAAGCTAGACTTGTGGTGAAGGGGTTTGCACAAAAGAAATGTATTGATTTTGATGAAATATTTTCTCCTGTTGTTAATATGAATTCAATCAGAACTATCTTAAGTCTTGTAGCAGCGGAAGATTTACATCTTGAACAGTTAGATGTAAAGACAACATTTCTCCATGGAGATTTGGAGGAAGAGATATACATGCAGCAAACAGAAGGATATGAGGTAAAAGGGAAAGAAAAATTGGTGTGCAGGTTAAAGAAGAGCTTGTATTGTTTAAAACAGGCTCCAAGGCAGTGGTATCTAAAATTTGACAAGTTCATGTCTGAACAAGGTTATACTAGATGTCACTTTGATCATTGTGTTTATCTAAAAAGGAAAAATGATGGCAACTATATTATATTGTTATTGTATGTAGTTGACATGCTTGTTGCAGGATCTAACATGCAGGAAATAAATGTGCTCAAAAGAAAATTGGCAAATTCATTTGCAATGAAATATTTGGGAGCTGCCAAACAAATCCTTGCTATGAGGATAACTAGAGACAGGAAAAATCGCAAATTAACACTGTCTCAGAATAAGTACATTGAGAAGGTGTTGAAAATATTTAATATGCAGAATTCAAAACCAGTTAATACACCTTTTGCTAGCCATTTCAAACTTAGTAAGGAGATGTGCCAAAAGACCCAAGAAGACATGGATTATATGTCTAAAGTTCCATATGCATCAGCAGTTGGAAGCTTAATGTATGCAATGGTCTGCACAAGGCCTGATATTGCACATGCAGTGGGATTTGTAAGCAGGTACATGAAAAATCCAGGAAAAGAACATTGGATGGCAGTAAAATGGATTCTCAGATATTTGAGATGTACCACAAATCAAGCATTATGCTTTGGTGGTTGAAACATTGCTCTACAGGGATATGTTGATGTAGATATGGCAGGTGAAAGAGATAACAAGAGGAGCACTACAGGATATGTATTTACTATAGGTGGAAAAAATGTCAGTTGGGTTTCAAAAATCAAAAGTGTTGTTGCACTTTCAACAAAAGAAGCAGAGTATGTTACTGCTACAGAGGCTAGTAAAGAAATGATTTGGTTACAAAGGTTTATGGATGAATTGGGTAAGAAGCATGATATGGGCACACTATACAGTGATAGCCAAAGTGCTATTCATCTTGCAAATAAATAAGCATTTCATTCCAGGACTAAGCAGATACATCTCAAGTACCATTTCATACGGCCAGTATTGGAAGATGGAGAGTTGAAGCTAGAAAAGATACACACTAGCCAGAATCCTGCAGATATGCTAACAAAAGTTGTAACCAGGGAGAAAATGAGAATGTGCTTAGTTTCAATTGGTCTTCAAGGATGACGATGAAAATGAGGAATAGCCAGGTCCAAAGAGGAGTCATTGTCTAGAAAATGAAGCAGCGGTGGAGTTGCTACAATCAGTCTCCAAGTGGGAGATTGTTGGGTGTGGAGCCTGATTATCTTGTTTACTTTGTATCACAGCATTGGACCCCTATACCTTAAAAGGGGTGACAACGCCGCCTGTAATTAATCGCTGCCGTGGGGGGTCCAGGGGGGGTGGCAGCGCTTTTCGGAGCCCCCCGCTAGTGGGGGTTTTTGGGGGCAGTGCCCCCGAAGCTAAAAACATATGTAAAATTTCTTTGTAAAATTATAGTAATTTCTAGTAAATCTGGGCCGTTCATTAGGAAAATGATGTGATGGTAGAAGTTATGTTTAGAATAGGGTCTTTTTCCCTAGAAGGCAACCCCTCGCTTTTATGAGGGCATTGTATTGTGGCTGTGCATTGGATGTGTATTCTCAGAGCGAGAAACCGAGAGGGAGATTGTGAGAAAGAACAGAGGATATTACAGAAGATCTGCTGTAGGTTTTGTCTTTTCATTTTGCTGGATAATAAAAAGGAAGGACTGACTGTTTGGGGTGGACATAGTCCAAATTGGGTGAACCACGTATATCTATGTCTCTCTAGTTTTATGTGTTTTTTGTGTGCTTGTATTCTTCGCATATTTTATGTGTTGCATTGCTCCATAATATATAATTTTCTAACATCTACTCCTCCACCCACCACTCAGAGACCAACCTCACCTATTATTTCATCACTACCTCTTGCAATGGAAAATAGATATGCTCCTTTAGCATTACCAGCTAATCTAGGGGCTATGCCCCAAGACTACCAAAGTAAAATCACTCCTTTCAATGGTTCCGGTACCTACACTACACAACAACATACTAAAAAGATGACCGATTATTTTGAAATTTATGAAATAGATGTTGATGATGTGAGAATGAGCATATTTTTCCAAAGTATTACTGGAGAAGTCAGAACCTGGTTTAGAGCCCTTCCTGCAAACAATGTTACTGACTTACAAGCTCTTTATAGAACATTTTTAAATAGATGGGAAAAGAAGAAAGATCCTCTTCAAATCTTATCATACTTTGGAAATTTAAAAAGAGGACCAAAAGAGACTGTGCAATATTACTGCACCAGGTTCAATGATGCTTACTATGCTATTCCTCAAAACCTTATACCTCCTCCAGATTCAGTGTTAATTAAATTCCCTGATGGATTTGATTCTGATATGGCGTATCAGCTTAGGGAAAGAGCTCCTCAAACTTTAGAAGATATGTAAAGTATAGTTGTTAGTCTTGAAGCCAACCTGATAGAGAAACGAGCTAGAGCCAGAGCTGAAAGAAGAATGCCTTTAAATGAAGAACCCTCAGCTTTTGAAAAGAAACTGGATGCTATTATTAAAGGGATGGAAAGGCTAGGAGATAGAGTAGAAAAAATTGAAAAGAAATCTCCTTGGGATGGTCAACCAAGCAACACTGGGAGAAATCCAAATTTCAGAAAGAACCAAACCAAAATACTAGAAAAAATGGTCCTGACCAAAATATTAGGCCACGATTCCAGGAAAATTATGTTGAAGCCTCAATTTTTAATGAACCAACAGAAGATGCTGAAATAAATAACTTGACTGAACGCAAGAACGAACCAGAATTTTTTTTGACCCAAGATGATCAAGAAGCTCACATTCTTGGACCTTTCCAAACTCATTTAGGAGAATCATTTGACTTCAAGGAGGGATATGACACATCCATTTACGAAGTACACAAGCAATATAATTTGAGGAGTAGAAGAATCGATGTCCTAGAAAAAATTAAACCAAAAGCTACAAAACATCCCCTCGAAGGTAAAACCAATACTACCCCTGTACATATTCTTTCTAGATCAGATCCTAATCCTACCAACCCATTAAATGAAGATGTATCTGATACTCAACTAAATAATAGACAACTTTCCAACACTCTTCCTCATAAAGGAAATGTAGAGGAACCTCCAAAAGTTGATTCGGAAACAACTTCAGCCCACAACCCCACTCCTGAGAAGGAGTAAAATACCGAAAACATAGAAGATAAAGAGAATCCAACTTTTAGAAATACAAAAACTCAGACTGAAAAACCTTTTAATTTGGAGGCTGAAGTAGGCAAAATAAAAATAGTTGTTCCATTGTCTGAATTAGCTAAACATGATGTCTACCAAAGTCAAATCAATAAATCACTCAATATCACTGGAAGTGATGATTCAGTAAATGTTTTTGATGACCAACCCAAATTACTCTTTGGCCCTAAATTTGATGGAAAACCAGGAAGTGGAGGAACTCCTCCATTCTATGTAAGTTTAAATATACATGATAAAATACTTCATAATGCCATGCTTGATTCTGGGGCATCTCACAATCTAATGCCCAAGTCTGTAATGGAGAAATTGAATCTAGATATCACCAGACCTTACAAATATCTCTTTTCTTTTGATTCAAGTCAGGTGAGATGTTTAGGATTAATAAAAAAATTGTGTGTTTCACTGGTTCAATACCCTGAAAAAACAATTTTGATGGATATAGTAGTAGCAGATATTCCTCCAAAATATGGTGTGTTATTATCTAGATCTTGGGGTGAAAAACTTCAAGGATCTCTTCAATTGGACATCTCATACGCTACTGTTTCAGTGTTCGGCCAACCTAAGAGATTATACAGAGAAACTTTAATGAAATATGTGGTTATTAGTCAGGAGAAACCTGAAAATTTCCCCATCTACTCAGTACACTTTGATATGGACTCATTTATTCCTTACAACACTGAAATCGATCCTCCTACTGAATTAGAATTTCCAGCAACAAAACCAAAATAAGTTGTAAATGAAAAATCTAGTGTTCAAATCTAGGAAATCTCTGAGGATGATGAAACATCAAATACCCAAGAAAAACCCGAAGAAAGTAAAAAACCAGATCTCACTGTTAAGAAAGTTCCTGAAAGTCATGATACCAATTACAAACATGAAATTCTTTGGCATTTAGAATTTGATGGTTCTGTTAATAAATTAGGAGTAGGAGCTGGGGTTTGGGTGCATAACCTTGAAAATGATGATGCTGAAGGCCATGCCTACAGATTAAATTTTAAGTGCACCAATAATATGGCAGAATATGAAGTTCTTTTCCTCGGTCTTAAACTGGTCAAAATATTAGGAGAAATTAGAGTATCTGTCATAGGGGATTCTGATTTAATCATTCAACAGATCAAAGGACACTTTCTAACAAAAAATCCCAGACTGAGAGAATATAGAGGAATAGTTGTAGAGATTCTCAATACGTTTCTACAAACTCAGCTTGCGAAAATCCCAAGAAAACAGAATTTGCATTCCCATAGCTTAGTAATGTTTGCCAACACTTTTACATTACCATTAAAACCTAATCATCTATTCACAGCTGAGATTAGACACAGACCAGCCATACTAGACAATTGTAAGAATTGGCAAGTGTTTTCAAGCAATGAGTAGATTAACAATTTTCTGACTTTAGAGAATGAATTTTCTAACAGTAACATAGATGAAGATATAGTCATTGAATCTGATCAAATAAATGAACAAGAAGTAGCCATTTCAGAAGAAAGTGCTATTAAAATGCTTCATCCAACAAAGTTCACCAAAAAAGAAATACAGGATCTCAAACAAATGGAGGTTGATGAGGTTATAGATGAAGAATCTGAGATCATTAATTTAAAAGATAATCATTTTCTTAAGGGATTAACTCCTCTAGAAGATCTTTTTGATTCTAATGATATTCCAAAGAAACCCAAGATGGAACCATTGAAAGCAGATATTAAGGAATATAATTTGGAAACTGAAGAAAATCCTAAAATGAGAAAGTTATCTAAATCTTTGTCTCCTGATCAAAAACCAAAATACGTTGAACTAATAAGAGAATTCGAGGATGTCTTTTCCTGGAGTTATGAAGACTTGAAATCATATGATACCTCTATAATTCAACATACCATACCTCTGAAAGAAGATCAGAAACCATTTAAATAGAAACATAGAAGAATCAACCCTGTACTGCTACCTTTAATTGAAAAAGAAATCAAACGAATGTATGAAGTAGGGATAATTGCTCTTATTAGATTTTCAGAGTGTGTGTCTACTTTAGTCCCTACTAGGAAGAAAATTGGAGAGATCGGATTATGTGTTGATTTAAGAAATGTAAATAAGGTTTCTTTGAAGGATAATTACCCTTTGCCCAAAATGGATCACATTTTACAAAGGGTAGTAGGTGCTTCTAGGATTTCTCTTCTATATGGGTTCTCAGGATACAACCAGATTCTGGTTCATCCTGATGACCAGGAAAAAATAGCTTTTACAACACCATGGGGCACATTCAAGTATGTTAAAATGATATTTGGACTTAAAAATGCAGGAGCAACCTTCCAAAGAGAAATGGACATCGCATTTGCAAAAGAAATTCATGATTTTCTTGTCATTTATTTGGATGATTTAACTATTTTCTCTAAATCAGATCAACAACATTTGGACCATCTCAGACAAGTATTCATAAAATGCAGAAAATATGGTATCTCTCTAAATCCAAAAAAATCTTTTTTTGGTCTTGAAGAAGGTAAAATTTTGGGCCATATCATCTCTAAAGATGGTATTAGAATTGATCCCGCTGGAATAGAAGCTATATTGCAAATACCTCATACCAGAAATGTCAAAGAACTTCAAGATTTCCTAGGAAAAATCAAAATTTTGAGAAGATTCATATCTAGTTTAGCTGAACTGGTTAGATTTCTTAATAACATGTTAATAAAGGATTCAATTATTAAATGGACAGTAGAAGCCAAACAAGCATTTGAAGAAATTAAAATGGCTTTGACTAGAACATCAGTTCTTACCAGTCCACAATTTGATAGAGACTTCATAATATTTTCATTTGCATCAGAACACACTGTAGCAGTAGTTTTATTACAAAATGATGATCAAGGATGTGAAAAACCTATAGCC
Source organism: Pinus albicaulis (assembly GCA_034641835.2). Lineage (NCBI taxonomy): Eukaryota > Viridiplantae > Streptophyta > Pinopsida > Pinales > Pinaceae > Pinus > Pinus albicaulis. The sequence goes on from CM076582.1 coordinate 196,388,188, forward strand.
TTTTTTAGTAAAGCACTAAGAGATGAATATTTAAAATACAACATCATGGAAAAACAAGCTTTTGCACTTGTAAAAGCCATTAAAAATTTTAAAATCTATATATTGTATTCCCATGTGATAGCCTATGTACCAAATGCTGTTGTCAAAGACATCTTAACTCAAGATGGAATTGAGGGCAAGAGAGGTAAATTTATTGCTACCATATTAGAGTATGATATTGAAATCAAACCTACAAAGCTTATAAAGGGATAGGGATTGGTTGAACTCATGGTAGAAATAAATTGTCAAGCCCTGGATATTAATCAACTGGATGATGAATAGGAGATGGAGACTCCACAAATCAGTGAGGCCTTCTTAGATTCAACTTGGTATGCTGATATAATTTATGTACTATTAAATCTGCAAGCTCCTCCAAGGTTATCCAGAACAAAGAAAAGGTTTTTAAAGATGACATCTTAAAAGTTTTGTATTCTAGATAATGTACTTTTTTGGAAAAATCATGAAGGCATTCTATTGAATTGTTTGCTAAAAGATGAAGCTGACAAAGCTCTCCATGAATTTCATGCAGGAGACTGTGGTGGACACCTTTATTGGAAATCAACCACAGAAAAAATCCTAAGGGATGGATTTTATTGGCCAACCTTGTTTTCTGATGTAAAGAAATTTTTCACTGCTTGCCATAAATGTCAAATCTTTGAAGGCAAGAGAAAACTATTACTTTACCCCTGAAACCAATTTCCACTGAAAAACCTTTCCAACAATGGGGCCTGGATTTCATTGGAGAAATCCACCCTCCTTCTTCTAGCCAACATAAATGGATCCTCACTACTACAGATTATTTCACTAAATGGATAGAAGCAATTCCTTCTAGACAAGCCAATGACACTATGATTATAGGATTCTTAGAAACCAATATATTATCAAGATTTGGTTGCCCTGAGAAAATTATAACTGATAATGCTACCGTCTTCAAATCTAAGAATATGATAAGTTTCTGTAACAAATATCATATCACCTTAAGCCATTCCATAGCCTATTACCCTCAAGGTAATGGACTAGCTGAATCTTCCAACAAGAGTCTCATCAATATTATTAAAAAATTATTGGAGGAAAAAAAGAAAAATTCGCATAAGAAACTTACAAATGCACTATGGGCAGACAGATTAACCACCAAAAAATCTATTGGGACTAGTCCTTATGAGTTAGTCTATGGCATTGAAGTTGTATTTTCTTCATCTTTAGGAATAGCTGTAATGAAATTACTTCAAGAAGCTCAGGTTGAACCTAATGATATTCAAAGGACAATAAATCAGACTATCAATTTGTAGCAGACCAGAGAGGAAGTATATCAGAGATCTCAAGTATTGCATGAGAAACTAAAGAAGATATTTGATAAAAGGACCAAGGCAGAAGATTTCCAAATTGGAAACAATGTTTTAAGATGGGATTCTAGAAGGGAGGATAAGGGAAAACATGGGAAGTTTGACTTCTTATGGAAAGGACCTTATATTATCCATGCTTTACAAGGAAACAATACATATTTTCTGAAAAACTTGGATGGTATAGAAAATGAAGATGGGCCAGTTTATGGTCGAATGTTGAAACATTACTTTGATCCTATTTGTTAGGATATCTTGATTTTAACATGTACATATTATATCCTTTTTAACGTCGCAAATTTGAGTGGATAGTAACTTTTTGGAGTTGAATCCAGAAGAGAAGGCCCTAAGCTTCAAAAGTATGACTGTCATACATACAATAAAGCAAGAATCAGAAGAAGATTCCATAGTTCATTTGAAATTATTTTGAGGGCAACTGACCTGTTGTTCTTGACTTTTCACCAAGAAAAGCCATCCCCAAGTGGAGCCAGTGTTAGACTCCTATACCAATAGGTGTCATATATCATGATTGACTTGATGGGCTATGTAATATGTTCATACCTTTCCTTGTTGCAAAGGTTTTCCATATTGTCAAAAAAATAAAAAAAATAAAAAAAAATTTAAAAATGTGAAGAGGGTACACCCTAAAAGAAAAATCAAAGGGTAAAAAAAATGAAAAAAAAATGGCCAAAAAAATGAAAAAAATGAACCCCACCAAAAGAAAGGCCAAGAAAGTGCGCAAGTCTAAGTGCCACTACTTTTTACTCTTATGTAAATAAATAAATTGTGTGCAACTTGTATCTTGAGCCACAAATTATGAACAGTCAAACAGTTTAAGCTTGGCTAGTTCATCTTTCAATTTTATGTTTTAGATAGAGAATAAAATCTAACCAAACTGTTTAATCCTGGTAGATAAGTAGATAGGTAGAGTAAATAAAAGGAGCTCAAAAGTTTAATCTGATCCCTTGGATGTAATAAGGTTAGAATTAGATATATTTCTACATGTAAAAGAAAAAGTGTGATAAGGGTTTGCCAGTCTAAGTGCACCCTAATAAAGAAGAAAATGGTAGGTTAAAGTAGGTAGGGTAGGTATATGTTGTGCCGAATTACATGTGATGGATAATGACTCTAGATGTGTTAAATCTTTTCTTTCATCACAAGTGTAAAGGCAGACACTGCACTGGAAGAATTTCAAGCAAAGCAAAGTCAAATTATTAACTTCCCTTCTCATTTTTCCCTAAAAATTTCACTAACTTCCCCTAAGTATTAAGGCATTTGAAAATTAGAGGGGCTCAAGGCATTTCCTTGACTTTTGGTGGGACCGGACCCTCGGCCCAATAATTGGAAAAGCCTAAGTACTTAAAACCATTCATAATGGCATTCATTCAATTCTAAAAATATTTTCCTAAGTAAAATCCCATTTTACTTAGGAAATTATGCAATATTTCACAAAAAACCCTATTCATGCAAGAAAAAGTTAAATATATTAACCTAATGTTTTATAATTAGCGCTTCCATTCATTTTTCATATTAATTTTTAACTTTATTATTTAAATCCCTATGAAAATCCACCCATCCTTGTATTAATTTAATAATCAAATTCTCAAATATTATGTATCCCGCCCCGTTGGTTGAAATATAACCTTAATATGGTGGTTAATTAATCAAATCATGAACCTACATCCCCGTCATGTTTAAAATACGTTAATTAACCCTCACGGTTAATTAATAACTTACCCGACCAATCATACTCCTCCCGATATGATTAAATAATCTTTAATTATATTGGGTCCGTCGTTGTTAATCTCCCCTCATGTTACCTCCCCGATAGCCATCCGATTAACCCTTCCATATCGTATGGTGGTCAACCATATCGCTGCGCCTCCCCGTCCGAACGATAATGCTAGATGGCCAAGAGGTTTTCTTAACAGTGTTGTGCCACATGTCATGAATCCTATGGAATCACTCGCTCTCCAGTGAATACCGCCTATCCCTAAGAGCGGTGCGATATATACCGCTTACCGCTTACAAAACCACCGTACTTGCTGACGTCATCTACTTAAAAAATAAAAAACCCGCCAACCTTTGAATTTGCGAATAAAACAAATGAATCCACGTCATTTTCACTATCCCGTGTAGTGACCAGTGTCCCATGCAAAAGCTTCAAAAACCAACTGTGAAAACTGTCGCCACCACCTTGACTGAGGAAAGTTACAGAGGAACAATCCTGAAACCATCCACTGTCGCTTGCACCTATTTTCATCACTGTTTATTTTCGGGAAAACAGGTATTTACCCAATTTCCCACTGAACTCTGCAAATCTTGGTTTATGTTCTAATTCCATAGGAAAAAGAAAAAACAGAGAACAAGTTGGTCTTTATTTTCATTCCTTAATTCCCAGAATTGCAATTGTATTCCTAACTCTATGACAGTGCCTTTTTCACCAAAACCCGAATTCCTTTTTGAATCCACAAGAACCAGAAATGGAAATTCCCATGGCTTTAAATGTCGCACCCTTGAATGCCCCTCACAAATATTTAGACTATCTGCCCTTAGCAGATAGGGATTTCCAGATTAAAGACCCCAACCTTAGTGAAAGTCCTCTCAAAATTTTTTGCCAATGCAGAGATAATTACTTAAACGGCTCTGACATTTTTGGACCGTGGAATCCAATCTTTTGATGTATCTTTTACCCTCAGTCCACATTTTTCTCGAAATAATTCACTACTTCCATGCCAATTATGATCCCAATCAATGAGCAGTCATGTCCCCGAGTTAAACCATCCTTTTCCCAATAACTACTCAGTATATCAATGAAATGTTGTAGTTTAAGCCTGGTCAAGCCCTGACTCCAATTTCCGTGGGAGATTTACTTGAAAAATTGACTAATTTATCTCAAGAAGAGTTGAATTGTCTCTGCCAAAGTTTCATGTTGCGAGAACATCAACCCAAAGGCCCACCTCCTTATGGATATACCTTTTTCACAGACGTGGGCAGACTCATTTTGAATATGATATCCTCTATAATGGGTTTCAATACTAGCGAATATGTTGATCAGTTAAACCTAGTATTGTTGTCCATTTTTACCCCTGGACAGACCCCTGCTGTCAAATATGATTTTTCTTCCTACATTGCTGATAAAATCCATGACCACTTCATGAGATTAGAAGATGAGAGATTTTTTAAATATTCCACTGTTATATACCATCTTATGCTTTTGTATCAATCAGAGAGTTTCCCTTTCCATGTCATGAAACTTGACGTCAAAAGAAATCCTAGGTCTGTCATCTTTTGGTCTACAATCTTCCATAATTCCTCTGATTATCCTTATTCTTACAATGAGTTCATTGACCTATTTGTGCACCCTGCAACAACTTTATTAATAGGAATATCTCCTCCTAGGGTCAATAATGACATTAAGAAAATTCTCCAACTATCCAAGAAAAACAAGATAGGTGGTTGGTACCTATACATAAATCATACAGAAATTAGAATATATGGTAGTGAGCTATGTCCTTTCAAGCTACCAAAGTATGTTCCAATGAGGCTCTTTGCCTTGGAATATTTCAGACAGATGATAAATTCAGATATAGTCCATTTTTGTAATGCAAAGAAGAAAGCTCAGCTCAGAATCAAGAGTCAATTAGGTCCTTTTGTTTGCAATTCTAGGGATGAAGGAAAAGAAGCTGAAAGAATCCTAGAAGATTATCTCAAATTGCAAAAAAGTTTCCACTGGGTACCTTATTACCCAAACAACTTTATTTGTGATAGGAGAATGAAAAATAAACTGTCACTATACCTTCATCATAGAATTCCAGAGATTGAACAATTTGCCAATATGGATGAATGGATGGAAGGGACCTTAATAGAACAAGATAGTGAACAGGTCAGTGTTGAAAATGTTATGAAATATCTTGTGAAAATACTTGACCTGGATTATTTTGGAAAGGTCCAAAGAACAGGAATTGGTCCTTCTTCTGCTGGAACCTCTCAGCGAAATTTGTAGGAAATCAGTGCATCAGCCACAGTAGCATCTAAAGGGAAGGAAGAAGAGACTGCTATTCGGGTTACAGAAAAATTCACAATGACATAATAGACTGAAAATTCTAAGGAACAAGGCCAAATACAGACTTCCCCCATTCAGATTAATGTGACAGGAATTTCAACTTTGCAAAGATGAAATAGCCAAGCTTAAAATGTTTGACTGTTCATACAAAGATAACACATTCTTCGAAATCCGACGGTCCAGATGAATCCTCATTTCCTTTTGTTATTCCTCAAGCCCTGTTGTATAATGTTTTCAGTGGATCTCCGCCGTTGATCTCTGCAGATCAATAGCCTACAATGAATCGATCTTTGCCGACCCCTCACCTCATATTTTATTGCATTGGTCCCAATATTGAATCTGGGTTGTTTATTCCCTAATCTGACAGTCTAGATCAATACTGCCTTGGCTCTGCCCCACCTTCTTCCGCCCACGCAACTTGTTTTATCGCGCTCTCACCTCCACTATTGGATCTACCCATCTGAGATCTAATGGCCAGGACTCGATATCAGGTGATTTTTAAGCCCAAAGGTTAATTTTACAAAGTTATGCAATATGGGTGGTTTTAAAAGGCCACGTGTCGGCCAGTAACGCATATCGCGTTCAAAAAGTTAAAACTACCTTCCTTCCTTTTTATCGCGTGAAAATAGTGGTTTCTATGTCTAAAACTACTTTACCCCATTTGTATTGCATTCCATCGCATTTAATCTCCGTCGTTGATCTCTGTGGCCAATCTCATCCGACGGCCCAGAATTATTCTGAAACCCCAATTTCATTTTTAATCATTTTTCCCTGCGCCAAAGGTTTTTAGCCCAATTCCTTGGTTATTTCTTCCATTTCATGATAATGTATCCCCTCTACATTATATTTCCCTGATTGATCTTGATCTTTGATCGTCCCAGATCGACAGCCCTGTCTTAATCTCTTGCACCATTTATCCAACAGCCTCCCATATGGCCCCTACAAAGAAATCCTCGCCGTTGGATTCTTTCATCCAATGGCTGCGATCTAATCTCATCCTCCAAAGCAGTTTAAACCCAAAATACATAGGATTTTCTTAACCTTTTCTTGTTTGTGCAGGTTTCAATGGTTTTTCAATTATTTTAAAGGAAATTTGAAGGCCATGGATGACGATCCCTCAGACCTTTATCCGTCAAGAGATCACTCTATCAAGGTTCCATGCCATGTTTTATCAGTGCCTCATGAGCACTGATGCCATTTTAAAAACCTCTGTAATGCCTGCACATCAACAAGACGCAGCAAAGCTAAATCAAACAAAAAGTATCAGTTGGACAAGATGAAATCAAAGTAGATAAATATTTGAAGATTGTTAAACATAGTTTTGAGGGATTACGGCCTAAATCAGCCATATAAAGCCCAATCCACTCAATTAAACACAGTTTTAAGAAAAAAATGATAGAAATTAGGCCTAATTAAGCCTAACACATAGAATTAAATAAAATTAATGGTGTTTATCAAATCTATCATTTCGAGAAAGCCTCCATCGCCACATCAGAGGCTAATTGAATCCTCTTAGCTACCAAAAGCCACCTACGGCCTCAAAGCATTCAAAAGAGGATGGGTTATTACTAGAATAGAATATATTAGCATAAATATAGCTGAACAATTATTTTGAATCAAAGAAACTAATTTAAACTATAAGAGAAGTTATTACAATGATAAGAAATAGCCTTAAAATTCAAATATTTTAATCCACTAAGCCTCGAAAGCAAAACAGAGTTGTGAAACAGAGATATAGATTAAATGTATTCCTGCCTTATGGCTTGCATGGTTTTCAAGGTAGAGAATTGCATTTACTGTAAAATTAATGATACTAGAACCCTAGAAATATTTCCACCTCCTCATTTTCCTATAAAATCTTCTTGAGGAGCACATTGTAAAGGGTTGGTGGTAGAACTTTGATATATACTTGTGCTCAAAATTTTCTACATTTAAATAGTGTTCAAAGGCTCTTGAAGCTCTATTTGTGATCAAATAAGTTAGGCTGAGAAGAAAAGATGATTGTTGAACTGAAACATTGGACTTGAAGAATGTAACTGGATTGACATCAATATACAAGCTAATTCTTGGGATCGTGGTCTATATCACTAGTGAAGTGCTTCTTTTTGTGTTATTGTTTTCCTTTCATGTATGCCATCTTGTCCACTTATTCTCTGATAAAGAACAACAAGCATAGAGTTAGGATTTACTATTTACAATACCCTTCTCTGACTGATAAGCTTTATCTCAATGTTTACCTCCAAATTGTGTGTTTAAGAATGACTTAAGTTAAGTGTAAACATTATCAAGGAATGTTGGTTTGCCCTTGTCTTGATGTGCAAACCTTGGAAGGAATTTCTTGAATGTTATTTTCATTATGTACTCAGTAGAGTTAGACTAGGAAAGCTTATGGTTTGCCTTGTCTTCTAGTTCTTTCTTCAAAGGTAATTCTGAAAGTTTCCCAAAGAGTATGCTGAAAGCAGTTTAGATTTAAATGTATCTTATCTGATCTTAGGCTACACTTTGTTTTTCTTATATTTTTTTATCCCTTTTGAAAGTAATTATGTGGATTACTAGATTGTTTGTCTAATGAGTTAAATTTAATACAAGCTTGTCCAAAGAAGTCTATGGTTAGCCCTATCCTTTGGTTGGTTTTAAATAGTTACTTAAAAGGATTTTCTTGTTTGGAAAGGCTGATAAATCCTAGTTGAAATTATTGTCTTTTTCCACCCCTTCAACACTTTTAATGTTCCATTCCATCATTTAATCTCAAAGATCTTGTGATATAGATGACTTTCCCCTTGGACCACTCTTGAAATTGTTGCACAATTAAACCCTTTTATGACTCCATAGCCCAATGGATTAAAAACCAACGTCATATCTATCCTATCAGCCAAAGCTTGTTCTATTTTATTGCATCTTCACCCCTTTGGAACTCTTTCATTTTAGGAGTTTCCACTCAACTAAAACTCATGCTCAACCATCCAAAATCAAACAAAACCCCTTGTTCTTCATAACTATTATAATATCACATTCAAAAGCCTTAAAGATAAATCAATCTTTGCACTTATAGAGAGCTCCTTCTCTGGATTCAGGAGGGCTAGATCCTAGAATCCCAAAGTGGTTCAAGTGTTCTCCCTGCAGCTTTAGTCTCACCAATATGCTAGAATTACAGGGAGCTAACAGTACCAATAGAAGGAAGGAGGATTTGAATTCTCCTATATAAGCACCAAGAGATGAATAACTTGAGAGAACATGTTTATGTTGGCCAGAATTTCCCCAAGAAATACCAGCAGTGTGTGATCCATAGTTGAGATCGAGGGGACTCAATGGTTTTCCATCCAACAAGTTCAGTCCACTATAATAGAGAGAGGGAGACTTTACATTGAGGCAAGCTTGGAAGTAAAGACATCTATGCATTGAGACTTAGAACCCAATTTCTAAGGGCTCTTGGGCAAGAGGGTTAAATTTTCATCCTCATTTCCTACCAGCACTCAATAAGAGGGGTTGAAAGACCCACCGTTTGGATTATTTCAGTTTTTTGACTCTATTTAGAGATTTTTTTTACTTGTTTTAGTTTTTAGTTTAGTTTTAGTTTGAATATGCATGATATTTCTCTATCTATTATGTTTATGATTCTAGCATGTTCCACTAATGTGCTTGACTCCACTTCTTGTTCTTCCTGTGACCAATAATTTAAGAGGGTAAACCACACCCCTTAAGTTGGTGTGATTTCGTACATGCATGCACAAAAAACATACTAACACAGGATTGGTGACTCCACTAACATTTATTTCCAAGTTTATGTGGTTGTGAATTTTTGCAGAGACCTTCGTCTGTGTTGTGGAGTGGAGCTGAATTTCTCCCTTTTTCTCTTGCAGTCCCTAGCTCATCCCAAGTGATATATTGAAGTATAAAAACTCCAAAAATTACTCTTGTAGGAATTTTCACGTTTTTTCCTCCCACAGATGTGCCCAAGGTGCGCGTTCAGAGCTAACCTACATGCAAAAATCACGCTTGTTGCAGCGTTTTGCACGCAAAAGACAGAATGATAAATTTCTCCCACATTTATATCTTTTCTTACTTGTAAAGTGCCTTGCAGCCCATAATACATCTGCCAGCACTGGTTGAGGTACCCTGTAGCTTGCTAAACCTCACTCTTAGCTGCTTTTTGTAGGCTTAGTGTCAGTTTTATTTCAAATTGATCTTTGAAAAGTTCACACATAGTTTAAGTAAGGGGGGGAATTAACTTGCATTCCGAAAAAAAATTATGGTTTGAAAATTTAGTTACTAACACACCTAGATAATTAGCCAAAGAAAGTGGCCCAAGTCCATGCATGCTTAGCTAGTTTCTTTTTTCTTGTGTAAAAGTTATTAGTTTAGTTCAATTTTTGCATTAGGATTTCGGGACCAGGATCAAATTGTTGATAGAAGAGCAAGTAATATTTGTTGCCTTTGCACCCTTCAGTGATCCTAGGCAAGAATATGAACACTCTCTATTCACAAATCACCATCTCCCTTTAGTTGATCACATAGATTAACTAGGTAAAATAGAAAGCGGCCCATTTCCGCACATGTTTTTCTTTTGAGCAAGGAACAATACAACATAGTTTAATAAGCGATGTTAAGAAGGAACATCACATATCCACATGTTAAAAGTATGTGGTTGTCCACTTTCTTCTCACACACATCCACACACTAAGCAAAGCAAAGACACCTTAAACTAACTTAACAAAACTCAGTAAATTCTCCTCGCAGGGGCCAAAAAAGAATTTATAGTTTAAGTTAGGATTAAGGGGGTAGGCATCCAATAAGCTGCCTTGATCATTATTCATCTTGAAACATAGAATTTGACATTTTAGGGAGCTTTAAATCCACCTATCAGCCCACAGAAAAGAAAACCTAAGCGTGGCAAAGAACCATTTCAGAGGGAGTTAGGCTTAGGTGCAGTGCGGGTAGTTATCAATTGTCGCTACCTAACCTTGATGATACTCGATATTGTTAGCTGAATTAGTAAGAATACCAAGACTCAAACAATCATGTGGAATAGTGGTAATGAGTGGCCAAAACTATGGCATCCTTACCCTATAGGTGATGGTGCAGGAAAGCTCCAAATCCTCTACCCTTACCTTGGTGGATTTTCTTCGGCTGACTGGCGATGTCGCCAACTCTTAGGGGACATTGTGCGAGCACTCGAAAGATATATTCTCAAGGTACAGTTACATTTTAGTGTGTCAGGCTGAATAGGTCTTCTAGGATTTGAGTATCATATGAAAACAAAAAAAAACCAATTTTTTGATTGACTGATCACATAGGATTAATCTAAAGGGAAAATTGTTTTTATTTTTTCTGTTTTTATGTATGCGGTCGGAATTTTTCTGTGATCATAATCTCTATCCTCTAAAATTTCTCAAAAGCCAGACCTATTCAACACTAGAATGGACCCAATGGGAACTCGTCGATCTAGGCTCCTTTTGGACCTCCCCTCATTACAAGAAGGGGTTCCAGGTCTTTCGCCATTTAGGCGTCAAAGACAGAACGCTCCCACCATTATTGGTTCATCCTTTAGTGGGGAATCCTTAGTTGGGAACCCTATTCGGTCTCCAAACGCCACACTGCACGCCACTCCTTCCACAACTCCTTGAGGGTAGAGTAGTGAAACCCATTTGGGAATCCATTCAAATACAAAATAGCGTATGTCGCAGACTAACCATCTTCCTAACAAGAAATTTGTGTTTTTTCAAGTTGCAATGGCATCAACCTCCTAGTCACATTTCTTAGCTTCGTTGAATCTACCAAATTTAATGAAGTTGATGAATGACCCCATCACAGAAAACCCTACATGGCCTCCCATGCCCAGGAAACTCCCTTCGGATATTCCAAAATTCGAGGGAAACCAAGCGGAAGACCCAGGTAATCATATCATGACCTTCCACCTATGGTGCTCACCAAATAGTATCATTGATGACACTATTCGATTGAGACTATTTCAACACACTCTAACAAGAGTAGTAGCGAAATGGTACGTGGAGCAACCCTCTACTTCACATGGAACCTTTTTCGCCCTCGCCACTGCATTCTTAACATATTTTCAGTTACCCATTCACCATGATTTCAGAATGGAATTACTGACACACTTTAGACAAACCCCCGCCATCCATATCTTGGACCATCTCCATGGATGGAGGTGGTGTTGTAGTTTATCTAAATCTAAACTTGACGATCAGGTACTCTTAGAACTTTTCCTGAAAACTCTCACTGTAGAGATTTCAAAGGATGTGGTGCAACAAAGGCCCACATTCGAAGAGGATGCCATCAGCAAAGAACATCAGCTTGAGATTATTTATACACAGTCAGGATATATTTACAACATACTTCCAAATGCCCCGTGCTTGTAAACTTGTCAATAATTTCCAGGCACATCAAAATCTGCAGTTCGTCTTGTTGGGTCATTGACCCAAAGTTATCGAGGTAGCATCAGTCAAAACCCCAGTTATACGTATATTTCTAACCAGAACGTACCACAACCCTGTATTCAAGGTCATCATATGCCTCAGCAAAATTTTACCAATAGGGTGCCAGCATATCACCATGAAGGACCCTATCGTCTAGCTTAGGGGACCCAATACGTAGAGATAAATATTTACATAGGATCTCCCCCCCAATAGCTAGGTACAAACCAAGGACCACATTATGCTCAGTCCCCAACACAAGACCTGCCTATGCAGACCAATGGATAGGTTAAATTTGTGAAACCTTCCCAAAACCAACCACACAGATCATATAACCATGAAAAATACCCTCCTTACGTGGTGAAGAAAAAAGGAAAAAACAAGCCCAAAGGGACTCTTGGATAAGGGGGCACCAGCTAGCAATGGCCCCCATAATCTCAGGTTGGAGACAAATCCAACCGGAATCAAAACTAGGAGTGAGGCAATGCCTAATGGCATGGAAAATGGCCACCTCTTCGAACAAACCACTCTTGTTCGATATGTGGTGAGTATGCCTATTATACTCACCACTGTCTCAATCTCCTTGAGTTGAAGAAGCTGTAGAGTAATCGAGGACAAGGAGGATCTTCCCAGAAAATAGCTGTGATGCAGGAACATTTCCCCCATCAAGGGACTGTAAGCACTCAGCAACAAAATCTAGATGACTCCAGGAAAAACAAACACAAAATCTACATGATGGGCGAAGAGATTTTTTTCCAAAAACGGAATTGTAATTACAACACCCCACTAGACACAAATGCAGAAGAGGCTAGTACTAGTGCACCATCTACACCTTTGACCATTTCCAAATATGGAGAAGGGATGAAATAGGCGAGAAGGAAACTACTCCAAAGCATCCCATAATTATAGAAGCATGGACGATTTACCCCAATCTCCCACTGCTATGTCATCTTTGGAAGTATTGAAGTCATTCCCAAAACAACGAAAGCCTTGCTTTCTGCATTATGTGCTATCGACCCTACCGATACGAGCTTAATGGATTTTCATTTAGATAAAGCCACCCCTAAGCTTCCTTTGATGGTTGCCTTTCAAATACCAGTGTCGGTCCATCTATCACCATTCATCGATGTGTCATTGACAAGGGTACATCCATGTGCATCATGTCAAAGAATGTTTGACAAAAGTTAGGGTCTCCTGAACTAAAAGCATTAGTCATCACGCTTAGAGCATACGACAGTCGTCCTTTAACCCCTGTTGGTATCTACCAAAACATATCGATCTTCTTAGCTGAAAATACGGTCCATATAGACATCAAAGCCTTGGATTCTCACTTGGACTATAATATACTCCTTGGTTGGAGTTATATGTATGCCATGTCAGCCATAACCTCCTCCGTGTTCTGCATTATGATGTTCCCCCACAATGACCACATCATTACTGTCGACCAATTGATCCATAGTGAGAAAATACCCCGAAGAAACACATATGTAATTCTACCCTATGTAGATACATCCTCGGATATGATTTCAGATTACCAAGAACATGGCCCTGGCTAGTTCAAGCCATCGTCTGTTCTAGGATCATTCCTATGAGATCCCCCTATTATACCTGATTCATCACCTAATGTCACCAGAGCTCCGGTGTTGCATGATTTCCACATCAAGCACCAAATCTAGTCAAGACACAGACACAAGAAATAACGACACCAAATCCTCGGCCACGACAGCCTCTCTATCCTATGCCACTTCCCAACCCCCTTTCCTCTACCCGCTAGTTGGTTTTGTCTCCTAGCAGGTTTTGGAAATAGTGTTGTTACCAAAAATATCATTTTTTATACCAGTTTGGTACCTTGTCCCCCATTTACGGATAGGTGCCATACACATCACTACTACAGGGTTAAAGCCCCTCAGTCCAGAGGAGGCCCCACTCATTCAAGAAATTGTCAAAACCCTCCCTGAAAAGGAAATTTCCATTACAAAATCGATGGTTATGGCTAATAAAACCGAAAAGAGAGGGAAGAATATAGAGACTCCTGTGATACAAAGGGAAACGCCATTTTTCACCATATGTCATGTAATAGGTCAACCTACCCATATCTACCCAGAGCTAGACGAATTAAAACCACTCTTCGGCTCTGAGGAAGACATCGCGACCCCTCATTCCCATAAAAAGGAACCTACCTCCAAAGGTAAAGGCAAAGCATTGCATACTAATCAGACATGCACTATCTGCAGCAATTATGGGCACTATACTCATCATTTCCCAATTATCCCATGATATAGGGACACCCTTCATGCCATCGAGCGATCCTATCAAGAGGATCCCTCCAACCAGTCTGCTGAATGAACCTCGCGTCATCCTATACCTATAGGAGGAATAGTGGGCACCATAAAAACCCCCAGTCATTCCCCCTCCCGTTATATGCTACATGTTGTGCTGTGAATGTGGTCACTTCCTCGAAGAATGCACAGCCCTAGAACTCATCCATAGATGGTATCCTATAGAAAGGGTTTACGAAGTTGGATTGTGAGCAATACAATTCACATGTCCTTTATGTGCAAACAACCACCTTCTGGAAAATTTTCACTACATCCCCCAATTTCAGTTAGCCCTTGCGAGCTTTCACTTAGCTATAGTCCGACTTTCCCAACAAGATGACATGGACTCATAATCCATAAAAATCTCGACAACCCAGGAAGATGCGATGAGCAGATCCATCCTATTCTTGTTAGCTGAAAAGCAACCAATTAGGGAACCCCTAGTTACCCATAACTTCTCTCTATAGAGAAGACTAGCATGTGCGTTATGAAAAACACAAGTTCATGTGGTCACCACTTGCCTTGATTTAGCTGTGTTATGATGCTGGTTCCCTGCTAGACTAAAAATTGAGCACGATGGGACCCCCATATCTACGCTATTTTTCCTAGTATGTCAGGACAATCACTATGAACAACATTTTACCTATATCCCACAAGTTCTTCCTACCATCGATATGATTCATATAATAGAGAATAAATGAGACAATACCCTTAGGTGATTTAGAAGGTACATCACTCCTAGGCTAGCGACCCCACACTGTAATATTCCCAAATGGGGAAAGCAAAAATATATGAAAAAAAATTTGGAAATAGCAGTGTAAATCAAGACATCAACATTGCATACCAATATGGAACCATAATATTATCTATAAGAACAGCAAATCCATACAAAATAGTGATGCATAAATCATATACAATGAGGAAACAAGCCTCCCATATGAAATCACTCCAAAATATGAGTTGCTGCTACAATAAAAAATGCCGAAGAGCAACTACAATGTAGTAATATTAAGCATAACTACAACTAGAGATGATACAATGATATAAAAATACTGATATAGGCCCCAATATATTCTAGACATACAATTTCGGGCACTAGATCATCTTTCCAAGACAACCCAAGAGGGTTTCCGGAAAATGCACAGAATGTGCCAATGTAAGCTGCATCCTTAGGGCTAAAGGTATGTTGCAACAACAAGAATGATAATATATTTCTAAAGCCCATGTAACCAATAACTCTTCTCCAATATATCCTCTTGATGAAAGAAAGGTTCCTCCACTGAAGAAATCACCTCCTAAAACAACCAGTGCAACCACCCCTGCAACTCCTCCCTAAAATCACATAGATCTGGACTGAAACTATACTGTAGGGGATAAATAATCCTTTGCTTGATGCCAAATATGTCAATAAATCCCATGGGTCTTCTTTACAGGCCTTCCAATTGATGGAAACCTTCCTCCACTGCAAAACTAGCTCTGAAGTCACCCAATATAATTATCCATTGTTGCACCCTGCAACAGAACACAATATTCTACAAAAACTATTCTCATGAATAAAGTTGTATCTTGGCCTTAAGCCTAAGTGTGGAAATGTAGTGCAATACTCCTCCTAGAGTCCTATCAAGGAAATATGTGGGATTCCCGCTCGGGAAGACCCTGTCCTAAACAACACTGCAATCTTAGCTAAACAACTGAAGAAAGAAACAAGTCTAAAAAGACCATATACAAAATAATAATCTCAAACATACCCCATATGGTTTCCATCCTCTTCCTTATATAACTTAGTAGCTTCCTCACCTTTGGCCCCACTCAATTAGGTCACTACCTCCATGCAATCAATTTCTCTCCAAAACTATGTTGTACCTCATTAAATGTCCACTCCTCGATAACAATGTTTTTGATTTGGTCAAAGTTGACCTATTCAACATGCTCCATCCCCTGTTCACACTCAAAGGTCCTTTATTTAGCTTCTTGGATGGTCTCCTTTCAAACTTAAAGTGTTTTTTATTGTTTCTAAGGAGATTTATGGGCCTCCATACCCACTTGTTCACTTACCTAGTGACAAAAAAATCTATAATATTCCATTTAGCTTAAAACTAAAATTTTTGAATATCACAGTCCTCCCCTCTGAAATATTTCTTTTCCTCAAGCAACTGTAAGGGTTAAGCAAAATTATCCCATCCTTCTCTTGTGGCCTCCTCATCAAATAGTCTCCACCACTGCTTCAGATACTCTACAACAATTTTGTCTCCTGGTGGGCCTTTGGTAGATAAACCAAATGGCTCTCATCATGAGAAAAATGGAAGGTCTCTATGGAAAAATTCTTGTTGTCCAATGGCCCCTTCAAGGTAGGAGTGATGACAAGCATAGGGGATCTCATTCCCAATGAGAGACTCCCATCTCTATGCTATCATCCAAATGAAATGAATCACCTTCTAGAATGGTAACTCATAGAAAGGTTCCTCCCAAATGTTCATGAGAGGCATCTCCCAAGTGCTCACAACAATCATATGGATTACCTCATAAAGAAACATGTGACCTATGGTAGTGGCATATCATCTCCCATACTCCCCTTGAAGCATGAAGCATAAAAAGTGTGGGAAATTTCATTCCCAATGGACACATCCAACCAATGTGCCTTCTCTCAAATCATGTTCCCAACAAATATAAGAACATCATACACATGTGGGATCACAATCAAGGTCATTATAGCTACGACGTGTAGTACTGGGGAAGGGAAATGGTCCCTCAAGTGCAAACAGTGTAGTTTTGCCCCTAACTGCCATAGAATATGATATAAAAATGTTTTCCCCACCACTTTTTTGTTCCCCATTCTTCTCACATACTTGAAGAAGGTGTATGATGTTTGGTGTCAATGAACCACACCTTGAAGAATACATCATCTCCCAAAATATTATAGGGAATGGCCAGCATCATCGCTACTCATGGCCCCAAGTAGCTCATGAAGCCAATAAGAAAGAGTGTCGCCTCTTGGGGAAATTCCCAACACATGAGTGGTAAGAAAATGCAAGTATATAGTAATTATATCATGATGCTCAGCAATATAATCCTTACCATACACTTGGTTCAAGCTAGTGAGGTAGCTCATGGATAAGTTCCCTCTTACACCCAATGAGTAAGGAGGTGGTGATGATAACTCTTCCCAAGATCTATGTATCTCCTCAACCTGCAAACAATTTATGCACTTCCTCATATGATAGTGCATCTCCTCTTTGAAGCCTTCCCACCTGAATCCCTCCAAAAGAGCATGGTATGTTCTAATGAAACCAGTGGGATTAGAGAGTAAGACCTCTTAGGTTTCACATAGTAGTTTCTGCTTGAGATTTGAGGCTCTATTCAAGAAGATCCTTCCCTGATAAAATATTATCCCATCTCTCATTGTATATCTCCCATTTGAAAATTGGTCATTAAGTATCCTGCATGTAAGGAGATCCTTGGAGTATTCCACCAATAGCTGAGATCTCCAATAAGGATCTAAGATCTCTAATGACAGCGCTGCTAATCTATATTGTGTAGCTCGTGTCATGTGGCTTCCCTCTTCCTTAACATCTCCTATACAAAATTCAAGCACTGTTATGCTGCTAACATGTTCTTTATTCCCCTCCTGTAGCTACTCATGCTCAAGTGAAGGTTGAAGCTTTTGGAGGCTAGTATTCCATAGGAAGCTATCACCTATATAGCCAATGCATGCATGAGAGGCCACCATTTTATACCAAATGGGGAAGAATCGTTCCTCTGTGGAAGTATCCTCCAACTCTCCAATGCCATGGAGTGGCCTCCTTGCACCATAATGGTGCCATCCTTCATCCAAGAAACATCTCCTCCTAGCGCAAAATAGCTAATGAGAGTGGGTAATAATGATATTGGGAGAATTTTTCCCTCCTTGAGCCTACCCAAGACTCTTTGCACTATACCAAATCCTCCCAAGGTTCTCACCCCTGTTAGATCAATGAGTGGTGCAACCCGATGTGAGATGTCTTTCATCTCCTAATCTATTGGCCTCCCAAGTGGAATGCCTTCATGTAATGAGACATCAAAGTCTGAAGTACACTATATAGTTGAGTGTACTGATTTTTCTCTCCTTTCACTGCACAAACCAGTCTCCTCCTTCTGTATATAAACCTCTTGAAATTAACATGGGTGTATGCTCCCTATCCTTTGATGGTGATCCACATTTTCTTCTCCTTCTTTTACCAAGGTCTTACTGCCCATCACTACTGTCACATGCTGCACCTTGGGAAATTTCTAAAAAGATGCAAAAGCTCCTCCAGTTTAAGCAATAAATTCATGCCCATCTCCATGTGGTTATGGTTCTCCTCCTGAAGTGACAGCGTTGTTACTTCCTCTCTGTTCTTCCTCCTCATCAATATTTGAGAATACATCATCAACAATGAGAGACCCTAGATCTTAGTCTTCCCTTGAAGGAGGAATGTCCATGTCTTCCTTTTGAGAATAAATCTCTTCCTGCAATGGGGATCTATCCCTTGGCAAGGTATCATACAAGTTTCTATCCCCTTTGAGATTCAACAAGATGGTGAGCTTAGTGAAAATTAAGCACCCTCACTAGGTGGAGCCCGCAGGATATTTTTAAGTGTATGTCTATTTTTAGAATGGTGAGCATATTCTAAAATTAGTAGGATTTTCATTCTATATGGTTGAGAAAATTCTATCTTTGAATGAATTTCTATTTTAAGAATATTAGGTGAATTCTATTCATAGATAGCTAATATGAAAATAGGTGCATGTTGACTACTATTATCCCTTAATAATAATCAGACAATAAACATTAACTTATTCTATTGGAGCACTTTATTTTAGTGAAAATATGTGGCACATCAGTGGGTTGAAGGAATTACGCAATTCCTAGGGTGGTTGGTGACTCATGCATGGAGGATGTTATAACTGAAAGTGGCAAGTTGTAACAGAGTTGGAAGAGTAGTTATGTGAGTTGTTATTTAGTTTAACTGAGTTAAGAAAGTTAAACTCAATTGTAATAGTTGTAAATAAAGATACACTAGTGAAAGATGATTGAATTAATTATTTAATTAATTCACAAGTAGCATCTTACTTGCAACTGAACAAATACAACAATTAACTACTTGCATGTCAGATCTAGTGGAGACCTAGTGGAGAGATAGGTGAAAGGGTGAGATGGAATATCAGTTGTGACTATAGTGATGCATTCAATGCATCTACACTGACATTGGAGATTCCAATGGATTTTGCAATCAAGGCAAGGCAAGATCAAATTCATTCAGGGATCTTCTTGAGCAAGGATTGTGCAGTGGAGGTAGACCATCAGGAGGCAAGAAATTGGTGCATAGATATGTAAATTTTTGCATGATAGTGCATGATGATTGTTGATTGTACTGAGAGCACTATGAGCTGAGCTTTGTATGAGATTGTTACATGTTCCATTGATATACATAATATATGATAGTTGGGGGTTTTTATCTTTAATATTTCCCAGAAAAACATTCTTGTGATGTGCGATTACTTTGCCTCATATGTGTTTTGCAATTGGCGATTTAATTTCCACAAAGAATTAAGTGGAAGGATTCTGTATTTAACATATTATTAATTTTTTAGATAAGGATATTATGGTAATATACATGAATATTGTATAGTGAATTAATTCACTATAACAAGAATGTTTTTCTAGGAAAGATTAAAGATAAAAAACACAACTATCATATATTATGTATATCAATGGAACATGTAACAATCTGATACAAGGCCCAAATCTTAGAGATCTCAGTATAATCAACAAGTTACACACACTATCATGTAGAAATTTGCATATATATGCACCAATTTCTTGCCTCTTGATAGCCTGCCTCCACTGCGCAATCCCTGTTAAAGACAATCCCTGAATGAATTTGATCTTGCCTTTCCTTCACTGTGCAACCCTCATTGGAATCTCCAATGTCAGTGTAGATGAATTGAATGCATGACTATAGTCAAAACTGATAGTCCATCTCACCCTTTCACCTATCTCTCCACTGGGTATCCACTGGATCTTGTTAGGGCCTAAATCTACCTCAGGCTAAGAAAGGTAGAGTCTAGGGTAACATCAAACCATGCTTAATCTAGTAGCTATCCCTACCAGATCGAGAGAGGGCTCTCTCCTTGTCAATCTCAGTCAAAAATTGATCATTAAGGCTTGAGATTGACTTGAAAAAAGGTTGATTTTCAGCTAGGTATATATGTACAGAGGTTAAATTGTATTTTGAAGGTTTTTTGTTGGATCAAAGGGAAAGGCAGATTTTGGGTCTGGGGAATGAGGCCTAGTTTTTGCAGAGTTCTAAATGGGGAAAGAAAGGAAATTGTTTTGATGTTTTGAATTGAATGAATGGATAGCTCATACTGGTGAGGAGTTGAAGAGGGAAAGAGGCTTTCAAGAATCCTCTTCAAGCGGTCGAAAACATGAAAGATTAAACAAAACTCAAGGCAGAGCACAACAAATCTAATGAATTCCACCTTTATAACTTGTTTGTTCAAATTAGGAAGAAATAAGAAGGATAATGATACACATGAAACATCAATAAACTTACAATCACAGAGAGAAACACACCATCAAAAAATAGAGCCACATGGATCCCAAAGAGTGCTGCAAACCCTAGTCTATTCCTTTGCCAAAATTGCAGAGATGAAATGTACAATGAAGTGCCAAGCAATCCCAAGTGTCCAACCCTGAAAATGACTAAGAAACTAGAATATATAGACAAGAATAACTCATCCCCATGCCTCTAGGGGTCGAGCTCACTAGTTTAGGAGTTGTTTCAGCAAGATCTAAACTAAGAACTGGAAAATAGGTAGTTGAACAACTTGCCTCTATAAGATATGAAACTATTTCATTCAGTTACATTTCAATTTTTGCTAAATGAATCTACTTGCATGAGTAAAAATGTGCCAAAATTACATCAAATCTAGGAAATTACATCAATTTACATCAAGAGCTTCACATTTTTAGATAAAAATGTCAAACTGGCCAAAACTAGGCGAAAATTTGAGTTACTGAGTGAAAAGTGAGCCAAAATTCCCAATGTGTCGCGCCTGAAATCTCTATGCGTCATGCCACTTTGAAGCCAATTTTGAGGGCCTTTCCGGTGTAGAAATTGAGCATAGGATAGCTCGTTGGAAAGCCCTGCCTGTCTATTTTCCAACCCAAGTAGAATTTCTAGATTGGGTTGCCATTTTCCCCTCCAAAAATGAGTTTTCCCAACACTGCTTCTTATGTGTCCAAAAAGTGGCAGAAAGGTCAATTTTAGGGAGTTTTTGACCCTTCCGGAAACCCAAAACTTGTCAAAATCTCTGGGTAATGGCTAAGCATGCATAAATTTTCATAAAAAATTTAGAAATATCAAGTTTTACCCCAGAGGAGCTGCCAATCATAAGCGCACGCCAAGTGGCGCGACGCGTCGGGCAGGAAAATCTGTGTTAAGGCCAAAAAAATTCAAAATTGACAAAATGTGTCACAAATTTCTTGAAATTTGGGCTGAGTATCCTCCATCATGTACTATGTTGGGCCAAAGAAGCTTCAGACAAAATTTGGAGTCTATCATGCCTTTTGCGATGCTTTAGTGCCCTCTTTAACTTTGCATTTAGGATCTTGATTCGCGCCTTGCAAACATGATTTCGCGCCCAATAATGGTTCTTCATGTGCCTCAACATGTTATTTTCCTTTTTTTCCTTCTCCAACAGCTTATCCAAATGAATATTGACCCTTTTGATCCAAGTCTCTCGATCAGCCTCAATCTCTTGTTCAATGGATGTCATCTCGTTTTGGCTTCTTTGGGTAGCTTGTCGGTTCTCACAGATGTTTTGCAACTCCATGATAGTCTACTGATCTTCCAAATGTTTGTTTCTCTGCTCGAGGTAGTTGATAATCCCTTGAGCTCTTTGCAACTTGATGGCCAAAGTGTCTATTTCTGCCTCCTGCTCCTGAATAGTCTCTCTCAACTTTGAGCTTGGAGAGCTCAAATCCTCATCAATGAGTATGAAATCAGTATGCTGGCCTCCTGAAGGCCCCTCATCCTGCATGGGCCTCTTACCTTTTTCCTGTACCTGTACCTCTACTGCTGATGATAGAAGCGAGACCCCTTCCACCCCAGGTGGAGATAATACTCATCGGGCTGCTGCAAATAATCCTTTAGTGCCTCTTTGATATGTAACAAACACCGGCACACTGGTGGTTTGTGTCTCGTGACCTTCATGCTGATATGAAGGCCCACCTGCCTCATGAACAACCTCTGTAGGAACTTGAGGAGCTGTGAAAAAATCATTAGTAATGAAATCCTCCCATGAAATGCCTTGCAAGCCAAGCTAATGCATAACCACAATCTTGATCAATGCAAAGTGATAGATGTTGTTGTACTGTTGCTCAGGAGTTTTCCTTTGCACCAGAGTGGTCATCCTCTAAATATTCTATGGAGTCATTGGGCTATGGAGTCAAAAGCTTTGAAAAACCAAAACAAAACTCTTGAATCATTTCATGACTGAAAATCGACTCAAACCGACTCAATTTTGAAACCAAAATGACTAAAAGACCAGAGCGAATAAATCAAACCAAAGCTGAAATCAACCTTTAGTTTTATAGCCTTCACCTCGAGCCCCAAAATGAAGGAATGATGAAAGCACACACTTGCGATGAAAATTAAACAAACCGATATGTACAGTGATAATGTATAACAACATAAAACATTTCAAAAATGATACCGCTTGAGCAGCCGACCATTGATCTACCCTCCTGGAAAATCTTGTCCATTCATTTCTTTCAGAAGGAAAGCGTTTTGGCCTTGATATGCAGCAATTCTGAAGGGTCCTTTCCAGAGATTCTTGAACTTACCATGCTTACCATTTTCTTCATTTCTTGCATCCCATTTCAGCACCACTTCTTCTAATTGTAACTTGTCCACTTTTTCCTTTCTATCGTAGATTTTCTTGATTCTCTCTTGCAGCTTGAAAGTGTTTTGAAAAACCTCCTCTCTAGTCTGCTGCAAATGGATCATTTGATTTATTCTCCTTTGCATATGATCATCTTCGCTGCCAGCTTCCTGCAGAATTTTGACCACTGGAACTGTGAGAGAGGTAGGAAATACCGTGTCTACACCATACATGAGCTCAAAAGGGGACATACCTATAGATTTCTTCTAACTCATTTTGTCTGCCCAAAGTGCATTAACCAATTTCTTATGCCAACTTTTCTGGTTTATTTCCAACAAATTTTTGATAATGTTGACCAAATATTTATTCGAGGACTCAGCCAATCCGTTACCTTGTGGATGATAAGCGGTTGAGTGCCCCAAAGTGATTTTATACTTATCACAAAACTCAATAATTTTTTTATATTTGAAAGTTGCTACATTATCAATAATAAACTTATTTGGATAGCCAAAACGAGACAAAATATTGTTCTCAAGAAACAAAATTATTACCGAATCTGTGGCCTGCCTGGTGGGAATCGCTTCAATCCATTTAGTGAAATAATCTGTCGATGTAAGGATCCAGTTATGCTGAGATAAAGAAGCAAGATGGATTTCTCCAATGAAACCCAAACCCCACTGCTGGAAAAGAGCACTTACTTCAATAAGCTTGAGCGGCAAAGGCTGCAATTTTTTCCTCCCTTCAAAAATTTGACATTCATGACAGTGTTTAACAATTTTGTACACATCAGGAAAGAGAGTCGACCAATAATATCCTTATCTCAAAAAAATTTTGGCCGTTGTTTTCCAGAAAAGGTGACCTCCGCAATCTCCCTTATGAAAATTCTCCATAAACTGCTTTGCTTCTTATTGAACCAAACAATTTAGCAAGACACCACCGGGATCTTTCCAATAGAGTGCATTATTCATGATACAAAACTTGGTAGCCTTCAATTTCAAAGTCATACTTTTGTTTTTAGCCATGCCTGGCAGTGGTGACAAGTTTTGGAGCACATATACAATATTCAAATACCAAGGAGAAAGAACAAAGATTTTTGATACCTTGAATTAGCGAACTTTCTTCATTTTCCTCAGACATAGCAGCAATGATATTAATGTCTAAGGCATGCAGATTTGACTCAGCCATTAGCTTAGCCATCCCTTGTCCTTTGATAAGATTTGTAGGCTTTATCTCCACATCATACTCCAACAAGGCAGCAATCCATTTTCCTCGTCTCCCTTCTAGATCTTTTTGCACTAAGACATCCCTAACAGCAGCATTAGGAACATAAGCAAGAATGTGAGAATGCAGAATATATA
Organism: Pinus albicaulis; assembly: GCA_034641835.2. Lineage (NCBI taxonomy): Eukaryota > Viridiplantae > Streptophyta > Pinopsida > Pinales > Pinaceae > Pinus > Pinus albicaulis. Next base: position 196,412,647 of record CM076582.1, read on the forward strand.
CTCAAAAATATTTCGGCGCTTTCACTAAGGCAAGAGCTTGCTTCTCAATAATGTTATACTTTAAAGTTGCATCTCTTATGGTTCGGCTGAAAAAAGAAATTGGTTTTTCATGCTGATCTCTTTTCTGCATCAATACTGCTGCCATAGTATGATCTGAGGCAAATGAAAACAAAATAAAATCTTGAGTATAGTCCGGGCTAATCAAAACCGGGGTGGAAGAAAGAGCCAATTTCACTAAATTGAAATACTTTACTGCCTCCTCAGTCCACTTCACTACACTATCTTTCTTGATCATGTTTGTGATTTCCCTTAAATGTTCTGCAAGATTGGGCACAAAGCAGTGTAAGAAATTCATCTTACCATTGAATTATTGGATCTCCTTTTTGTTTCGGGGAAGATCAATTTTCTGAATAGCTTCTACTCAAGGTGGATCAATGCGTATGCCATCCTTTGAGATAATATGACAAATAATATTACCTTCATCCATGGCAAACAAACTCTTCTTTGGATTGAGAGACACACCATATTTTCTACACTGCTGAAAAACAATTTTCAAATGGTAAAGGTGCTCTTCATCGGAAATAGAAAAGACTGTCAAATCATCAAGATACACAACTAGAAAAACATCCTTCTCATTTGCAAATGCCATATCCATTGCTCGCTGAAAACTCGCACCAGCATTCTTCAAACTGAAAGGCATTTTAGCATTATGGAAAGTTCCCCACGGAGTGGTGAACGCTATTTTGTCTCTATCATCCTCATGGACCAGAATTTGGTTATACCCGGAATAACCATCGAGTAGCGACATACGATATGCTCCAACTACTTGCTGAAGCATGTGATCCATTTTGGGCAATGGATAATTATCTTTCAAAGAAACTTTATTCAGATTCCTAAAATCAATGCATAAGCGAATCTCACCCGTTTTCTTGTGCACAGGCACCAAATTAGAAATCCAATCTGAAAATGTTACAGGAATGATGATACCAGCCTTGTACATCTGATTCAATTCCTTCTCTATTGAGGGCAGCAACTTTGGATTTATTCTTCTCAATTTCTGCCATAAGGGCTTTTGATTTGGCTTGATCGGAATGGTATGATGAATTATGTTGGTATCATATGTCTTCAAATCTGAATAGTCCCAAGTAAATACATCAGCAAAAGAAGATAACAAACTGATATACTTTGCTTTTACCTGTGGGGGAAATGCTTTGGACAATTTTACCATTTTTGGATTTTCTGTTGATCCAATATTCACATCCTCAACTCCTCTCTCAGTGGGTAGCAAGGTTGGTTTTCGAGCTACATCATCTTGGTCGAAAAGTTCCTCTAAAGGTATTAGACCTTTAGGAATGACATTATCCTTCAGCTGCAAAACTTCCATCTGATTTACTTTCACATCCGCCTCACCATCATCATGCTCCACATCAATAGAAGTGTCTTTGAATTTACCTTCATATTGCAGAAATTCATCAATTTCTTCGTCATCTTGAAACACTTGCCAATACCTTTGATTGTCAGGGACAGTCAGACGATGCTTCACATGAATTTAAAATTTGTTACTTGATTGCATCTAATTTTTCAAATTACTTGCTGCTTTTGCATGTGCATCTGCAATACCATTCTGAATATGAGGGACACATGTCAAAGTATAATCTGAAAACAATCTCAAGATATCTAACACCGCATTTCGGTAAGCCCACATTCGAGGATGCTTAGCTTGGTATTCACCTTTCACTTGCTCGATAACTAACTCAGAGTCACCATACACTGCAATCCTCTTAACATTTAACTTTGTAAGAATTTTCAGACCAGCAATCAAAGCTTCATATTCAGCCTCATTATTTGAACAATCAAAAGCCAATTTATAAGAACAGACCCTTACATTACTTGGCACTTTATTTGGGGCGGAAAAATGACTGCGTACCCAAATTCCAATTCCAACACCGTCATTTCCTACCACACCATCAAAATCCATCGTCCACAAACCATCTTCATCCTCTTCCAAATGTTGAAATTATGTTTGCCCTCTTATTTCTGCTTGCTATCCATCAAATTTTTGCTGTTGTCGGGAGGCTGATTACTTAGCGGTACTTTGAAGTTTTTGTCTCTCTTTCTTTAAGACCTCTCTGAAATTCTCAGTGATTTCTGAAATGTCTTCTACTTCAACTAATTGGATATTTACATTATTGAAAATTTCTGAATACAAAACAAATGATTCTAAATCAGTATGTACATAGTTGATTGGGTGATTTACTGGTTTCTCCTTGCTGGTGATCATATACTTCATCTTTTTCTCCCGATATAATTTCCTCATCTGACCAAACATGGGAATAGTAGCATAGGAGAAATGAAGCTACAATGTCCCTTTAAGTTTCACTCCCCAAGATCTGGAAAGAAGCATGCCAAATCTAGGAGGAATATCCACCACAGCCACATCCATCAAAACATTTTTAGTCAGAATCTGATCCAAACTGACCACCAAATATTTGATAAGCCCAATGCATCTTACTCTACTAGAATCAAAAGAATAAAGGTCATGATACTTCCTAGTGATGTCCAAACCCAATTTCTCCATGATTTCCCTAGGCATGAGATTATGAGAGGTTCCAGAATCAAACATAGCATTGTGTAACACATAGTCGTGCAATCTAAGGCTGATATAAAAAGGAGGTACATCACTATCTGGAGACTCACCATCCAATGCTGGACCAAAAATTAACTTAGTTTGATCATCTTCCACATTTACCATATCAGACAATGGATCTAAATTCAAAATATTAGACACCTGACCCTTATAGCTGTTGTTCTTCATCAATTCAGTCAAAGGAATGGAAACTTTTAACTTACCAATTTCATTTTCTAAGTTAAAAACTGAAGTTTTCTCTACCACTTTAGCTGGAACATCCTTCTTTTCAGTTTTCTCCTTTGATACAATTGGCTGATTGGATCTTTCATTTGCTGATGGGGATTTTCTAGTGATGGGATCAGCTATCTCTTTTCCCTTCTTCTGCGCAACTGGTGAATCATTCTTTGGTGCTGAAACTTCCTTTCTCTTTTGAATTGTATTAATGGGCACATCTCCACTTCTAAGTGAATATTGTCGCCACTGGGCAATCAAGGCATTCATATATCCCCTTTGATATTCATCAGACTCTTCTTCAAGAGCTGTCTCATTTTCCAATATGAAATCCTCGTCTTTTTGTACAGCTGAGCTTTCGGAATACTCCTCATCTTCAGTGAAAAAAATTGGCATATCATCAGGTGTAAATAAATGATTCTCTTCTCTTCATCATCTGATTCCGGACCAACAAAATTCTGCTGTAAAGGTGTCTTCAGTTGCTATTGTATTGTTGTTGTAAAGAGTGTTTCGAAGGCTACCTGGCATAACTTCAAGATCTGTCTATAGCTTATAAAATGAATAAAAATAACAAGAAAACCATTTTGTATTCCCCAGTATGGTTGCCACTATGTTAGGTCCTACATCTACCTTAGGCTGAGAAATTCAGAGTCTAGGGTAACATCAAACCACGCTTAATCTGGTAGCTAGCCCTACCAGATCGGGAGAGGGCTCTCTCCATGTCAATCTTAGCGAAAAATTGATTAGTAAGGCTTGAGATTGACTTGAAAAAAGGTTTATTTTAGGCTAGGTATATATGTAAAGAGGTTGAATTTTATTTTTAAGGTTTTTTGTTGGATCAAAGGGAAAGGTAGATTTTGGGTCTAGGGAATGAGGCCTAGTTTTTGCAGAGTTATGAATGGGGCAAGGAAGGCAATTATTTTGATGCTTTGAATTGAATGAATGGATAGCTCAGACTGGTGAGGAGTTGAAGATGGCAATAGGCTTTCAATAATCCTCTTCAAGCAGTTGAAAACATGAAATATTAAAAAAAACTCAAGGCAGAGCATAGCAAATCTAATGAATTCCACCTTTATAAATTGTTTGTTTAACTTAGGAAGAAATAAGAAGGATAATGATACACATGAAACATCAATAAAATTACAATCACAGAGAGAAACACACCATAAAAACATAGAGCCACATCGATCCCAAAGAGTGCTGCAAACCCCTGTCTATTCCTTTGCCAAAATTGCAGAGATGAAATGTACAATGAACTGCCAAGAAATCCCAATTGTCAAACCCTGAAAATGACTTGGAAACTAGAAGATATAGACAAGCATAACTCATACCCATTCCTCTAGGGGTCTAAAACACTATTTTAGGAGCTTTTTCAACAAGATCTAAACTAAGAACTAGAAAATATGCAGTGGAACAACTTGCCTCTATAAGATAGGAAATTGTTTCGTTCAGTTACATTTCACTTTTTGCTGAATGAATCTACTTGAATGAGTAAAAATGTGCCAAAATTACATCAAAGCCATGAAATTACATCAAGTTACATCAAGAGTTTCAAATTTGGAGATAAGAAAGTCAAACTGGCCAAAACTAGGCAAAAATCTGAGTTACTGAGTGAAAAATGAACCAAAATTCCCAATGCGCCGCGCCTGAAATCTCTATGCGTCGTGCCAATTTGAAGTCGATTTTGAGGGCCTTCTCAGTGTCCAAATTGAGTACAGGATATCTCGTTGGAAAGCCCTACCTATATAATTTCCATCCCAAGTGGAATTTCTAGATTTGGTTGCCATTTGCCCCTCCAAAAATCAGTTTTCCCAACACTGCTTCCTTTGTGTCCAAAAAGTGCCAGAAAGGTCAATTTTAGGGAGTTTTTGACCCTTCTGGCAACCCAAAACTTGTCAAAATCTCTGCGTAATGGGTAGGAATGCATAAATTTTCATAAAAAATCCCAAAATATCAAGTTTTACCCGATAGGAGCTACCAATCATAAGCGCGCGCCAAGTGGCGCGATGCGTTGTGAAGGAAAAATTGTGTTAAGGCCAAAAAAATTCAAAATTGAAAAAATGTGTCCCAAATTTCTTGAAATTTGGGCTGAGTGTCCTCCATCATGTCCTATGCTAGGCCAAAGAAGCTTCGTGCAAAATTTGGAGTCTATCATGTCTTTTGAAATGCTTTAGTACCCTCTTTAACTTTTCCTTCACGATCTTGATTCGCGCCTTGCAAACATGATTTCACACCCAATAATGGTTCTTCATGTGCCTCAACATGTTATTTTCCTTGTTTTCCTTCTCCAACAACTTCTCCAAATGAATATTGATCCTCTCAAGTGAAGTCTCTCGATTAGCCTCAGTCTCTCGTTCAATGGATGTCATCTCGGTTTAGCTTCTTTTGGCAGCTTGTCGGTTCCCATGGATGTTTTGCAGCTCCATGATAGTATGTTGATCTTCCAACTGTTTGTTTCTTTGATCAAGGTAGTTGATAATCCATTGGGCTCTTTGCAACTTGATGGTAAAAGTGTCTATTTCCGCCTTCTGCTCTTGAATAGTCTCTCTCAACTTTGAGCTTAGAGAGCTCAAATCCTCATCAATGAGTATGAAATCAGTATCCTGGCCTCCTGAAGGCCCCTCATCCTGCATGGAAATCTTACCTCTGTCTTGTACCTATACGTATTCTATTGATGATAGAAGCGAGACCCCTTCCACCCCAGGTGGAGATAATACTCATCAAGCTGCTGCAAATAATCCTCTAGTGCCTCTCTGATAAGTAACAAACACCGGTACACTGGTGGTCTTTGTCTCTTGACCTTCATGCTGATATGAAGGCTCACCTGCCTCATGAAAAACATCTGTAGGAACCTAAGGATCTATGAATAAATCATTAGCAATGAAATCCTCCCATGAAATTCCCTGCAAGCCAAGCTGATGCATAACCACAATATTGATCAGTGCAAAGTGATAGATGTTGTTGTACTGTTGCTCAAGAGTTTTCCTTTGCACGAGAGTGGTCATCCTCTCAATATTCCGGCACATGAAATAAGGGAGGTTCATCATCCTCACCCTGGTAAGATGCATCAATAACTTGATGTGATAGGCATAGAGACGTGAGAACCGGACCTCACAACTGACATATTTGATAATAATTTTCATCAGAGGAGCATAGGAATCCTTTAAGAACTGGAAAGGAAACACTTTGCTGAGTTGTTTCACAAAGCTAGGCCTGATATATGGCTCATAATGCATTCTTTCAACCTGTTGTCTTTTGTTCCACTGATCTCCAACATTTCGTATTCCAGTTTCCTGCGAGATATTTTCCGGTGTTAAAGTGAATTTCACACCGGCAAGGGTGACCTGACCATCATGTAAATGCAATACAAACAAACGAGCCAGCTCCTGATGATAACAAACCCTATCAATCATTTCACAAAATTGATAACATGACTGCTGTTGAAAACATGGCATGGCAAGTGGACAAGCCTGCAATTCAGCCAATGAGGTGGGCTCGTCTCTCACATGTCTGCCACTCTTATGAGGCCTTCTAGGTGCATGTAGTTCAATGGTGGAATCACTGTCTTGGTCATAGGATGTATCGGTATATGTCTCCATGATGTCCAATGTTCTATGCAAATTCTATGTTGTCTTGGATTAAAATGAAAATTTTGGTGTTTTTGATTTGATTGCCAAATATGTGATAATAACAAGTGAGGGACTATGGAGAGATAGGGTGATGAAAATAATGAGATATAATCAAGTGAAATTGTGAGTTTGAAAGGTTTAGGGAGAGCCACTTAAATTCTTGGGATAAACTTGGGGTTTGGGAGAATTTTGCAAGTGGGATGGGGATAATGAGAATGGGAGAGGAATGAGTGACTTTAGGGATGTAAAGGGATAGGGGATGGGCTGCCATGATAAGATAACAATGAGGAGGGGGAAAAAAAAAGGTGGGGAATGGAAATGTTTGGCACCAAATCCAATTTTGAAATCCTAAAGGAGCACTCTTTTCAACAAGATAATAGGGTTTTGAGTTTTTGTATTCAAATCTTCATAATCAACACCAAACACTTGTTCATGGCAATTACAAGGTCACATGGACTTACTTGGAGCAAGAGAGACCGAGTTGATTTGGATTTTTTGAAGAAATGGAAAAAGTTTGTGTTTTGGCCCAATTCACCATGGAACCAACCCAGTGCATCGTGCCCCTCCAATGCGCCCTGCTTGCCCGATGCGTCACGACACCTACCCAATGCGTCACGCTCGGCAATTTTCACACAATCTACCCTCCAATCACTTGCTTCACTCCTCACGAGTTCTCCTTCATTCACTACTATCTCTTGGCACAAAAATGGAATTTTGAATTTGAAAATAACTTATATATACCAAATAATTTTATTTTTCATTTGAAAAAACCCACTTTGTAATGTTGCAAACTTGACATTTCACTTTAAACTATGTTTTTTTCCTTTTGGCTTTCGTATTGAATAATGAGCTTTTCTGTCTAGCTTGAAGGGAATGGATGGCATGGAAATTTTGAAAAGGTGACTAGGGTTGCGAGTGGAGTGTTATTAAAACTAAAAAACTTGAAAATTACATTGCATTTATTACATAAAGATGAAATAGACTATTTTTCTTCAAAACATTGTTTTGAAGAAAAATCATTATTAAGCATATGATAATGAAATTTTTTTGCAGTGAAAACTTATTTAAAACCCCCACATGTGCCTGTTGGCCATTATTAGGTATTTTGAAGACCAGGTTATGAAACCCTAGACCTAATGAGACTAAACATCCTAAAATAACTCTTTGAAAACTATAAGACCAAAAATGACTGTAAATGATTTTAATGAACAGAACTAGGCCAGTAGGTATAGGACATGAGGGACATGAGTGACAAGCCCCTACCATTAGAGGATCCATGCTCCTAATGGAATGCAGCTGACTGAACTGAGTGAGACACCTAAAATGAAATGCAACAAGAGAAATTTGATCTCTGACGGAGGGATGAAAATATTGACTCTAACAGATCTGAAATGCAAGTAGTTAACTATTGTATTTGTTCAGTTGCAAGTAAGACACTACTTGTGAATTAAATAAATGAATAATTCACTCATATTATACAATATGCATGTATAAATTATACAATATACATGGTATCAGAGTAGTGTTGATCACTAGAGATTGCAATATTATGAAGCAAATTAATCTTATGTTATATACATAATCCTTCCACTTAATTGTTTGTGGAAATTAAATTTCCAGTTGCAAAACACATATGAAGCAAATTAATCACACATAACAAGAATGTTTTTATGGGTTATATTAAATCTAAAAACCCCAACTATCATATATTATGTATATCAATGGAACATGTAACAATCTCCTACAAATATCAGCTCATAGAGCTCTCAGTACAATCAACAATCGTCACACACTTTCATGCAAAAAATTGCATATCTATACACCAATTTCTTGCCTCCTTACAACCTCCCTCCACTGTGCAATCACTACTGAAGAAGATCCTTGCATGAATTCGAGCTTGTCTTGCCTTGACTGTGCAATCATCATTGACATCTCCAATGTCACTATATATTCATTGAATGCATCACTATAGTCACAACTGATAGTCCATCTCACCCTTTCACCTATCTCTCCACTGGGTCTCCACTAGATCTGACATGCAAGTAGGTAATTGTTGTATTTGTTCAGTTGGAAGTAAGACACTACTTGTGAATTAGTTAAATAATTAATTCACTCATCTTTCACTAGTGTATCTTTAGTTACAACTAGTAAAACTGAGTTTAACTCACTTAACTGAGGTAAAATAAATAACAACTCACATAACTACTCTTCCAACTCTGTTACAACTTGCCACTGTCAGTTATAATGATGTCCTCCATGCATGAGTCAAAAACCACCCTAGGAATTGCATAATTCCTTTAGCCCACTGATGTGCCACATCTGTTCATTGAAATAAAGTGCTCGAAGACAATAAGTTACTATTTATTTTCTAATTATTATTAAGGGCTAGTAATAATCGACATGCATCTATTCATAGATTAGTGATCTATAAATAGACTTCGCCCAATATTCTGAAAAATAGAAATTCATCCAAAGATAGAATTTTCTCAACCATCAAGAATGAGCATCCTACTAATTTTAGAATATGCTCACCATTCTAAACATAGAAATACACCTAAAATAAACCTATGGGCCCCACTTAGTGAAGGTGATTCATTTTCACTAAGTTCATCATCTTTTTGAATCTCAACACTCCATCTCAAAAAGATAGGGATTATCCTTCACCTCGATCCTGTCTCTATGATATTCGAATTTTCTCCTGGTGAGCACCTTCGTTAGAATATCTACATCCTGATATTCCATAGGAATGTACTGAAGCAACATGATATTATGCTACACACAATCTCTGATATGATGATACTGAATATCTATATGCTTAGATCTATCATGAAAAAAAAGATTGATCGAGAGTTTAATGCCACTTTTTTTATCACAATGAATCATTGTATGATATAAATGAGAACTGAACAAACTAACTGAGATCTTCCTCATCCAAATATCCTCACATGCAACTTCACTTACTACCATGTATTCTTATTCTGCTAAACTGAGTGCCAAAAATCACTATTTCCTACTGTACCAAGGAACAATTGTAGATCCAATACTGAAAACCCCTCCTGATGTGCTCTTTCTATCTGTTGGGCTCCCTGCCCAATTTTCATCTGTGAAGCCATGCAAATTCACCTCATCCATCTATCTGTACCATAAGCCATACTCAGATGTACCCTTGAGATATCTCAGGACATGCTTTCCTGCCTTCCAAAAGAGCTTGGTAGGGTTAACCATCGCTTAACTAAGCTGGTTCACCGCATCGCATATGTTTGGTCTTATATTAACTAAATACATGAGAAAACCCACAAACTGCCTATAAAGAGTAGCATCCACTACCTCTGCCGATCTACCATCCTCTTTCCTCCAATTTCCTGGAAGAGGAGTATCTATGGGCTTACAGTCGTCTATGTGAAACTTACCAGGTATCTCATGAGCATACTTCCCTTGAGACACAAACAGCTAACCTTCTCTCTGCCATATTTCCAATCCAATGAAATAATGAAGGAGGCCCAAATTCTTCATCTCAAACTCATTTGCAAGGTCCTCGTTGCATGAGTGTATCAACTGCTCATCACCCGTTAGTATTAAATCATCAACATAAAAAACAATGATTAAAATCTTACCCTCCACCACAATTTTTTATAGGTTTGCATCTACCTCACTCTTCGATAAGCTAAGTCCAGTGAAATAGCTATTGATCTGTGTGTACCAAACACTGGGTGCTTGCTTCAGCCCATACAATTCTCTTTTGAGTTTAGACACATGTGAATCATTGCTAAAGATCTCAAATCCTTTAGGTTGTTCAATGTACACTTCTTCCTCAATGATCCCATTAAGGATGAATGTGCCAACCAATCTACAACGAGAGAGAAAGGATGGTCCTTATGGAAGAATACCATGTGACAGCTGCAAAGGTTTCTTCATGATCAATCCCCTTGATCTTTGAGAAGCCCCAGAAGAAACATATTTCCTTATACTTTTTGATGCTCCCATCAGTAGCTTTCTTTACCTTGTAGATCAATCTTGAACCTACCACTGATTTTTGAACTAGCCTTGGAACAATCTCCCAAGCACTGTTTCTGAAAATTGAGTCATACTCCTCCACCATGGCATATACCGATGTGGGCTCCTCTGTTGATTCCTCAAAGGAAGATGGCTCTGTCATGATACACCTACTCATGAGAGCCATGTATCCAGTATATCGGTTAGGTGACTGTCTCTGTCTATTTTGTGAAGTAGGGACTCCTACATTTTGTGCCGCATCAAGCTTCAGCCTCTCAGATTTTGTGGTATGCCTTCTGCCAGTTTCTATGTTTGGCTCTGCATGAGTGGATTCCACTCCATGATCCTCCTCCTATGGCTTATCCGCATCTTAAGGCTCATCTTTGGGAACTAGAATTTCCTCCTTTGCATGCAAGTGTAGCTCCCTCTCAAGTGACAACTTCATGGCTTTCTCCTCATTGAATTTTATATCATGTCGCACCAAAATCATTCGTCTGTTTGGAAAATACACATGATAATTATGGGATGTTTATATGTACCCCACAAATACCCCAACTTCTGCAGTCAGCTCCAGCTTCTTCCTAAAATCCTTGGTCACATGGATGTAAACAAATGAGCCAAAAATATTTAAATGAGAAATATCTGTCTTCTTACCAGTAAAATCTTCTTCAGGTGTACTCATGCCAAGTCTCTATGAGGACAACGATTTTGCAGATAAACTGCAGTTTTGCATGCTTCCACCCATAAGTGCATTGGTAGGTCCTGGTCATGTAGCATAGCCCATGAAGCACCCATGTTCATTCTATTATTCCTCTCCACAACCCCATTTTTCTATGGGTTATGAGGCGCTATGAGTTCTCTTTGAATTCCTTCTTTGCTACAAAAGTCTTTGAATTCATTCGAGGTATATTCACCACCATTATCGGTCTGCAGAGCCTTCACTTGATTCCCTGACTCCTTCTCCACCAATGCTTTAAACTCACAGAACATTGAGAATGTCTGATCCTTCTTCTACATGAAGAAGATCCAACATCTACGAGAATAGTCATAAAAAAAATAACATAATACATGTGTTTTTCTATTGAAGCAACTGAGAATGGTCCACACACATCTGTGTGAATTCTCTCCACGATCACCGAAGCATGATTCTCCTTTTCATGAAAGGTGGTCTTCACAAACTTACCCATAGTAAATCACTTACACTAATATGACCGCACAAGAGTACCCTTGGGAAATCCAATAGAAATCTTCTGCAAAATCCTCAAGGTGCCATGGTGAAGATGGCCCAATGTCCTGTGCCATAATTCACCCTCATCCTGGTTCACCACTTCTTCTACTTTTCCCATCATTGCAGCATAGCCATCTACCTCCAGCTTGTAGATATTCTTGACTTGAATCCATATCCTCTTAGTTTGACCCATTTTTTTATGTCACAGCAAAGTTTTTCGCTCGCTGAAAACAACGTCATAAACTCTGTCCTCCAACATCACGACTGATACCAAGTTCTTCTTTAGACCTGGAACATGCATAAAATATTTCAATAGAAATGGTTTACATGAATCCCTCTTAAATGTAATGGTTCCAGTGTCAGATGCACAGTATCTACCATCGTCGCCCATCTCTATATGCATTTGGAGATCTTTCTCCTCCAAGTCACTAAACAAATCCTTGTCTCCCGTCATGTGGAAGTAAGCACCACTATCAAGATACGACACTGATCCCATTGAAATTCAAAACAAGCATGTGATCAAGGAGAAATCAAGTTCAAATTGAGAGGCAATGGCCTCACTAGTTGCAGCTCCAACAGCCTTCTTGTTCTTCTATTTTTGTCGGCAGTTAGTGGCGAGATTCCCATGTTCGTGACAATGAAAACAATTAACTTTGGACAAACCCAGCTTCTTTCCTTTAGCCTTGGATTTTGGATGTGATTTCTTCCCCTTCCCTTTTCTTACTTTGGTAACCAAAGTTCAATTCTCTTCATCATCATTATTTGATGAAGAGCCATAACTTGTACTATGCCTTATCTCCTCCTACACTAGATTCGACCAAAGCTGCTCCCAATCCGGAAATTTCTCCCGTCCATTGAAAAAGTCTTGATAACTATGTAAAATCTTTGAAAGCCCAAGGAGAGATAGGCTCACCAAGTCATCATCCACAACTATAATTCCCACACTTCCCAGCTCATCCCTACATTGGACAAAATTTGTGAGATATTTTGGAATATTGTCGCCCTTCTCCATTTTAATTTTTCTGAGCTTATGTTTGAGCGCCAACTTCCTATGGTCGCTGCTGCTTTGGAAAATATCTATCAAAGCCTTCCACATTGAAAATGGAGTGGATTTCCCTTGAAGGCTTGACACAATATTTTCTTTCACACCTTCCAACATAATTCTTCTTGTCTTTACTACTTTCTTTTGCCGGGCATGAAGTAATGCAGCATCCGTTGAAGTGGGCTTAGGAACATCGCTATCGATGAACTCATTCAGAACATTATATTCAAGCATCACCTCTATCTTGTTCTTCTAGGCTATGTGGTTGGAGCTGCCCTCGAGTGCATACTCCAATTTCAACCCATTGAAAGCCATTTCAATGTTTACTCAACTGTCGCACCAATAAATTCTTGCAGCAAATTTGAATTTTCCACCAGCACAAAAATCAACACCACTTCAATATTGCAATCTCCAGTGATCAACACTACTCTGATACCATGTATATTGTATAATTTCTACATGAATATTTTATGAGATGAGTGAACTAATTATTTAATTAATTCACAAGTAGTATCTTACTTGCAACTGAACAAATACTACACTTAACTATTTGCATGTCAGATCCAATGGAGACCCAATGGAGAGATAGGTGAAAGGGTGAGATGGACTATTAGTAGTAACTATAGTGATGCATTGAATGCATCTACACTGACATTGGAGATTCCAATGAGGATTGTGTTGTCAAGGTAAGGAAAGATCAAATTAATTTAGGAATCTTCTTCAGCGGGGATTGCAATGTGGAGGCAGGTAGTCTAGAGGCAAGAAATTGGTGCATAGAAATGCAAATTTCTGAATGATAGTGTGTGATGGTTGTTGATTTTAATGAGAGCTCTATGAGATGAGATTTATATGAGATTGTTACATGTTCCATTGATATACATAATATATGATAGTTGGGGTTTTTAGCTTTAATATTTCCCCAAAAAACATTCTTGTTATGTGCAATTGATTTTCTTCATGTGTGTTTTGAAATTAGCGATTTAATTTCCACAGAGAATTAAGTGGAAGGATTTAGTTTTTAACATAAGATTAATTTGTTAGATCAAGATATTCCAGTAATATACATGCATATTGTATAATTTATACACGGTATCATATTTTTGTTGATCACTGGAGATTGCAATATTGAAGCAGTGTTGAGTTTTTTGCTGGTGGACAATTTGAATCTGCTACAATAATTTCATCGTGCAACAGTTGAGTAAACATTGAAATGGATTTCAATGTGTTGTAGTTGGAGTATGCACTCGAGGAAAAGTAAAAATACATAGCCTGTAAGGATAGGATGGAGGTGGTGCTTGAATATAATGGTCTGAAGGAGTTCATTGATAGTGATGTTCCTAATCCCACTTCCACGGATGTTGCATTACTTGATGCCTAGAAAAAGAAAGTAGCGAAGACAAGAAGAATTATGTTGGAAGGTGTGAAAGACCATATTGTGTCAAGCCTTCATGGGAAATCCACTCCATTTTCAATGTGGAAGGCTTTTAGAGATATTTTCCAAAGCAGCAGCAACCATAATATGTTGGCACTGAAAGATAAGCTCAGAAAAATAAAAATGGAGAAGGGCGATAGTATTCCAAAATATCTCACAGAGTTTTTCCAATGTAGGGATGAGCTGGGGAGTATGGGAATTAAAGTTGCAGATGATGAATTGTTGATCTTGGCTCTCCTTGGGCTTCCGAAGAGTTGGCATAGTTATTAAGACTCTATCAATGGAAGGGAGAAGCTGTTGGATTAGGAGGGACTTCGGTCGGATCTAGTGTAGGAGGAGATAAGGCAGAGTACAAGGGATGGCTATTAATCAAAGAATGATGATGAAGAGAATTACGTTTTGGATACCAAAGCAAGGAAATGGAAGTGGAATAAATCCCATACAAAATCCAATGCTAAAGGCAAGAAGTTGGATTTGTCCAAGATGGAGTGTTTTCACTGTCATGAACATGGGCTTATTGCCATGAACTGCCCACAAAAAAATAAGAACAAGAAGGTTGTTGGAGCTGCAACTGGTAAGGACCTTGCCTCACAATTTGAAATTGATTTCTCCTTGATCGCAAGTTTGGTTTCAAGCACAATGGGATCGGTGTGGTATCTTGATAGTGGTGCTTCCTTCCACATGACAGGAGACAAGGAGTTGTTTAGTGACTTGGAGGCGAAAGATCTCCAAATGCATATAGATATAGGTGACGATGGTAGATACAGTGTGACCGAAATTGGAACCATTACCTTTGAGAGGGAGTCAGGTAAACCATTTATGTTGAAATATGTTATGCATGTTCCAGGTCTGAAGAAGAACTTGGTCTGAATCGCGATGTTGGAGGATAGAGGGAAAAGCTTTAATGCGACATAATACAACGGGTCAAACCAAAAAGATAGGGATTCGAGTCAAGAATATCTACAAGCTGGAGGTAGATGGTTGTGCTACAATGATGGGTAAAGTAAAAGAAGTGGTGAGTCGGGATGAGGGTGAATTATGGCATAGGAGATTGGGCCATCTTCACCATGGCACCTTGAAGTTTTTGCATCAGATTTCTACTTGAATTCCCAAGGGTACTCTTGCACAGTCAGATCAGTGCAAGGGATGTAATATGGGTAATTTTTTGAAGACCACCTTTCATGAAAAGGAGAACCATGCTTCGGTGATCCTGGGGAGTATTCACACAGACGTGTGTGGACCATTCTTAGTACCTTCAATGGAAAACACATGTATTATGTTATTTTTGTTGATGACTATTCACGTAGATGATGGATCTTCTTCATGCAGAACAAGTCTCAAACATTCTCAAATTTATGTGAGTTTAAAGAATTGGTGGAGAACGAGTTGGGGAAGCAAATTAAGGCTCTGCAAAGAGATATTGCAGTGAATATATCTCGAACGAATTCAAAGACAAATGTAGAAAAGAAGGAATTCGAAGAGAACTCATAGTGCCTAATAACCCACAGTAGGATAGGGTAGAGGAGACGAAGAACAAAATTATCGTGGTTGTTGCACAAGTTGTGTTGCATGACAATGGCCTTCCAATGCACTTGTGGGAAGAAGCATGAAAAAATGTGGTTTATGCTCAAAACCGTTGTCCTCGTAGAGTACTTGGCATGATTACACCTGAAGAAGCTTTTAATGGTAAGAATCTGGATATTTCTCATTTAAATATTTTTGGCTCATATATTTACATTCATGTGACCAAGGATGGTAGGAAAACGCTGGAGCAGACTACAGAAGTTTGGATATTTATGGGGTAAATAGAAAGACCCCATAATTATCGTGTGTATTTTCCAAAAAGTTGGATGACTGTGGTGCGACGAGATATAAAATTCAATGAGGCAAAATCCATGATGTTGTCACTTGAAAGGGAGCTACACTTGCATGCAGAGGAGGAACTTATTGTTCCCAAATATGAGTCTCAAGATGTGGATCAGTCACAGGAGGAGGATTATGGAGTGGGGAGTCCAATCCCGCAGAGCCAAATATTAGAACTGGTAGAAGACTTACCATAGAAGCTAAGAGGCTGAAGTTTGATGTGGCACAGAATGTAGGAGTCCCTACTTCACAACGCAGACAGAGACAGTCACCTTACTGATATACTGGATACATGCCTCTCATGAGCAAGTGTATCATGACAGAGCTATCTTCCTCTGAGGAAGCAGCACAGGAGCCCACATCAGTAGATGCCATATTGGAGGAGTATGACTCCATTGTTAGAAACAGTGCTTGGGAGATTGCTCCAAGGACATTTGGTAAATCAGTGGTAGGTTCAAGATGGATCTACGAGGTAAAGCAAGCTGCTGATGGGAGCGTCGAGAAGCAGAAGGAAATATTTGTTTTCTGGGGCTTCTCACAGATCGAGGGGATTGATTATGAAGAAAACTTGGCACCTGTCGCACGATATTTTTCCATAAGGACCATCCTTACTCTCTCAACACATATGGGTTGGCACATTCATCATATGGATGTGAAGACTGTCTTCCTTAATGGGATCATTGAGGAAGAAGTTTACATTAAGAAGTCTGAAGTATTTGTGATCATCAACAGTGAGTCGCATGTGTGTAGACTCAAAAGAGCATTGTATGGGCTGAAGCAAGCACCCTGTGCTTGGTACACATGGATCTAAAACTATTTCACTGGACTTGGACTCACCAAGAGTGAGGCGGATGCAAACCTATATCAAATTTTGGTGGAGGGTAAGATTTTAATCATTTTTCTTTATGTTGATGATTTAATACTAATGGGTGATGAGCAGTTGATACACTCATGCAAGGAAGACCTTGCAAAGGAGTTTGAGATGAAGGATTTGTGCCTCCTTCATTATTTCCTTGGATTGGTAATATGGAAGCGAGAAGGTCAACTATTCGTGTCTCAAGGAAAGTATTCTCAAGAGATACTTGGTAAGTTTTGCATGGAGGACTGCAAGTCCATGGATACTCCTCTTCGAGGAAATTGGAGGAAAGAGGATGCTACCTTAGTAGAGGTAGTGGATGTTATTGTCTGTGGATATTTTGTGGTTTCGCTCATGTATTTAGTTAATACAAGACCAGACATATGCTAGGCAGTGAACTAGCTTAGTCAAGTGATGGTTAAGTGTTGGAGAGATAAATCCCCTCTGCGGACAGAGGTCATCCCTACTAGCCCAGATCAGGTCTAGCAACAATCGGACACATAGTGACATAGGTTTCTAGTTACAAAAATGAAAAAACATGATTATTTTCCTACCTCAGGTCCTACGCAATGGTCAGCGAATAAAGGATGATGCGTCCTGTCCTCCACTTTGGCAGATCACGATCCTTCCGCTTAACACGTCCGAACACCTACACACATGCGAAGAAACAAAATGATACACAACATAGAATATAAATCTTATAACCATACATCAGTCAGAAAGGATGTAATTCATTGCATCAAAAACAAAGACACATGAATGAAACCATAATCAGAGTTGCTTATCATTAATAAAAATTTCCCCACCATTTCTAGCGAGTATCGCAATTATTTTTTGAGAACAAGCTTGAAGGGGATAGCATATGCTTGCAATATAAGTTTTTCCTTTGGAAAAATCAAAACTAGTACATTTAACGAGCCCTAGGAAGGAGGAACTAGAGTAACATCATAGCAACGGAGTCCGATGTCATCAGGTTTTAACGCGTCTAACAAAGGAAGAACTCGGTGTCTTTTAATGTTTAGAGAGTTTGAAAATACAGCGGAAAAGTAAACTCCAACAGTCCCTTTTCATAGATAGTTCCTCAGATCCTAAAAGGTAGAAAAATATGTCTAAGAAAGCCTCCTAGTCATGATAGGTTAGGGTATTCCTTTTTCGTAAATAATCTATCCCAGCCCGAAAAAGGGGTAAATGTATACTGGGTAGATGTCGTTCGCAACCAATTTAACGAGATCAAAACGACAAGTGACTCGGCAATATTTTCATGTTTAGAGAGTCAGAAAAGAGCTAAAAGATGACTCCAGTAGTGACTTTTTCATGTTTTTACCGAGTCCAAAAAAGTATAAAATACAACTCGTATCGTCGTCCTCATCGTGTGGAAACCTATCGCTGCACAAGAAATCAAGCGTAACACCCATTTTTCGACAACAGATAATAAAATAATGGGAAAATAAGCTTCAAAACATGAATTTATCTTGAAAAGTTATAAATATGCCAAAAATAGTAAAATCATATTTACTTTTACTTTTTACCTCTTGTGGAGAGCAACAGTGATTTTTTCCTATGCGAACTTGCGGCAACGATTGGGGACGGTCCAGTACATAATTTTAGTTCTCACTTTTTCTAGGTAAGAGGCGCTTCTCTTAGCCATGTTTTAATCCATTTTTTTATAGAATTCCACTGTGATTTTTGACCCCTTAGCAGATATTTGCAAATTTAGGGCTCGCCCAATTGCCGCGGGTATCAGGCATGGACCCGCGCCAATTGGCTCCTTTTTGCAAAGGATTCACGCCAGTTGGCACGACTGAGGCAAAACAGTCACACCAGTTGGAGCGACTGTCAGCAAAATAGTCACGCCAATGGCGCAACCTAAATTTTCGCTCAATTTTTACAAAAAAATGAACCAATCATCCAGATTTTCGAGAATTCAAGGGATCTAATAAAGTGTTTGTGACCATTTTGGTGCAGATACACAGTCACAATGGTGATAAAATGGAAAGAAATGGAACATAGTGAAGAAGATGAAATGGCCATGGAGAACGAGGCATGTATGAACGCTCTCGGGGATTACAACTTAAAAAAGTTCTTCCTAACACCATGTCTCAGGGCACAACCTGAATTACTGCAGTATTTGATCATTATTTGGGACAAGAATGAAGAGAATTTTAGGCTTCGAGACCAAGTGTTGGAGCTCGAAGTATCTGACGTTTAATTCATAACTAGATTGTCTCAAAGAGGTCTAGTCCCGATCATGATAGGTACTAGGCCCTCGGGGGAGAAAATATCAATGGTAATGGAGAGAGTGTGCCCAGGGGCACAGACAGGATCAGGAAGCGGGAAAGTTGACATCCACACAGTTCTCGATCTAGCACTCAGGGTGGTGCTCCATACCATTACGTGGGTTGTGGGGTTTCAGGCACTGCATGACGCTACTAAAACACAACTCCTCTTAGCATCTGAATGCATTAACTCCACACTATTCGATTCGGCCACTACCATAAAAATGAACATCAAACGATAGTTGACAAAGTGTAAGAAGGCCAAACTGAAGTAGTTTGGGTATGGATCTATCTTTGTATCATTCATCCTCGAACGACTACCAATCTTCCAGGGTCAGGGGGCGATAGTCACCAAGCCACCATTGAGGGAGCCACGGATGGATCGATGGGTAGCACTCATGCCCAGATCAGGAGGGGGCCAACAAATGTCATGGAGGCTCGAGTTCTCTGTATGGCTTCAGCGACAACTGATCCTCATAGAGGACTAGCCCTATGCCGGTACTGAATTCACGGGAGACCCAGATCTTCCACTCTTGGAGGGGGATGACTGGGATGAGGATCTGGGTAAGAATATTTTTTATTTTGTGTATTTATGATTTTTTTGGTATACATGCATGTTCTAACAAACAATCCTATGTGTATGCAGATGTTGGGCCAGAGAGGCTTGCTGGGATGTCGCCCATCTCACGTAGGACCCCGCTTGCCTATGACCCTCGAGGTGAACGTGGCGAGGGGAATAAGCTAGTGCAGAACTTGGAGGGAATCGCCCGTGGGATCCCAGATTAAGCTCATCTAGCAGATGTCCCATTGGTTTATCAGAGGCACACTATGGAGGTGCCTAGTCGCCTTCATCGTTTATTGAGGCGATTGGTGCAGGAAGTGACATGCTACCATGAGCACCATGCTGATTAGTCATGTAGGCTTTTCATTTGCACATTTTTTAGAGACATGTTGTCTCCGGCTATTATTAAAATAGACATGTATATTTTTTGAATTTTATGTGATGTACACAAACTGCAAACATTTCGACATATATATATATATATATATATATATATATATATATATATATATATTTCTGGATGGATCTTCTTACATATGATGATGTTTTTTATAAGTTGCATAAATGTCTATCTAAAACCATGTTAGCTACTACATCTGTTAATGCATTCATGTGTCTGGGTATATGTTGATATGTAATGTAATAAAAATTTCTTTCCAGTAAACGAATACATAGATACAGTCATAAAATGGATGGGTTCCTAACTGAATAATTACCATTGAGTTGTAACACTACAAGCTATGAGTCCAGATACACAAGTAATGCATGAATACCGAGGTTAACAGCCTTGTTTAATAATTCCAAAACGGCACTATATTCTGCGACATTATTTGTGGTAGGCCCTAGACAAAAACCTTCTAAATTGATTAACTCACCAGCAGGATCGTAGATTACCTAGGCTGCTGAGGACAGATTCCTGGTACTGTGGGAGGCACCACCGTGAAACCGACAAAAGGCGCAATTAGGAAGACCCAATCAGCAGAAAGACGCTTACAAAGCACACCACACCATACATGCACAAAAAATGAAATCACTCAATTATGTACACACACCACACAAAAATAATTCAAGCATAGTACTTCTTGAGGTACATCCCATTTCTAGGTCGTGCCAGAGGAATACCTTCATAGTCGATTAGCTCATAGGCCCCATTTTTTAATACTTGTTTGACGATATAGGGTCCATGCCACATGGGCTGGAATTTTCCTGCTCCAAGTGTATCTTGTGTTTGGTCATATAAGAGGATGAGGTCCCCTTCAATGAAAGAACGTGGAGAAACCGATTGATCAAAATGGGCTTTAACCCGCTTTTTATGTGCCTCAATAACCAAAGTAGTTAAGCGGCATGTTTTTTCTAGTCATTCCAGATACATGAGACGTTCTTCCTCCGGGGAAGTGTCGGGCAATAATTCCTCAGCTAACTTCAGCGAAGGGATCTCACATTCAACCGGGAGAGTCACTTCTAGACCATACACCAGCTGGAGAGGTGTTAATCCAGTTGTGCTCTTTACAGAAGTTCGATAGTCCCAGAGAGCTAAGAACAATTGGAGATTCCAATTGGATTTGTGAATACCAATCATTCATTGAAGCATCGTGTCCAGTACCTTGTTCATGGCCTCAACCTGGCCATTTTCCCGAGGGTAGTATGGCATTGAGCTGTTGTGACACAAGCCCAACTTTGATGTCAGCTCTGCCGTCATGTAATCCCAAAAATGAGTGCCATGATCAGTGACAATGGATTGAGGAACTCCAAAACGTGTAATTACATGGTTGAAAATGAATTGAGCAGTTGTCTTACCGTCGGTAGCTAGTGTAGGCATCGCCTCGACCCACTTAGTAAAGTAGTCCATTACAACGATTATATAAGCATGCCCCCCGGGTGAGTGAGGGTTACATTTCATAAAATCTATTCCCCATTTAGCAAAAGGGCCTATGGTAATGACATGATGTAAGGGTAGGGATGGCATGCGCATCTTGCGCTGAAAGACCTGGCACGCATGACATTTTCGAATTGCAACAATACAGTCTTTGAATATAGACGACCAGAAGTAACCTGCACGCAGAATCTTCTGGGTGGTAGCATATCTGGAAATGTGACCACCACAGGAGCCACTATGACAGTAATTCGGGACTTTCCCAGCCTCTTCCAGGGTCAAGCATCGGAGGAGCACAGAATCAAATCCGACACGATACAAGGTATCTCCAACAATGTGATATGGTTGATATTGATGTTGAATGCGACGTCGACCATCCTTCGTCAACTCGGACCAGAACATGGATGTATAAAGTTACACGATGATGTCACCGTACCATGGATCATGAGTGCTAATAAGAAAGAGTGTTTCATCCAAGGTGTGATCCTCGGACTATGATGGAACGGAGTCTGTCAGGAGAGAGAAGATAAGATCAGCAAAAACCAGTGATTTTGTCGATTTGGTGGTGGTGAACTCCAAATCGAACTCCTGAAGGATGACAATCCATTTGGAGTACTTTCCCCCCAGAAATTATCGAGACAAGATATATGTCATGGGGTTACATTCGGAAATCACGGTTACCGTACGCAACAAGTTGTAATGGCGGAACCGTTGAATAGCCTGGACTGCAACAAGTGCCAACTTCTCAACATGGACATATCGCATTTCAGTGTCGAGAAGATTCCAAGATGGATAGTAAACTACATGTTCGTTTCCGTCGTCGTCATCCTATACTAGAACCATATTTATCGTGCTAAAGGAAGCAGCCAAATAAAGGGTAAAATCATGATGATAGTTGGGAGAACGTATCAACAGAGTATTGAAAAGCAACATTTTAAGTTTATCGAAGTATTGCTGAGCAATCTCGTCCTAATGGAAGGGAATGTCCTATTTCAAAAGTCATGTAAACCCTTTGGCTACCTCCGCATAGTTTGGAATAAAGCGACGTAAGAAGTTGGCTTTCTCCTGAGGACTCTGCAGTTGATGCAATGAGGATGGAAATGGGAGGTTAACAATGGCCTCGACCTTGAGGGGGTCAAGGCAAATTCCATCTTTGGAGACAATGAATCCCAAAAGACAACTAGAATCTACACAAAAGACACACTTGTGAGGGTTGAGCCTAATATTGTAAAGTCTACAACAGAGAAAAATCTGGCGGAGGTGTTTAGGATGGTCCTCACACTAAGCCGAATGGGTCGGAAAATCATCCAGATACAGCTGAACAATATGATGTATGTCAAGGAAAGCATAGGACATAGCATGCTGGAAGATAGCTCCAACATTTTTTAAGCTGAACGGGAGCTTCTTGTAAGCGAAACTACCGCAAGGATAGATAAAGGCGGTCTTATGTTGTTCAATGAGTAAAATATTAATTTGATTGTAACCCAAGAAGTTGTCCATGAGGGAATAGATCTCACTCCCTACGCATTGATCAATGATCTGATCTATAAAAGGAGTGGGATAATTTTCCTTAGGACAAGCTCAATTAATTTCTCGGTAGTCAACACAGACCCATATAGTGCCCTGCTTCTTATCTATAGGGAAAATATTAGAAACCCATTCTATGAGGGAAATTGGATATATGAAGCCCGCATTAAGAAGTTTTTCAACTTTTTCCTTTACAACTGTATATTTTCAGGGATGCACTGGGCGTAGATGCTGACGCGCGGGATTCGCACCTAGATAGGTGGGAATCTCATGCACGACTATACTGGGATCAATCCTAGGCATGTCTTCATAGGACCATGTGAAAACATCTCTGAATTCGTTAAAAAGGGTCATGTATACTTGAATCTCTTTGGGAGAACAAGTAACTCCCACGTGAATGTTCTTGACTACCCCCGGTTTGACAGAGATGTCGATAGGCATGGTTTGTGTGATGTTACTCAAATTTCCCTCCGAAATAACATCATGAGTCAATATCGGTGTTTGAAGAGGCGGAGTGGGAACCTGAGATGCGAAGTGCTCTAGATAATTAGACATTGCCCCCAGGGCGGGCATGAACGAGGAACGATGATGGCCAGCGCTCCATGGCAGATCTTCAAGAGACATCATTTTAACAATAGCTTCATTAGAGGGGAATACTTCTCTTAAAGGATCGGGTGAATCTGCATCGCCGATCCAAGGGGATTGAGAATATACATCTAGAGCCATGCTCGAAGGAGCATGTTTAGAAGGAGGGGGATCCGATGTAGCGACGATATCATAGTAATTGATCTCAAATGGAGTTAAAGGCATCGATTCTCCGAAAGAGGTCACCTATTCAGACGAAGGGATGATCCAAGGGTCATCTGACGTAGAGATCATGTTAACTTGAATGGTGTGTGGTGGTGGCACGGGAAAAATACCCATGAGGACGAGGTCCTTGAAATGACTGGGTCCTACACTGTCGGGGGGATTGGGGATATGATCCACGTAAGCTAGGTTGTTCTCTGAGGATGAGGTCAAGAAAAACAACTGATCGACAGTGATAATTTTTCCCTCATGAGGAAACTTCAGAAGCTGGAAGAGGGTGGACGAAATTCATAGCATGGCGTGAGTCCAACTGTGACCCGGAAGAAGATTGTAGTTGAGCTTGGCGTCAACCACTTCTACCTCTTCTTTGACTGTCTTACCCTGTAACGTAATCGATAAACTCTCGAGAACACCCAGGGGTTTTGATTCCCGACCATCAAATGCCTCTAGGGCATTGGGAGATGAAGTAAGAGTTGGAGAGCCAATGGCCTTCCAATAGGCAAATGACATAACATAGGTGGAAGCACCTTCGTCCACAACGACTCTGTGGATGTTGAGACCATGATACCAACTTGTATAACGAGAGAAATTTGATGTAGAAGTCGAGGGAAAAAAATTTCCATGTCAAAGGTGAGAAGACTAGAATCAATAGGATCAATTCCACCATTTGCGGAAAACAGAGCTTTCCATTGTGATGGGAAACTTTGAAGCACTTCCAATGCAAAAATTACAGAAGGCTCCTGTGCCAAATCCTCAACAATGTTGTAGTGCTGAGCGGCACAGGAATTTGGAGTATAGGAATATTTTTGCAGAACACATTTAGAAGGTGGCCTTACAACGGGTTCAGCACTGTGCTTCTAAATTTATAAAGGACCAAAGACAGGTGGTGGAGGTGGGCAATCAACAACTTCCTTCCCGATTGCCTATCGTCATCCAGCATAATCCTTCGAACGTGTAGCAATCGAAATAGGTGCAGCACCATTCATCATAAAGACTTGGGACCCAAATGGTGCAGATGGCGAGGGTTGTTCAACCATCTAGGTTTGCTGAGATGGGAATGGTTCCTTGATAACTGCCGGAGTCCCTTTAGAGCCTTTTAGAAGTTGATTAACTTCAAATAGTCGAGGACAATCTTTGGTGTAATGGTCTCCTTCACATATTAGGCAGGGGTACTTCAGTTTGTGTTGGGAACCATTGTCAGCATGAGGTTTAGAAGACTCTGGTTTCGGGGCATCGGGTTTGGATTTACCCTTTCCCTTCTTCTTCTCTTTAGAGGCCTTTTTCATAGGATTGGCCTGAACGACGTCGACCTCCGCAGTCTTACCAGAATCTAGAGGGGTGAGCAGAGAAAAATTATTGGAAGAATTTGAATTCTACTTCCCATTAGAGGAATTCCAAGGAGTCTGAGAAATAGAACCAATAACGTCATCCATAGATGGCGTAGCTGGTGCTTTAGAGGTCCCTGGCCACGGGGTATCATTCAAGATATCATATAGCGTGCCAGATTGAGAGTATACCAAATCAAGGTACTGGGCATGAACGATGGCTTGTTCTTCCATCACACATGCCCCCATAACAATATATTGAGCGATCTGGTTAACAAAGGAGGTAGTGAACCAATGAGTTAGAAGCTGATCAAGTATATCAAACTTGATCAGTATACGACGACGTCGCCACTCATGAATATGATCAGATATGTGGGTGGCTTTATCCTGCTTGAGAGAAGTCAGGAGATGCGTCCCGGCTTCGTAATGAACCGGTAACTAGAAATGTGTCAGAAAATCCATAGCTAATGTATTGAAGTCTTGAAAGATACCATGGGGTAGTTCTATATACCACTTAGTGACAGCATCGGTAAGAGTGTGTTGGAAGAGATGCAGACGAATTGAATCATCCACCCAAGAGTTTGAATAACACCATAGATGGTAGGTCATGACATGAGCTTGGGGGTTGTTTCCAGCTTTACCTTCAAATTTAGGACAATCACCAGGCACCTTGGTGGGAACCGAAGGCTAATAAGGATTGCGAAGAATCAGATCATTGGTCAATTTAGATACGTCTGGCAATTTCAACATGGAAATGAAAGGTAATTGAGGATTGAAAGGCATACTAGGCCCTCGATAAGGACCTATACCTGTACTCCACCCTAGTTGAGCATAAATTTTCCCCCATTGGTTTTTTCCTTAAGGGTTCTGACCATAGTGGGTATAGGCCGTATAATTGGCCTGATACGGTTGCTGATAACCTATGTAAGGGGGTTGATAACCGGGGTACTGACCCTGATTATATGTAGGCCCCATTTGAGCAGTGTATGGATTTAACTGCTGAGTATAGGTATAGCCTGGCTATTGAAGGTAATAACCAGAACCTTGGGGCAGGTTGTAAACTGGTCGGGACTGACCTTGAAGGTAATAACCACCTTGGGGTCGAGTGGGATGTTGGTAAGTGGGATGCTGCTGAGCCTGATATGTTGGGTGCATAGGTGGATTCGGCTGCGACATGGAATAAATCAGTTGTTGAGCAGGGTTGACTGGATGTGCAGGTTGTCTTGGTTGAACAGGTTGACCTGGCTGAGCAGGATTCCTTGGCTGAACAGGTTGACTTGGGTGAACAGGTTGTCCTGGCTGAACATGTTGAATTGGCTAGTGAAAGACACTAGGTTGGCCCGACTGAGCCGATTGGCCTGATGGTGGAATGGGGCTAGGTTGTGCCTAATAACCAGGTTGACCTGTGGTAGGACCATAAGATGGCCCTGGCTGTGCAACATTCAGACTGATGGGAAACTGAGGTTGTTGAGGTTGCACCATAGGTTGGGAAGGGTGGATTTGTTCCCCAAGACCATACAATGGTCCAGGTTGATACCACGGTTGGCCTATGGGTCCTTGAGGTTGGGCTGGTTGGACCATAAAGAGAGGCTGTAAAGGTGGACCTTGAGGGTTGTAGGATTTCCCTTGCGGACCATACAACAACCCTTGCTGGCCCGAAGGTTGGCCCTATAAGGGTTGTCCTTGTGCATCATATAGATAACCAGGATGGCCCGAAGGTTGGCCCTGGAAGGGTTGTCCTTGTGGGTTAGAAGGTTGCCCAATTTGGGCAGATAGAAAACCTTGGACATACTGATAAGCCTCTAGAGCAGGAAAACGTAGAGGGTTTCACTACTCATCATCCTGGTATGGAAAAACGTTAAGAGGGGTACCATCTGGTCCATAATGGAAAAAATAAGGACAGTTGGGATCTTGGGAGGACTGACCAACCTCAGATTTCGATGGCTGTAAAGACAACCGATACCCCTCAAGAGAAATATTCTCCAAAATAGCAGATGCGATGTAGACATCTTTAGGAACTGATGCGGTCCTCATAGAATAAGTAGTAACAACAGGTGTAGATGCGGCTATGCAGAAGGTAGGCCTAACGGGTACTGACGTGACCTGAGGAGATGACGTAAGAGGTGTTCATGGGGACATCCCTAATGAAGGAATAACGAGCCTCGTGGATGGAGTCGACACTCCCATGGAGGCCATAGCGGCCACAATCTGACTTAAGGACCTATATCCCGCTAGAAGCGAAGGACTAGGCGAAGACATGACAAAATACTCGGGGTAGTTATTTGGAAAAAGCTGGTAATCTTCACCAGATGTAGGATTTTCCTCACTAGGAGAGAGACTGGGTGAGTCCATATCTGACCCTGCCACAAGATCTTCCAAAAGACGGTGAGGACTAGGAGGTATAATAGCAGTTAAAAAAGGCAAACCCAATGTAAGAGGGGGGAAATATTCCCCTACTCCAAATCCAAACCAAACATTGTATAAGGGCCAATTAAACTCAACTGGTCCACCAAAGGGAAGCTCAGATAGAACCGGTCCCCCGTTGGGAAACTCGGAGACAAAAGGCTGCTGAAGTTCAACAGAGGACTGAGAGATGTCTGACAAATCATCTATGTAAGGACTACCAGTAGACGAAACCGAGGGTTCCGCCACTGTGACAGTAATGAAAAGAGGAAGAGATAAAAACAAAAATACATGGGAGAAAACCAAGGCAAACAATCAAACGGCCAAAAAATAATCTCTAAAAGGGCATGTGATCGTAGGTGATTAATTTTATCACATTGAAACTTCGAAATTTTACCATTTCATATTTTAAGAGTCGAGAAATGAGTAAAAGGTGACTCTATCTCTTTCAATTTGGAAACAAGCGTGAAAGGACAAGCGCTTGATCATCCTTTCAAATTTAATGAGTCAGAAAAGATCGAAATGACTACTCTATAACTATAGGCAAAAGGGCGTACCAGATATCCGTGAACTGCAATATACACCTTGGTTAAAAAAATGAAAGAGAAATCAACAAAGGACTTGATGTACGTGCATGAAATCTCCCCGAATGTTGTGTCCGGTGTATCACGAGTATAAGGCAATTGACTCAGCTTCTTACAGATAAAGGATTGCAGCCTAATGGGGTCTCCCTTTATATACACGATGGTACGGGGAGCACAAGTCCGTACTATCGCTTTCTAAAGCCAAATGGCGAATGAGAGCTACTAGGTTTAACGATACCGGAACACGTCACTAGCCTAGACCTCTAAATATTTTGTTAATGTTTCAATGCTGCCTTAAGGTAAATTGAATAAATTTTAGAGTTTATCTTCAATTATGTTTCAATTTCAGGCCCTACTGAATGTTATGTCTCACAAATCCTCTAAATGCACACTACATGCCACTACAAATCACTTTGTTTGATGAATAGCTAACTACAGGAAGGTTGAGAGCTTTTCAAACAATAACAAAATGATCACAAAACAACCACTAGTGTCTCTAATGCATGCTAATGAAACTAAAATATTTTCCTTTAGAGTTATATAACACTAATAATGCAGAAAAGTTTTCAATTTTCACTAACTAATGAAAAGAAAAAAGAATTGTTTTTTTTTTCAATGTTTTAGAGCAAAATGCACCAAACAAGATGAAAACTAATAAGAGACCAATTTGAGAAATTATAGTGAAAGAGTAACAAGCAAGTTCACTCAACACACAATCAGACCTCAAATTGATGGATAAATCCTTCAAATCAAGGAGGAATCCCAACAAAACCCATACGAACTGTGTGATCTAGGCTCGAAATAAGACAAAGCGAAACTTGAATGAGAAATAGAGCAATCACTCAAATCACGCAATGATACAATAAAAACCAACCAAATTAATGCAAGGAGGCAAAAAAAATTTGACTAAACAAGCGAAAACCCAAAACTCCTATGGGAGGCTCAACACACAGTAGCACCTAGATGCCCTAGGGCTAGAATGCAAAACTAATGGTAAAGGGAAAACAACCAGAGGATAGAGGTGAATCATAGTAAAAAAGGACTCCAAAGCACTTAGGTAGTCAGAAAAGATGCACCAAAAACAAAAAATCAGACTCAGAGAGCTCAGAACAAGCAAACCCTAGCACCACACAGGAATGGCGCGACTATTTGGCTGCATGTAGCACCAAAACAAGGTTGGCACAAGGGCCTAACTAGCAACAAGCGCCAGTTGGTGCGATTGTCAGGCTAAAAAGCATGCCAATCGAGTTTACTAAGGAAAAAAATGAAAAATAGCAAGCAAAGAGTAGATCAGGTATGGTGGGAGCTGAACAGAGGTTCTACACCAGAAAGAGGAAAACCAGAAGAGAAAATCAAGCAGATGGAAGCCAAAAGAAATCGAAAGAGACAAGACAAACTCCAATCAAATCCCCAGTGGAGTTGCCAGTTTATTGGAGAGGTAAATCCCCTCTGTGGACAAAGGCGATCCCTACTAGCCCAGATCAGGTCTAGCAACAATCAGACACACAGTGACGTAGGTCTGTAGTTACAAAAATGACAAAACATGATGATTTTCCTATCTCAGGTCCTACGTAATGGCCATCAAAGAAAGGATGATGCTTCCCATCCTCTGCTTTCACAGATCACGATCCTTCCGCTTAACACGTCCGAACACCTGCACACATGCGAAGAAACACGACGATACATAGCATAGAATCTAAATCTTGTAACCATACATCAGTTAGAGAGGATGTAATTCATTGCATCAAAAACAAAGACACATGAATGAAACCATAATCAGAGTTGCTTATCATTAATAAAAAAAAAGAAAGATACAACCCAAGGCTCTGACGTTGGATATTCCTTCGACGGGTTGAAAGCAGAGCATGTCTCAATGAATCTCATCGGAAATGGGACAAAGCTCTCTCTCTTCGACTTGGCTCTCGAAGGCTATCTGGCAATAGTCTCCTTGCTACAAATTGAGCTCTTGCTTCTAGCTTGCTAAGGGAAAATGGCAAGCTTATATAGATGGTGGAAGGGGAGTTGGGATCCCTACAATTGTGGGATTGGCCCTATCCTCAACGAAGCTTCCATGATAGCTGGAAAACCACCTCCCATACATGGAGATCCAGAGCCAAACCTCCCAAACATTTTAGAGACTCGTTCAGGAGTTTGCTGGAATCAAAATTCCGCCATTTATTTTTTAAAAAAAATCCTTATTAAGCTTGGCATGGGCAATACACTGGGACAGAGCGCTAATTGGTGCACCCTCTTTGATGGATTTTCCCCATTGGCACGAGGGCTGAACTAGCTAGTCGTGCCAAGGCCAAAAGATTAGTTTTTAGGGTTTTTCCAAGGAAACTTTCGTCAGAGGAATGATTTTCCTTGTCAAGGGGGATGCCATGAAAGTGGTTTCAGGTTATGTCACTCCTCACAGGTCATGAAAGAGGCCCTCCAATGTGCAGGAAATGGATTTTAGGGACGGTGACAAATTACTGTGTAACATTAAGCCTACCAAGCTCTTTTGGAAGGAAAGAAAGCATGTCCTGATATATCTCAGGGCACATATGAGTATGGCATATGGTACAAATAGACGGATGAGGTGAAGTTGCATGGCTTCACGGATGCAGATTGGTCAGGCAACCCAATGGATAGAAAGCACACATTAGGAGGGGTCTTCAGTATTAGATCTACAGTTGTTTCTTGGTACAACAGGAAACAGAGATCTATGGCACTCATTTCAACGGAAGTGGAATACATGGTAGCACGTCAAGTTGCATGTGAGGCTATCTGGATGAGGAAGATAATGTTTATCTTGTTCTATTCTCATTTAGATCCTATAGTGATTCATTGTGGTAATCAGAGTTGCATTAAACTCTCGATTAATCCTTTTTTTCATGATAGATCTAGACATATAGATATATGGTATCATCATATCAGATATTGTGTGCAGTGGAAGATCATGTTGCTTCAGTACATTCCTATGGAAGATTAGGATGCAGATATTCTGAAGAAGGTGCTCACTAGGAGAAAATTCGAATACCATAGATACAATATTGGGGTGAAGGACAATCCCTATCTTGTTGAGAGGGAGTGTTGAGATTCAACAAGATGATGAACTTAGTGAAAATTAAGCACCTTCACTAAGTGGGGCCCACAAGCTATTTTTAGGTGTATGTCTATTTTTAGAATGGTGAGCATATTCTAAAATTAGCAAGATGTTGATTCTAAATGGTTGAGAAAATTTTGTCTTTGGATTAATTTCTATTTTTAGAGATTGGGCGAAGTCTATTTATAGATCGCTAATCTAGAAATATATGCATGTTGATTATTATTAGCCCTTAATAATAATCAAACAATAAATAGTAACTTATTCTCTTGGAGCGCTTTATTTCAGTGAATAGATTTGGCACATTAGTGGGTTGAAGGAATTACGCAATTCCTAGGGTAGTTGGTGACTCATGCATGGAGGACTTCATTATAACTAATAGTGGTAAGTTGTAACAGAGTTGGAAGAGTAGTTATGTGAGTTGTTATTTAGTTTAACTTAGTTGTACTAGTTGTAACTAAAGATACACTAGTGAAAGATGAGTGAATTAATTATTTAATTAATTCACAAGTAGTGTATTACTTGCAACTGAACAAATACAATAGTTAACTACTTGCATGTCAGATCCAGTGGAGACCCAGTGGAGAGATAGGTGAAAGGGTGAGATGGAATATCAGTTGTGACTATAGTGATGCATTCAATGCATCTACACAGAAATTGGAGATTCCAATGAGGATTGCACAGTCAAAGGAAGGCAAGATCAAATTCATTCAGGGATCTTCTTCAACAGGGATTGCGCAGTTGAGGCAGGTTGTTAGGAGGCAAGAAATTGGTGCATAGATATGAAAATTTATGCATGACAATGTGTGACGATTTTTTATTGTACTGAGAGCTCTATGAGATGATATTTGTACGAGATCATCACATGTTCCATTTATATACATAATATATGATAGTTGTGGTTTTTAGCTTTAATATTTCATAGAAAAATATTCTTGTTATGTGTGATTGATTTGCTTCATATGTGTTTTGCAATTGGCGATTTAATTTCCCCAAAGAAATAAGTGGAAGGATTTTGTATTTAACATCAAATTAATTTGTTATATCAGGAAATTCCAATAATATTCATTCATATTTTATAATTTCTACATCCCCCTCAATAGAAATCTAGAGTGGAGTTGGTATAATGTATCTTTCCAACTCATGCAATGGTTTTGAATTTTTAGGTTTGGCTACTTCATTAAAACATGTTTCAAATTGTTTTACATCAAATATCTTCACTAATCTCTTAGTCAATCCTACATAAGTAGCTATATTTGCATGATTAAATGAAGAAGATTCATAAAACCACCAAGTACAAGCCTTACCTTCAATATGCAACACTTTTGTCCTCAGGGCTTCCTTTTCTGAAACTTGATGTAGCTGCAAGTATGAGTCTAGCTGCTCTACCCAATCCTTGGCTATGCATTTAGATGACCCATCAAAATTTGGTAGAAATAATCTACCTCTTCTATTTCTGTTGTTATTTCTGGGCATTATATTCTCTTTGAGTTGGAAAAACCATTGGAAGTTCAAGTGCTCCTTGAATCTCCAAGATTGAGATTCATACTCTTGAAGATAGTCACTCAAAATATCGTCTTTTGGTGCATATTCTTCCTCCATCTTTGTTGCAGTGAATGTGGGAATAAAAATGCATTGTGGATCAGATTGTGTGCCTGAATGCTCACACTCATCATGTAAAAATCTATGGTTCTCTTCATATTCAAACCCCCTTAGATATTTCCTACACATCTCCCTTCTCATCTCCTTGATATCTTCATTGATGCTCTGCATAGTTTGAAAAATAAACTTTGAGAGATCCTCTTCCTCCCTTCCTCCAAATACTAGAGTCTTTTCTTTGTCCCTTTTGTACATATTCTCTTCTTGTGAGAAGCTTCTCCTTACGGTGACATATTGGCTGAATGCATAGGATGAGCCAAGATTATGCTATGATACCACTGTAGTATTTCCAAATGGGGAAGCAACAATATATGAACACAAAATTGAAAATAGAAGTGTAAATAAACACATCAACATTGGAGACCAATATGGAGCAATAACATTGTGTATAAGAGAAGCAAATCAATACAAAATAGTGAGGCATAAATCATATATAATGAGGAAACAAGCCTCCCATAAGAAATCACTCCCAAATATGAGTTGTTGCTACAATACAAAATTTTGGAGAGAAACTACATCGCAGTTATTGTTTAGTCAATTCAGTGTCCTAAATTGATAGCATAAATTATCGACCAGGGTGAGTAAATTGATGAAGTGTAATGCACTATATGTGCCTAAGTATCCCTTTTTCTTATTGCATTGTTTTGGGTGTTTTATTGGTATTTTGGGGTTTTATGTTTGATTCTTAGTATGCTACTCTATGCTAAGAAGATTAAGTTGAATCTAGGTCAAAAGGGAGAAAAGGAAATCTCAGTAAATGAATTAAAACAGAGTTTATTCGCAAGTTCTGTTCCTAATTAGAAAATGATGAAAACAGAGAGTCCTAATCCATGGATATTACAGCTTAAATAAACATTTATGAAATGAAGATTAACTCAAAACACTACAAATTAATCTGATTCATTTAATTAGAGATTTGTTGGAAGAGCTTGTGAAAAATATTAATTCTAATGGAATGAGGATCTCCTAAAACATAAAAGGAAGTGTTGAAACAAATAGTAACTTAGAACATTACAGTGAAATCTCATTCATATGATAGAGGTTTATTGGAAGAGTTTGTGAAAAACACTACTATAATGTAATAAGGATCTCCTATGAAATGCTGAAAAAACTTATAACATTACAACTAAATATCATTCATGAGTTAGAGGTTTATTGGGAGAGCTTTTGAAAGAGATTAATCATAATGTGATATGGATATTTTTATGAAGAAAAACAATCAATAGCTCACAATATTACAACTAAGTCTCATTCGTGGATTAGAGATTTATTGGAAAAGCTTTGGAAAGAGACTAATTGTATTATAATGAGGATTTTCCTTTTAGCTCAACAACAGAAAATGAAATACTAATAACTCAAAATATTATAATTGAATATCATTCATTTAATAGAGATGTATTGGAAGAGCTTGAGAAAGAGACCAACTGTAATATCATGAGGATCCTTTATCTAAGAAAATGACATGAAACATAATACTAAAAGCTATGATTTCAGAAAGCATTCTAAGTAAGGAAATATGATAGAACAGAATTGAAAATGAATTATCTAGAAAACATGTAAAACCTCCTCGAATAGTAGGGGCCCTCTGCTATCAATTCGGCATTAATCTCTTAACTCCTCAAGGTTGTATTCAGAATAGCATCAAGGTAAAAACTCCTTTTTATTAATCACAAGTCTTGAAAACAGAGTATCACTGTAATGATAAAATAAGTATCAACTTGTTTCTCTCGGTTTTACAGAACTTAATTTATATGTAAATTCTTAACTAACATTGAAAAAAAATAGGTACAGGTGTAGGTTTGAAGTTAAAATCAAATTAGAACTCTTTTGGGACTCATGATTTGCTGTAAAGAAAATCAGGAGTCTTGATTCCTGTAGAAGACAACTTCCTTGACCTTTGCTTTGATCACGTTCTTAGGCACTTCCAGCTATCGATCCAATCCTTGTGGAAGGGAAGGAATGATGTAGGAAATATTTGGAATCCTCATATGTGTGCCTTTTCTCTAGATGACACCTATAACATACTTAAACACCAAAACAACTACGGAATGCTTGAATGGCTACAGAATGACTGCACTCTGTAGCTAAACTGTTCAAAAAACATTAAGATAGAAAAAATCACAAAAGTACAATAATTTAATCATTTTATGCATCCTTTAAGTAATATTAGTCATTATCATTGAGTTTTAGGTTTATGAAATGATAAAGGAATGATGAAATGAAGTGAAGTTTGGCAAAAGAGAAGACAATTTCAGGGCTCAATAGTTATATTAAGCATAAATACAACTAGAGATGATACAATGATATAAAAATACTGATATAGGCCCCAATAGATTCTAGACATATAGATCTGGGCACTAGATCAGCTTTCCAAGACAACCCAAGAAGATTTCCAGAAAATGCACACAATGTGCCAATGTAAGTTGTAGACCTAGGGCTGAAGGTATGTTGCAACAATAGGAATGAGAAGATATGGATGAAGATGATGTAGAAACCAACAACTCTTCTCTGATATATCCTCCAGATGAAATAATGGTTCCTCCACTGAAGAAATCACCTCCAAAAACAACCATTGCAACCACCCCTGCAACTCCTCCCTAAAATAACACAGATCTGGACTGAAACTACGCTTTATGGGATAAATACTCCTTGGCCTAATGCAAAATATGTCAATAAAGCCCAAGGGGATTCTTTACAGGCCTTCCAATGGATGGAAACCTTCCTCCACTGCAAAAATATCTCTGAAGTCGCCCAATATAATTCTCCACTGCTGCACCCTGTAACACAGCACAATATTCTGTAGAAACTGTGGTGATGAAGAAACATGTAGCTTGGAATTAAGCCTGAGTGTGGAAATGTAGTGCAATAATCCTCCTAGAGGCCTCTCAAGAAAAGAGGTGGGATTCCCGCTCGGGAACACCCTGTTCTACATAGCACTGCAATCTTAGCTAAACAGCTGAAGAAAGAAACTAGTCTGAATAGGCCATATAAAATATAATAATCTCAAACATACCCCATATGGCTTCCATCCTCTTCCTTATATAAGTTATGAGCTTCCTCACCTTTTTCCCCACTCAATTAGGTCACTACCTCCATGCACTCAATCTCCCTCCAAAACCATGTTCTACCTCATTAAATGTCCACTCCTCCATAACAATGCTATTGATTTGGTCAAAGTTGGCCTATTCAACATGCTCCATCCCCTGTTCACACTGAAAGATGCTTTATTTAGATTCTTAGATGGTATCCTTTCACACTTAAAGTGTTTTTATTGTTTCTAAGGAGATTTATGGGCCTGCCTACCCACTTATTCACCTACCTAGTGACAAAAAAAGCTATAATATTCCATTTAGATGGAAACTAAAATTTTGGAATATTACACACACCCACATGGGCGTGATGGGAAAGCTAAGAAAAAACACCAACCAAGAATGAAACAGGCCAAACCTAGGATAACATGTGGACTATGCAGCCTAAGTGACCACTGTGTCGATCAGTGTATAGAACTAAAACCCCTTGCAAGTAGTTTTCGCACCGTCTCTTCACTCCCTCAGAGACTTCTCTCTAACCAAGAGAACATCACACATACCTATTGCTCGATTTGTTCACACTTTCACCACACGATTAAATGTCTGCATCTCCCCAAGCTAAGAGTAGCAAGAGTAGTGTTGAGTCTACACTCCCCCAAATAATTATACGCACTTAAGCCAACAACAAGGAAATGGAAACAAAAGAACTCATCTTCTACAACATATTCTTTCCAAGCTTCCACGTCGGGCATGACGAGTAGTGTTTATTCCCATAAAATATACTCGGTTAGCACAAAGGTACCGTGCACCATATACAATGGCTAGAACCACGAGCCAGAGGCAATTCCATACATTCACACTCCTGAAAAAATAAATTTTCAACACCGGTAGGTATGCCCTCTCTCATATTATTTTTTAAAGCTCATGACTTTCAGTAATATTTGATAAATAAGATACTTTCACTTGAGGTAGTTGTTTTTGCAAGTGTTGACCGGATAAATCAATCTTGCAGACAAGATCGATCTCCCTAGTACTAGAAAGTAATCTAGCAACAAACAACCAAAGAAACCTATCTTTCTCTAGACATATGTGATTTAAAAAATAATATTATAAAGGTGTTAAGGTCTTACCGTAGATCCAATGCTTGTTCGAAGTAGTTGTCCCTCGATCACTTGAAGGAGTTATCTTCATAAACCTGTAGTCACAAACAAGCAAACATTATATAGCACCTGTATAGTAAATATTATAAATCATGGCTATTATGGTGATCAAGGAATCCATGAAATAAATAGTTAATTAACATCTTATTGAGAAAAATGAATTCATTTGTATTAACTTTGAAAGAAGGAAAATTTTACAACCTTAGCCTTGATTTTGAACAAGCCTTCCCAGGGTCCGAAGCAGTAATCTCCTCTATGTGGAGCGATAAAAAGGTGTCTTTGTAACTCCTAATTACCTCACATTAATTGTCAACCCAGGGACGACTTTTTGTTTCAAGAGTGTACTCAGTCTGAGGCGGCTATTTACTCAAGAGTAATGTTTGTGAAGATGTAGTATAGAAACACAAATGCAGAAATAATAAATTCTTGAAAAGAAATCTAATTACAAATGACAGAAATGTAAAGACTACACTACAACAACCTTGCTAGACATCGATTAGGGACGCAGTAGTAATAACTCTTTCCCCTAGAAATCGATGTGAGATGACCAAATCTGGGGACCTGGAATGATTAGCTCTGTCCTCTACAGTTTAGAGATCTCAAAGCAAGTGAAAACAACTCAAAGGAAATGAAATCTAAAACGCAAACTGGAAAGGAACAACAATCTAAAAGCAATGAACGGGAATTGAATAGCAGCGTAAAATAAACAGTGAATTCAATTCATAACCAAGCAAACTAGATTTCTACTCTTTAATCCTGTCGACAGCCACGCAACAATCAACTATCGTAATTCATAAACAAAAGGAATAACAACTGGAATTAGATACGGAAAAACAACATTTTATAACAATTGAATCATGAATCATGCTTCTTGTAAAGAATGGAATAACAATGACTCTGTATTTGATCCAATTAGCAACAACTCAATTCTTTAATTGTAATAAACGAACTTCACACAACAGAAATAAACTAATAGAAATACAAACAGCAGATCGCTCCACCAGGGCCGGGCCCTCAACCACCGGTGAAGCGTTGCTGTGCTTTACTCCAGCGCTTGAGAAATGGAACAACAATGAACTCTTTTATTAATCAGGCATCAATAATGTTTACAAACAGCTCACACTCTCTTAACAAGAGCCGATGCACAATTCTGCAAATTACAATAAGAAAAGTCTCTCCATCCCCTCATACACAATACATGCTTCTCCTTTTATAATCAGAAGGTGGAGAAATTAAATAGCAAATAGGATCTCTAATAATAATATTGAATTTCTTCCAACCAATTGATCAACAATAAAATATATTTACATCCCTCTTTCAACAACAGCAAGTCGAATTTGGCTTTGTAGCTGAGATTTGGAGGACGGCCGCAACCACAGATCTGAGAAAATCGTGCTCAAAGAACCCTGTGTTTCTCTCAGTACAAGCCAAATTTGGGCAAACCGTTCTTTGTTAAAATTAATTGGGTCCGTTCTGAACAAAACCCATGTTCCGGATTTTCCAGATTCGTCTTCATTTGCTCAGAATCTCAACCGCAAAACTGTCACGCCTTATTCCAGCGCATTTCTGAGTTGGCACTTTTAATGATCAAATCTTCAATCTCGAAATTATCTTGGAGGCTAAAAATGGTGAATAATGTTATAACCAACTTATTAAAACCATCATTGATAAAATAATTCATAATCATCAATTTATTAGAAATAAAGAAGAATAAATAATATTCATTCATAAGAGCATAAATCATTATAAAATGGATTTAAATAATAAATTATAATAAATGACGTGATGAAGAATGGTAGAAATGGGTGGAATAGGCGTTCATAAGTGATAATAATAATGGCATATTAACGGCCCAACATACCCCCACACTCAATATGTTGCATGTCCTCATGCAACGAAAACCTGAATATATTGCATGTCCTCATGCAACCCAAAGACAAAACCCATGTGTTAACCAAGCAATAAAAAAATGTGTTCATCTTAGCTCATGAAATGGATAGAACAAATGAATTCTTCCCTAATTAATGAATATTCACTTTCAGTAATCTTGATGAAGGCATAACAATTTTTATATTGACATTCAACTATATGTATGAAGTTGCAGCAAAATATGATATAAGTAACAGCAAACTTCATTAACCATTTTCTCAAAAACTACAAACCAGATTTTGTTGAAATGTTGCAAGTAAGTTTATAATGTCTCTATGATCCAAAAATCAGATCGTTTTGATGCACGGATCATGAGATATAAACAAAATGGCTGTAGGTGAGAGTGCATGATTTCCAATTTATCTTGAAATTATCTGGGTTTGTATTAATGATACGTCTGTGTTTTCCAGAAATCACAAGAATTGAGTTCATGGTTTTTTTTTTATAAATATTATGGAAATCAATTTCTGCATTGTGTAAAAATGAAATTGTATGCCTTAAATGAGAAAGAAAATTGAAAACATCCATCATGCGTAGC
Source organism: Pinus albicaulis (assembly GCA_034641835.2). NCBI lineage: Eukaryota > Viridiplantae > Streptophyta > Pinopsida > Pinales > Pinaceae > Pinus > Pinus albicaulis. The sequence continues at coordinate 196,452,310 of CM076582.1, forward strand.
AATTCCTCCCCCTCTCTGAAGAATTAGCATGCCCTCATGCAATGCTAGAAAACAAATAGAGGTGGTTGCCACCATCTGTTGAATTCTATGCTTGGTGTAAAACAACATGGAATAATGGAGGTGTTGAGAATGAATAAGAGTAACAATGGATGATAAAGAATATGGATGACATGGTCATAAGAAAGAAATGAAGGAAAGGAACACTCCCCCATACTCGAAAATGATATGCTGCTGAAAAATAGGGAGTGGTATAGATGTGGACTGAAGGATGATAAATGATGCTCAAAATGGATTTTTATGAAATTCTCCTAAATTCGTAATAAATCAGAAAATTATGCGATTTTACCTCAAGTTTTACCTCCAAAAAGAAAAATGTGGAATGACATATATGGACTGGCATTTGTTGAAGCTGATGTAGGCAGAGTTGGTGCTGAAAGTGATACAAAAGGTGGAATCCAGGTAAGCACATCATGTCTGAAGAATTGTTCACGTTCGTGAGCCTCTTCTGTTAAGTGTAATAGTGTGGTCAGCTGTGGATAGAATTCTGCCCATACTTGTTGTTTTCCTACAAACAAAGCACTATTTGGCATACAATGTTCTTGAATCCATAGGGTAAGCAATAGATAAGATGCATGCAAAAATTTCAATCAGAAAAACTTATGTATACATGCAATACTAATATTTTGGCAAATCAACAAGTGATGGCAGAGTGCAATAATCATATCGCATGCAATCCCATAATGCATACATTCCCCCCTCCAATTGGAAAAGGAATTCCATGACCATAAAGCATATGAGAGGTGTTGTGTTGATGGCAAGGCAAGGGAATGAACAATATAGCAGTGAATGAAACAGAGTACACATATCAATGATAAGACAACGAGAGTTATGATTATAATGAGAGCAGAGTGTGTAAAGATAGTTATGAATAAGAGATAGGACGCTTTGGATTGATGATAGTTTATGCAAAACGAAAAAGGACAACAATATGCTAAAAAGATGCTTAACTGACAGCATTCTAGCTGAAAATGATGTGATTGATTTGAAAACAATTGCTCATGCATAAAGGTTCAAAACAGAGAAAAAAAATTAAGGAAATAACTTCTCTGATAAAAAGAAAAAAATAAGAAAAGGGTATTATAGTAATAATTGACGATAAGATATAACTTCAATACCATAAGCAGAGCCGCTGCTGCCAGCAGGCGTCCATAGCCTCGGCAGGGTTGCTTTTTAACCCATATGAGCAAGAATCCTCAATTTATAACTAGAGAGTTACATTGTTGTTCTACAGAAGAGATCAATGTGCTGGCGTGGTAACCAGATAACCACACTGCCATTCACTGGGATGTAGCAAAAGTGATCAGGCTGGCTCGTGATGAGACCTCCCGTTCCAAGGATAATTGGGCTATCCAATGGATCATAACCCTGGTGTGGTGGCCATAATGGGAATGTCACTTTGTTACAGCCTTATGAACATGGTAGGCTGGCTCGTATTGAGACCCCCTATCCTCCATCTGCGAACAAAATTTTGTTATTATTACACATTTTTATGATAAAAAGAGGGAGGCTCAGTACTCCTTAAGAGCAGGGATGGTGGAAGAAGTTGAACATGTCAACAGAAAAATATACCCATAATCTCATTTATTACAGACAGAGAAGATTATAATCCAGAAGGGTGGAACCAGCATGGTATTAAGATGATCAATCAATATCATGTTCAACAGAAAACAATGCAGTAAAGTAGTATATAAATAATTGTGTCTCTTTTTAAAATAATCTATCATCAAGGAGCTGTCCTGTTAAAGATCATAACGTGAATGATATTAGCTCGCTTCAATAGAATCCATAATTCTTGTCCTCATAAAAATAGTGTACTTCATGCCATGAAGGGGAATCAGTGAAATGTGGTTGAAATGAACTAGGAATAATCCCACAAGAGGAAGGAAGGGTTGCTCCCAAAGTGTTGCTTCTTTGAAGGAACAACAAAAACACTCAAAAAAAGTGTTGTTCCTTGTAGGGAACAACAAAGGAAATGCACACAAAAAAACAAAAATACACACAAAAAAAGTGTGAAAATGCAAATGTCGTTCCTTTGGAAAAAGGAACAGCAAAAACACTCAAAAAAGTGTTGTTCCTTGTAGGGAACAACAAAGGAAATGCACACCAAAAAGAAAAAATACACACAAAAAAGTGTGAAAATGCAAATGTCGTTCCTTTGGAAAAAGGAACAGCAAAATGGACAGTCATACAATGCAAACATGCAAAAAAACAAATTAGCTGTTCACGGTATTGATGCTGAGGATGAGTTACACTTTGAATGAAGCAATACTTGAAACACAAAATATAAGAGAAATTAGAAAAAAAAACAACAAAAACAGTATGTAAATAAATAAATTAAGTTACAACAGCTATGATGTTATGTCAAAAAAAATGATTTATTCGAAAAATGTTTTGGCAGCAAAGACATGACATGAATCTTCAAATGGAAATCAATTCTTCATTTCTGCTATTATGAATCCGTTGGGTAATGAGTTAGATGAAATTCCTTTGTTTCATAAAATTTCTTTCAAAAATCACTCGTCCATAAATTGACCTTCTTTATTTTCCCAAGACCTGCAAAAAATGAGTGTCTACCTGCAAGAAAACATTAAATCATGGAGAAAGAGAGGTGCGCGGGCTCCCCTAATCCAAGAATTATGCAAAAAAACTAACAAGTAGTTACTCTGTAGAACAAATTCATGGAGAAAATAACAAAGTAAAATTCGTTTGTTACCTGCGGGAGAGCAGTGGCCAATCATGCTAACCTGCAGTGTTTTAATCACAACTTCTTTGTTTTTCGTCGAAATTGAGTGATTCCAAAGAAAAATGAGAGCTAATTCAAAGGGTTATCTCCAGTAGCAACAGGTTTTAAAAATTCAATGCTATGATATGTCAAATTTGTTTAGAACAACCTGCATAATAGAGTCATTTTCGATTACCCAATCTAGACCAACGATTGATATTTCAAGCATAGATTCTTCGTTTGATGTCGGATTCAAATGATTCAAATTGGAAATGAGAGTAGATTCATTTATTTATCTCCAATAGAAACAGGTTTTGAAGACAAGAAGAATTGATAGGTCAAATACTGTAAGGAACATCCGGAAAAACAGAGTTTTAAGGGTGCTGATTTACGATAGACAGTCAGTGTTTTGATCATAACTTCCCCATACGATATCGAAAATGAGTGATTCCAATTTCATTGGAAACTAGATTCATAGGGGAATCTACCATAGAAACAGGTTTTAAAAATATGGTCATTTAGGCCTCCAAAAACTGACTGTCCCAACTCTGTTCCTGAGTTGCCCGCTAGACATCCGGTCAATGTTTTGGTTCTAACTTTTTCGTTTCAAATCCAAATTGACTGATTCAAATTGGGTTAGAAAGTAGACATCAATGGCTATCTATGGTAGAAACAGGTTTTAAAAATATGGTCATTTAGGCCTCCAAAAACTGACTGTCCCAACTCTGTTCCTGAGCTGCCCGCTAGACATCCGGTCAATGTTTTGGTTCTAACTTTTTCGTTTCAAATCCAAATTGAATGATTCAAATTGGGTTAGAAAGTAGAAATCAAGGGCTATCTAGGGTAGAAACAGGTTTTAAAAATATTCATTTTTGGTCCCTCAAAACATGACTGTCCCGACTGTTTTTCCAGAAAGTTCATCAAGCCCGCAAGCCAAAAAATGATATTCAAGCATTTTTTCAAATTGGTGATAAAAAATGAATATGAGTGTTTGTAGAGCTATTATTTCCATTATAAGTCATCTACATACACAAATGAATTAAAAAATTATCATCAATATTGATTTGCATAGCATGTTGCAACAAAAAAACAACTAGTTTTACATAAAAAACAAAATGCATTTATTTATTCCCTTATTTATTTTATGTTTTATACTAACCTATTTTGATTTGAAAAATGAATATGACTACGTATATGAGTACTTCCAGTGGAGCCATTTTCGAAATAAGGCTTCATGTATACACATACCCAAATTTGAAAAATGCATGTTGATAAAAATTAGGGTATGAGAAGCCAACTTCCCTTGAAAAGATGTTGTCAAAAATTGTTGAAGTATGGAGTGATGATGCAAACACGTGATGGAGTGAAACCAATCTTCAATATATCCATTAATTTCTTGATTTCCCATCATACCATGAGGTTCTTGATTTTTTAAAATGGTTTGTTGATGCAAACTAGAAGTAAGCTCATTTTCTTCCATAACTTCTACAATTTTTGAATTTGAAACATTCTGAATCTCATTGTAAGTTTTCTCTAATGGCGCATGTGAGATAGAATGGGTGGGAAGGGTGGTTAATTTGGCAGTTCAACACTGTAAGTATGTTGTACTGGTTTATTGTGGTGAGGGTGTGGAATTAGTTGAGCAGGAAATTGTGTATGGAATGGAGCATTGTGATGATGTGGTTGGTTGGGTTGAGTGGATAAATTTGATATGCAAGCAGGATGTTGTGAAAGAGCTGGTGGAGAATATGGAGAATGTGCTTGTGCTACAAGATGAGGGAGAGTAGTCATGCAATCATAAGGTGAACCATGCCAAACTTGTAGATAAGATTGGTGGTTATATTGAAATTGACATGGCTTCCCTAGAACATGAGTATTCCATAATGGATTATGCAAGTAAGAGAATGGAGAAGAAGTGTTTTGAACCATACCTGTTGACCTTGTTGTAGCTTCCTTATCTCTTTGATATGCTACTTCCATCCCAGATAAGGAAGAGTGAGTATCTATGGGCTGCTCCTTTCGGTCATGAGGGAAAAACACTTCATCAAATTCTTCATTTTTATGAACCTGCAAAACGTCCAATTTTGAGCTTAGAGAGCTAATAAAATCAACTTTAAAATTTCCAAATAAATCATTGATTTCAGCTCTTATGTCTCCTATTCTTGTAGCAGATTTGGAAAAGAAAGAACAAACATCTCTAGAATTCTTACCAGCCTTGGAGATTCTTCTTGAATACCTTATGCACAACTCACAAACATCATCATATGATAACTGAAAAACATCACCTTTTCCTATCAGATTTAAGAGTTCTAAAAATTCATCTTCGATTCCTTTAAGAAGGAGTGTTTTTAAGATCTCTTTTTCCAAATGCTTATGCTTTGATTTTTGAAGGTTATAATGAAATCGATCTACATAGTCCTCCAAACTTTCATCTTCCCCTTGTATCATACCGAAAATATCTTCATTGGATTTGCAATAGTCTTGGTACTTCTTCAAGAATATGTTCTTCATGTCCTCCCATGATCGGATGCAATTCCCACCTAGGCTCATGAACCATCGGAGAGCTGCTCCTTTTAGAGTAAGAGGAAACACTTTCAATCTTTGATCATTAGTACAATAATCATATCCTCTACAAAGTATTTCGAACTCAAATAAGAATGTATCCGGATCTTCATTTGCTAAACCATGAAAATTTGGTAGAGAAGATGGGGGAATTATGTGCATTTGTGTCACTCCTCTTAGATCTTTGATAGGAAATTCAAAAGTAGAAACGTGAGCCATTTCTTACCATAATATAAGATGTTCTTCATGTGTTTCTTCGAGGCTCCTTCTTCAAATGTTCCTGTCAATCTGTTAGTGAAATGGGTGGTGCTTACATCACCACTTGAATGAAATCATGTGATTTATTTTTCAAAATTTCTATTTTTTCCCTAGTCACTCACACAAAAATTCAAACATCTATTTCTACCCAACAAAGCAACAACAAATCTGTTAGGAAAGCGGATAGTGGAGCAGGGCTTTTACATGCTCCGCACGTAGGTTCTTACCTTCCGTTTTTAAGATCCAACTCTTCCCTAGCAGGCACTCATCATATTCACACTACTCTTTAGAAATGGCTACACTCTCCCCGGCAACGGCGCCAAAATGTGGAGCGATAAAAAGGTGTCTTTGTAACTCCTAATTACCTCACATTAATTGTCAACCCAGGGACGACTTTTTGTTTCAAGAGTGTACTCAGTCTGAGGCGGCTATCTACTCAAGAGTAATGTTTGTGAAGATGTAGTATAGAAATACAAATGCAGAAATAATAAATGCTTGAAAAGAAATCTGCTTGAAAAGAAATCTAATTACAAATGACAGAAATGTAAAGACTACACTACAGCAACCTTGCTAGACATCGATTAGGGATGCAATAGTAATAACTCTTTCTCCTAGAAATCGATGTGAGATGACCAAATCTGGGGACCTGGAATGATTAGCTCTGCCCTCTACAGTTTAGAGATCTCAAAGCAAGTGAAAACAACTCAAAGGAAATGAAATCTAAAACGCAAACTGGAAAGGAACAACAATCTAAAAGAAATGAACAGGAATTGAATAGCAGCGTAAAATAAACAGTGAATTAAATTCATAACCAAGCAAACTAGACTTCTACTCTTTAATCCTGTCGATAGCCACGCAACAATCAACTATCGTAATTCATAAACAAAAGGAACAACAACTGGAATTAGATACAGAAAAACAACATTTTATAACAATTGAATCATGAATCATGCTTCTTGTAAAGAATGGAATAAAAATGACTCTGTATTTGATCCAATTAGCAATAACTCAATAAATAAACTAACTTCACAATATCGTAAATAAACCAATAGAAATACAAAACAAATGCATCGCTCCACTGTACGGCCCTCAACCACCTAAGTGAAGCGTTGCCGTGCTTTACTCCAACAAGCAGAGAAAATGGGAACAACAAAGCTGAACTTTTATTAATCGTGCATCAATAATGTTTACAAACAATTTCACACTCTCTCTACAAGAGCCGATGCACAATTCTGCAAATTACAATAAGAAAAGTCTCTCCATCCTCTCATACACAATACATGCTTCTCCTTTTATAATCAGAAGGAGGAGAAATTAAATAGAAAATAGGATCTCTAATAATAATATTGAATTTATTCCAACCAATTGATCAACAATAAAATATATTTACATCCATCTTTCAACAACAGCAAGTCGAATTTGGCTTTGTAGCTGAGATTTGGAGGACGGCCGCAACCACAGATCTGAGAAAATCGTGCTCAAAGAACCCTGTGTTTCTCTCAGTACAAGCCGAATTTTGGCAAACCGTTCTTTCCTAAAGTTAATTGGGTCCGTTCTGAACAAAACCCATGTTCCGGATTTTCCAGATTCGTCTTCATTTGCTCAGAATCTCAACCGCAAAACTGTCACTCCTTATTCCAGCGCATTTCTGAGTTGGCACTTTTAATGATCAAATCTTCAATCTGGAAATTATCTTGGAGGCTAAAAATGGTGAATAATGTTATAACCAACTTATTAAAACCATCATTTATAAAATAATTCATAATCATCAATTTATTAGAAATAAAGGAGAATAAATAATATTCATTCATAAGAGCATAAATCATTTATAAAATGGATTTAAATAATAAATTATAATAAATGACGTGATGAAGAATGGTAGAAATGGGTGGAATAAGCGTTCACAAGTGATAATAATAATGGCATATTAATGGCCCAACACTCTACTTTGACAAGCCTTGCACTCTTCTAACTGAGACAGTTAGAGGTATGTGATCTCTCCTCACAAAATCTCAGTTAAAAGAGTCTGAATCCCAACATCACTTAACCTCAAATAATTCTAAAGCTTGAACTCCCCTTGAGGCTACCCAATGCCTCTTTTTATAGTGCAAAAGAGGAGGTTTCAGTTTCAACTATGAAGGGATAGAATCCTCCTTCAAAGGGATAAGCTCCTCACATCAAGGGGTTAGCTCCTTAAGGTAAGGGATACATGAACCTCAAAAGAGTGGTTCTGCCACCACAAGATTCTTTCTAGAGGCTTCTAGAATTTACTGAAAGTGAGATTTTTGAGTTTACTTGCACCTTTTTAATATTTTACAAGGGTCCGTACCCATAACACAGAGAAAGTGCATTCAAGTACGCAGGAGTCATGAACATTAGGTGCGAGACCGCATGAAAGATGAAGAGAAAGTGCGATACTAGAGTTAAGGATATTTTTAAGAACTTTCCTCTTATTTTCAAGGCTTGACATGAGGAACTGATGTGTTAGACTTGAAAAGGAGGAAGTATGAGTGATAATGAGCTCATACAAATAGCAGAATGTCAAGATGACAATTTTCAGTGCAATAGATTTCCCCCTAAAGTCCAAAGTCTAGAATAGATGAAGCTAAAGTCTGTCATATATGAAGAGTGCAGTACTTTATCATTTTTAGGATTATCTTGTGGACACCCTGGTCAAAACCTATGAAAACAATCAATGCAAAATATATATATGTAAATATATCATCGCTGAGGTAGGAATTCCCATACTTAGATCAAAACTAACTAGAAAATGATTTAAAATATTCTGATACAGGAATGATTTTCAATACATCAACAGTATAGACATGTGCAGACAAAATATGGACACAACCATCTGTTTATCAATAGTCCATTGTATAAATGATAACAAAATTCCTCACAGCCTGGATGGTAGAAACTAGATCCAAGTTCTTGATTCCCTCTTCTCAAACTAGTACGATTCTATCCATGTGAATAAATGTGTCGAAATCAAACATGGTAGAAACCACTTGATTACCGGCCAATTATGTAGGCTGTTAACAAGTGTGAGAGGAACCACTAGTAATGTCAATGGCCCTCAAAGTACTCAATACAATCCATGGGATGTGAATGAATGAGTTGAGGTCAAACATGTCACAGAGTCTTTCGATCGAAGGTCAATGATGCAACCTGTCATCGAAGGCAAGAAACTTGTCATTAAGGCATGTAGATTTCAAGGTACTAACAATTTATAGATCAACTTCCTAGATAATGAGTTGTCGTCGATAGTAAGTGATCCGTCGTAGGCAAGCCCACAACACGAAATCATAGATAAAGTTTTGAAGAAATATATTGGTAAGGATTAACTCAGGGATGGTCAAAAATGGATGATAGATATTTTTCAGAAGAATGGTTTGTTTTAATTGTCCTCTTGAACACATAACGACACTATAGATGGTTTGGTGACAATTGAGCCAAAGCTAATACCTAAAAAATGACTAAAGACTTTCAAAATGGCTTGATTAAATGTTAGGAAAAAGATTTCTCAACCTAGGTGGACAAAAAGTGTCTTGTTCAAGAGTGGTTAATGACTTTTCGAATAATCAAAATTCCACAAACAGGTTCATTTTTCTCTCTTTTCCCCCACCATTTCTAGCAAGTACCTCTCTATTTTTGACAAGCTTGAGGAGGATAACATTTGCTTGTTTATAAGCTCATCCTTCGGATGAGTCAAACTTAGTTTAAGATTCAAAACCTAAGAAGGAGTAGTTCGTTCCTGTTTTGAAATTGAATAGGTCCTTTATTGTTAAATTTTAACGAGTCCAGTATAGGAGAAACTCGGTGTTTTTTCAATTTTAGGGAGTCAGAAGAAAAAACTTAAGAAAACTCCATGGGTGTAATTTTTCGTAAATTTAGTCTTTAGAGCCCGAAAAAGGATAAAATAATGCGAGAGAGAACTCTATTGACCTTAATTAGTCAACGTAAACATTTTTCGTAAATAGTCCATTTCAGTCCATAAAAGGGGTAAACTTATACTGAAGGGATGATCATTCATTTATTTTAATGAGTTTGAATAATAAAATGCTCAGCAATATTTTCAATTTTCGAGATTCTGAAAAGAGCTTAAAAGAGGACTCCAAGTTTTTGCTTTTTCATAAATTTTTGAAAGAGTCTGAAAAAGTGATAAAAGTATGCTCTTTGTTGAAAAATGATCAATTTTCCCGAAAAGCCCAATTTCTGCACAATAACTCGAAACATTACACATACCTATTTAAGATGAATACAAATGCTTTCCAAATTACCTTTTTAAAGTAAAAAATAAAAAAATTAAAGATTCATTTATTCAAAAGAACTTATAAAAAGGACTTTTCTAACTTCATTTTTACCATTTGAGTTTAGAGTGAAAAGTAAGACCTTTTGGTTAAAAAATTCCTGTGAAGATTCTGGAAAATTTGTTCAGCGAAATCAAGAACCTTTAGCTCCAGGTAATCCACGACCTCCTTATCTTGTATTTCATCTGTTTAAATTTCGTTTTTAGGCTTTAGATTTCGTTTTTAAGGGAAAAATGGGTTCAAAAAATTTCCCACGGAGGTCTGTGGGTGCAACACGTGGGCCCTATAGACCCTGAATTTTTTCTACATAGAAAAAAGCCTTGGGTTCGCACCTGTCTCACAGCACCCGTGCGATCCTACGCAGTGTGTATGAGAACAAAGTGCGGACCCCACGCAATTAAATTTCAAACTTAAATTCCTTTAATTCCGCCCAAATTTTTTCAAACTAGATTGTTCTAATATATATTTTTATGCATTGTGGGATATACAAGATGCTAATTTGGAGAGAACATGAGCATCAAGACATATATGACGCCACAATGATTCATTTGCCTACAATGTTGGCATTAAGAGCATGCGGTTTGTACAAATTCTGGGCCATTTAGGGCATGAGGGCACAGGTAGACCTCTTGGCATGCTTGGTGGACAGATGGAATGTACAGGACCAGTGTTTCATTATTGGTGGCCACCGGCTCAAAATTGAGCTGGAGGATATCTATTTTTTTACTGGTTTTTCCAAAAGGGGTGAACAAATTTCTCTGTTTGGCACTAGGCAAGGAGGCAAGTCTGTCGATAGTCTTCAACTAGAGTTCTGCAATGATCAGGTAGACCCTCGAGAAAAATGGATTGACATAAGAACTATTATTCGTCTCGAGCTTAAATTTATTGCATTTACTGTCACCAAACTGTGTGGGAGTGTAGCGTTGCATGTGGCTACCGGTTCCCAAATGCGCATTGTTGTAGACTATTTTTGAGGCACCATTTTCAACTGGTGCGAAGCTGTGTTTGCCAATGTAAAAGGCCAACTAACTAGAGAAAAGAACGAAAAGCTAAAAAAATTTGGATATGGATCCATTGTAGTCACCTTTTCTCTAGAGAGGATCCCCATGTTAGCTCCGCAGAACATTCATGTTGATATTGGTCGACCTCGAGAACCTAGGATGGTTCGTTGGGTTGCATTGATGGCCCGTCATGCTGCTGAGGGTGTCGAGGTTGTTCGATTTCCTTCTACATATTTTCGTTGGCTGGAATGCCAAATTTTTGTCATAGAGGACTTTCTATATGCCAGGATAGATTTCTACGGCAACCAAGAGATGGCTCTCCTAGCAGGGGAACAGTGGGATGAATCAGGTAAAAATCATTTTCAACCATTTCAAAGTTCTATTTTTTTTTGTATTTTAATCATCTCAAAACTAATAATCAGAAGTTTTAAATGTAGATGTGGGTCCACGGTGACTAGCCCATCTCCAGCCTTATGAGAGGAGGCATCCAGCTGCCGCAGCACCAGCCCCAGAGGGCCAATCAGCAGATATCCTTTCTGATTTATAGCATCACATAGAGCACGTGACTCTAGACATTCTAGAGACCGACATAGATGATATTCCACTCAGATTATAGAGATATTTGATTGGTGTCCTAGGACCTTTTAGGAGTTTCCTATGTAGGGTGGCCCGGGCAGTGGTCTCTTATCGTGATCATCATCAGTGATAGGATGATCGTATTGTAGACTCATATTTTTGACCTTCTGTATTATCATTTTTTCCGATCGTAAGGTGTTTTTAACCTATGATCGAAGACAATGTATATTTTTGAAAGAAACTTCTATGCTATGATATATCACTATTACCGGCTATCTGTGTACATGTTATTGAATGTTGTTTAATTTATTTTTTTGATTACTGCAAATGTCGATTTATCATACTAGAAGAAACTGCATCTGCTAATGTATTTAAATGTCTTGGAATATGTTGATATTCAATGTAATCAAATTCACATTCCAAGAGACAAACTCTTAAAAATAACCACAATAACACTGGATTTCTAATGGCATAAATCTTGTTAAGCTGTAACACAACAAGTTCAGAATCCAACCTAATAATCAGACTCTGAATTCCAAATGATATCGATTAAGATAATAACTCAATCACTGCACTATACTCTGCAATTTTATTCATTATTTGACCAAGGCTTACCCCATGCATGGATACTGTTAGTATGAATATTTCGTCGTAAAGGATCACTTTAGCTACACATAACAAATAGCCCTAACATCAATTATGGCTACCAATATCTTTAAATTTTCAATTAGGTGATCCAAATAATGCTGCACAAATCCAGATCTAAGAATAAAATACATTAAGCAGTAAAACTAAAACGTGGCTCCATGCATCCAATAGATAAGGCAAGAATAATATATTTGAAAGAATATTTATATTATATTGAAAAGGGGCACCTGAGAGGAAAACAAGAAAAGTGTTTTCCAGTTCTCCTCAATGGGATGGGTTCTTGAAAGTCCTCAGCATTTCAGATCTAAAATTTCTCTCTCTTGTTGGTGTAGAAAAACCCAGACAAACATAGAACTCAATGGGAGCTCACAAGGCAAAAATGGAAAATGTGACCAAGTATAGATCCAGAGTGATCTAATGCAATGAAAGGTGACTAATGAATGGGGAAAACCCTTCTATTTATAAGAAAATATTAGGGCGATCTAGAACTTGGTGTATGAATAAAATATTATTAATCAAATTCTAGAACCACCCTTTAGGAATATTTTATTATATTTGTTGGAGGGAAAAGGATTTTTGACTTGGGTCGATTCCATTATTTATAAAAAATAAATAAATAAATGATTTATTTATTATTTTATGGGAATGGTGGGAATATAATTAAATAAATAATGATTTATTTAATTACTTATAAATGATTTAGTCAAATTTAACTAGGAATATTATTTAAATAATGATTTAAATAAATTATTCCTAGGAAATAATAAAATAAATAAGGATTTATTTAATTAATTTCCTTGTTTTGGGTTAAATATGACTAGGAAATATAAAAAAATATAGATTTATTTATTATTTCCTTTTGGGGTTTCCTGTTTAGACCATAAACAACTTAATAAAGGTGTTTTACTAAGTTATTTTACATAGTGAAAGCAATTTTACTTAGGGTAAAATTGGTCTTACATGGTGTACTTGGGTTCATCTAATGATAATAGGTTAGATGACCAAAAAATGGTGTAATAGATACTAACTCATCAGAGGGTGAATAGATAACCCAAGCTGCGGAAGAAATGTTCCGTGTACTACGACAAGCACCATCAGCAAAACCAATGTAGGTTTGAAGAGATGTCGACATCTGCAATATCAAGAGTAAAACTTAGATAAGTAGGAGTAGTGATAAGAACACTCTCTAAACTAGGCACCCTTTTCTAATCTAAGACACACATGCAGTAAAGAAATCTAATCTAATAAAAAATCTCCACACCAAATTTAAGCATAATATCTCTTCAGATAAAGCCCATTTCTGGGTTTATCTAAAGGGACACTGTCGAAATATATCAGCTCATAGGCCCTTTTTGCCAGCTTTCGCTTAACAATGTAAGGACCATGCTACATGGGCACAAATTTTCTAGCCCCTAGCTTATCGTTGGCTTGATCGTACACTAAGACTAGGTCTCCTTCTGAAAAATTACGAGGGGTAACATTTCTATTGTACTGGGCCTTTATTCGTTTAACATGAGCTTCATTTACTAATGCAGCATTTCGTCGATTCTCATCTAGCTGGGCCAAGTACAAAAAACATTTCTCCTCTTTAGACGTAGCTGGGAGTAATTCTATGGCTAATTTCAATGATGGAATTTCGCATTGAATAGGCAACACAACTTCTAAACTGTAAACTAGTTGAAAGGGAGTGAAACCATTTGATGTTTTTAATAAGGTCTAATATGACCAAAGTGCTAAAAATAACATGGAATGCCAATTAAAATTATGAATACCAATAATTTTTTTAATCATAGTGACTAAAACTTTATTGATAACTTCAACCAGACCACTAGCCTGTAGGTAATAAGGACTAGAACTATTGTGGCGCAGGCCAAGTTGATCTTTCAGTTCAGTCATCATGATATTTCGAAAATGACTTCGATGATCTGTAATAATGGCTTGAGGAAAACCAAATCTAGCAATTATATGATTGAACATGAAATTTGCAGCAGTCTTGTCGTCTGCCAAAAATGTAGGCATCACCTCGACCCACTTAGTAAAATAATCTACTGGTAGAATAATATACACATGCCCCCCGACCGAGTGAGGGTTACATGTAATAAAGTCAATACCCCAATTTGCGAAAGGACTGACAAAAATTATAGGGTGAAGAGGAGCGGGTGATGCAGGCATTTTACGATAAAAAACCTGATAATTGTGGCATTTCTGGACTGCGTAGATACAATGTTTGAATAACGACGACCAGAAATAACCAGCGTGCAATATCTTTTGGGCTGTGGCATACCTAGACATATGACTACCACATGATCCAGAATGGAAGTCATTTAGAACCTTCTTAGCTTCTTCATGAGTAAGACAACGTCGGAAAATATAATATTCTCCGTGACGATAGAGTGTATCACTAATAATATTATATTGTTGGGATTCGAAACATATTTTCTGTCGCTAAGATCATGAGATTTCAGGCCGAAAATATCGGGTTTGGAGATAAACAATAATATCCCCATACCAAGGATCAAGTGTACTGATAAGAAACAAGGATTCGTCTGCAATGGGCTGCTCTGCCACAGTTTCAGTATCAGTAGAGGGGAAATCACACATCAGTTCGGAAAAAACCAAAGATTTCTTTGCCTTGGATTTTTCAAATTCCAAGTCAAATTCCTACAGGATAACTATCCATTTGGAATACTTTCCCCCTATAAATTTTTTGGTCAAAATGTACATCATAGGGTTACAGTTAGAAATTACTGTGGTTTTTCGTAATAAGATGTAGTGTCGAAATCTTTGGATAGCTTGAAAATTTTCCAAGGCCAATTTATCCACATGCGTGTATTTGATATCAGTCGGATGCAGATTATGACTAAGATAATAAATCACATTTTCATTGTCGAATTCATCTTCCTGAACTAAAACCATCCCAATGGTGGAATGAGAGGCGGCGAGGTACAAAATTTAGTCATGGTTGTAATTGGGAGGATGTAGTAACGGTGCATGGGTCAATGTGTGTTTGAGTGCATCAAAAGATCAATTAGCGATCTCATCCCAAAATAATGGAACGTTCTATTTTAACAACCTGGTAAAACCCTTTTTTAACTCGGCGTAGTTAGGAATGAACCGACATAAAAAGTTTGTTTTCCCTTGCAAGCTTTGGAGTTGGCGTAGAATCGAAGGAGGAGGTTGATTGACAATAGCTTCAACCTTCGACGGATCAACGCGAATGCCTGCCTTTGAAAAAATAAATCCCAGTAAGTGACCCGATTCTACACAGAAAGCACATTTGTGTGGATTCAGCCGAATTTGACAATGCCTACATCTCATAAATATTTCTCATAAATGAGTGAGATGGTTGGCTCTACGCGATGAATGAGCAGGTAAATCATTGAGATAAGGCTGCACAATGTGCTTAATGTCATGAAATGCATAAGACATAGCCCTTTGAAAAGTTGCCCCAGTGTTCTTCAATCCAAAGGGTAGTTTACAATAAGAAAATGTTCCCCACGGACAAATGAAAGCTGTTTTAGGCTGATCAGCAGGGAGTATGTTTATTTGATTATAACCAGAAAAAATATCCATAAAGGAAAACATTTCACTTCCGACACAATCATCGATAATTTGATCGATATAGGGGGTTCGATAATTGTTTTTAGAACAAGCTCGATTAATATCCCTGTAGTCGATACATACTCTTATCATTCCTTGTTTTTTGTTAATAGGAACAATATTTGATACACAATCAGTTAAAGGAATTAGATAAATGAAACCTGCAGGAAGTAATTTCTCAACTTCGGCTTTCATAGCAGTAGCTTTTCTCGGATGTATCTGACATAAACGTTGACGGACAGGTTTTGCATCCGGGTAAGTCTTGATTTCATGTATAAAAATTGACGGATCGATCCCTGGCATCTCTTCATATGACCAGGAAAACACGTCACGAAATTCTTGAAATAGGGCTTTATAAATTTGGAGTTCATCGTCCATACAACAAGCACATATACGAATGTTTTCAATTATTCCTGGCTTAACTGAAATGTCAATTGGAATCATTCGAGAGATATTTTCCAAATTTAACTCAGAATCAGGATTTTGCAATGGATTATGCGGTTATTTGACATATTAAGCAGTAAAAATAGAAGCAAAATCATTTTCAAAATGATCCAGATCAGGTAAAAACGAAGATTGGTGATGTAGATCTTCCCATGGTAAATCACCAATAGACAAAAGTTCACAAATCTTCTCATCAGTATGAACATGATCAGGAAATATTGTTGTGGCTGAGCTAGATATAGAAAGTGATTCCTCATGGATCCCATTCATTGGATCAGTTTCAATTGAAGAAGGATCGGAAAACAACTATACAGCCTAATATACAATTTCAAATGGACTCAAAGGCATCGCGCCATCAAATAACTCGAAGTCGGAAGGTACGATCCAAGGATCATCAAATGTAATAGTATTCAATGAAATCATATGAATAGTTGCGATAGAAGGCAATACGTTAGGAGGAGGAAAAGAAAAAGCTCCTAGTAAACCATAATATTTAATCAAACCTACCCCAACATCCTTGTAAGGGATAGCTGTTTTACCAATGTGCTGGATATTTTCTGTAGAGGTTGGATCGGAGGAGAAATAATTTAAATGGTCTATTGTAACAATCTTTCCTTGATGTGGAAACTTGATAAGCCGAAATACCGATGAAAAAACAGAAGTCATAGCATAAAACCAACTAAGACCCAGGAGAAGGTTGTAATATAGAGGGGCATCAACCACTTCCACATCTAGATTTACAGTTTTTCCTTCGACCCCTATAGGTAAATCCCGCAAAATATCGAAAGGATGGAACCCTCGGCCATCAAAAGCCTTTAGAATTGTCAGAAATTGATTGAGTGTAGGAGAACCAAGCGATTTCCAACACTGGATCGACATAATACACGTATAAGCCCCTTAATAAATCACAGTCCAAAAGATCGATCTGTTTTTTACTAATACTAGAATCTGGAAAGCCATTTGATCAGGTAGGTGGGGTGTACTATTCTCTAAATCGAAGATTGTTAGGTTTCAATCCTAAATATCGACAGCTCCTATGGTAGACAAAATTAATTTACACTATGCTAGGCATGATTGCAGCACTTCCAAAGCTGACATTGCTAAAGGGGAAATGGCTAAGTCTTCAACAATGTTGTAATTTTGAGCAACTCTCGCATGTGGATTGAGAGCTTATTTACGAAGTAAACCTTTAGCAGGCAGTTTGATTACTAAGTCAAATTTGGGTTTTTCGATCTGTAGCGAACTAGAAGCAGGAGGAGGTGTAGTTGATCTGTTTGAACTAGAAGATTCTGCTTCTTTACCATCAACAGGATTCTTACTACTAGAATCTTGCAATCGTGTCACAATCCTGACATGAGACATCATCAGAATAGGTTCTTCTGAGGCATTTGAGGTAGAACCAATCATCTTACTATCTTGAGTAGGAAAAGGATCCTTCAAGATAGCGGGTTGTTGAGAATCTTTAACGAATTTCGAAACCTCTGCTCGATGTGGGCATTCCTTAGTAAAGTGATCCTCATCGCAAATGAAACAAGGATAGCGAGGCTTATGTTTTTCGTCATTAGATTAATTTTTATCAGTTTTATCTTTTTAATTCTTTTTTTTTTATTGTTCCCTTTCTTGCTTTTAGTATTAACTGTACCAATCATACCATCAGCGGCATGATACCCTGAAGGAGCTGCAATTATTTGACCTTGTTTTGGAAAATTAGGGATTTTTCCATGTAAAGTACCTGACTGTGTATAGACGAGGTCAAGGTACTGAGCTTGAGAAATGACTTTCTCCTCAGTAACAACTCCGAACTTAGCTACATATTCAGTGATTTTGGGTAATAATGATTTAACAAACCATTCCGCAAAAATTTGATCTAGAATGTAAACTTTCACCAAATGCCTTCTACATCACCATTCGTGAATATGATCAGAAATATATGTGGACGTGGATTGCTTTAGTGAAGTCAATAGTTCCGTGCCATTGTCGTATCTGACAGGCAACTGAAAATGAGTTAAGAAAGCAGTTGCTAATTGACTGAAATTATTAAAAGAGCCTCGTGGTAACTCAATGTACCATTTGGCGGCAAGACAAATAAGAGTTCTTTTAAAAAGACGTAAGAAAACTGAATCATCAATTATTGAATTAGACGCACACCAGAGGTGATAATTTGTAACATGATTTGACGTATTCTCTCCTGAATTACCCTCAAATTTTGGTATCTCACTGGGCAACTTATGCGGCATTGGCGGCCAATACGGATGATAGTAAATTGGATCATTCGTAAGGTGCGTCAATTCAAGTAAATCCAAAGTTGCAATAAATGGTAACTGACGGTTGGGGTCACGAAAACTTTACATAACAAGAGCAGTTCGGAGAGGAGGATACCCAGGGAAACTGTGGTTGCTGAGGTTGTTGATAAGTATAGCCAGGGTATGGTTGATACTGATAAACTGGGTTTTGTGAAATGGGACTGAATTGATACTTTCCTTGGTACATTTGATATGTAAGTTGTGGTTGACTTGTGACAATCGTACTTGTACCAGCTTTTCCTATAGGTATCTGGACCGAAGTCTGAACTGAAGGTCCTGACTAGGCTACAGAGACTTGAGGGATTTGCATGGATGCAGGGATAGAAGAAAACAGAGCTACAGATACTCCAGAGACAGGTGTTATAGGTTGAACATATGTTGCAGTAGTTGCAGCAGTTTGAGGCGGATTCTGAGGTGTACTAGGCCGAAACTACTGAATAGAACTAGGTGTAGGGGTTTGAATAGTAGGCTGGACAGGTTGCTGGGTTGGACCAGAAATCAAAGGCTGTCTAGGTTGAGTAGATAATTGCACATTAGGTTGCATAATCTATTGAATTTGGGATGGATACCACACCATGTTTATTCTAGGGTATTGTCTCATAGAAGGTTGAATGTAAGGACCATAGCCTGGTTGAACATAGGGTTGATAATTGAGTGGTAAATTTCCGGCTCCTTGTACAAATGATTGACCAGAAGGTGGTTGGAAACCTTGAGTTGGCTATTAACCTTGAGGTTGATAACCCTGAGGTGTGTACTGAATCTGGGGTTGATAAGGACCTTGAGGAACATATTGAGTTTGGGGTTGACCTTGGGGTATGTACTATCTTGAAGGTTGATAGCCTTGAGGTATGTATTATCCTTGAGGTTGTTCTCCAAAATAATATTGTGCCACAGTTTTTCCTGGGAAAAAATTACCTTGAGGTTGCCCCCCAGGTGGTAACTGACTGCCTTGATGTTGCCCCCAGGCAGTAATTGACTACCTTGAGGTTGCCCCCTAGGCAGTAATTGACTTCCCTGAAATTTTCCCCCAAGCGGTAACTAACTACCTTGAGGTTGAGGATTCGGAATATTACCAGAAATCATAAATATTTTCTCTACGTTCGACATTTTAGTTTTAATTCCATTAAGACCAGGTGATAATACTTGTTCAATCGGTCGAGGAGCTGCTCTTGAGAAATTACTAGAAAGAGCCTGATACCCCGAAGGAACAGAGGGACCACCATGTAAAAATACTTTCGATGTTTGGGAAAACATAGATGACTCTCCTGCCATGATAGATGAACGATAATAACCTTTGGGTGTAGGATGAAATGGAATTTAAGGTGGAGAAAAATCAAGACCCAGATTTTCTAAAAATTTTGTCAAAGATAGATACCAAACGTCACTCCGAATAGGGCTGTAGAAAATGGATTCACGCTTCGTAAGATTTAAAGACTGAGGGGACTCAGGAAGAGATAACTCTTCGTCGGGACTGACAAGTTCTTAAATAGAAATGAGGCCAGATGGAAGATCTTTAGTAATAATATTTCTTACCCTAGGTGAACCAGGATCGCTAGAAGTTGGTGTAATAAATCTTGAGGATGTTTCCAAAACAGAAGGTTCAATGTCAGGTTCAAAAATTTCAGGTTCTTTAGCTAGTTCACTAGAAGGAGAAATACTACCAGTAACTTCAGAAAATGAAATCAGTTCTTGAAAGTTTTTGTCATGGGTATTTGATGATCATGATGAACAACTATAGATGAACTTCCAATTTTTGTTGATCTAATTCTACCGCTACTAGATGATACTAGAGCACGTAGCCCTTCAAGCTGACTTGGTGTATATTCAGGGGGCTTCCCCTGAAGTCTTCGGGACTGTCTCAGTAATTCCGCCATGATTAAATATTAATAAATCACACGCAAATAAAGAGAAAATAAATAAAAACACCTAAAGTCTCTAAAGAAACAAACAACTGAATCACACGCATAAAAATCTAAGAGTTCAAATCACACACAAACAGTAACTTCTCGTACTAAAAACACTAGTTGGTGATGAAATCCAACTTAGTACAAATTTAATATAGAAAGGGCAGTTGCAACAGTTACCCCGACAACCTGCTTAATGAAACAGACTGGCACAAGTTTCTTCGCAAAACCATCTCGTGTGAAGAGAACCCCCTAGAGAGTCCAAGTGAGTGTAGTCAACGTCTGCTCCAGGTACAGTGAGCTCTTTCCTTCACTGTCACCTTAGGAAATAATCTTAAGCTTACGGACAGTAAGGTTACCAACAGTAACAATTATAATTGGGGGAACAGTCTACGATCCGATTCCATGCGCAAGGGTAGAGTAACAAAGCTCAATCCCCTTGAAGACTCCTCGACATGGTTAATCTGAGGTTTACCGACAAGTGACCCCAGGCTCCTCGACAATGGTTAATCCAAGGTTTACCATTTGTAATGCGCGCAGATCTTCTATCTTTCCCAATGAAACAGAATTGATTGTCTAAAAGGTTTGGACATGATATCATGATTAACTCCTTTAAGAGAAGCTTCCCAGATCGTACCAATTACAATTGGATTTATTTCCTACTGCAAGATTTATCTACTTGTTTGTTTTTTTCTATTTTGGAGAGTTAATTAATCCCTACTCCAAGATACTAGCCTAATCTATATTGGTGATAAGAGCCCTAGAAATAAAAGATTACTAGATCAATTTTAATTAAGCGTTTTTTTTATGGGTTGTTCTTTAAGTCAATAGGTATGGAAATGAAACTTTGATGGTGTGAAGACTCGACTTCCAAAAACACTAAAAATGCACCTAAAAATGATAATCAATTCGTTTTTCTTTCAATGAAACTCTAGCTAAAGAAAGAGTTCGAGAATGCAATTATTTTAAGAGACAATTCTTTCTTTAAACATGAAGAATAATGGAAGAAAATATTTTTGTCTTTTCAATAAGAACTCAAAACGAGACAAATAATCAATTCTCACAATAAATCCCTTTTATTTTCGAGACTCAAAACTACAAAAACAATTTTCCCTCAAAAGAGATCTACAAATTTTAAAAAGCACTCAAAACTACAAAAAACTAATTTTGAGATCTACAAACTATAATTGAATCAAAGATTTAATTTTTTTTTAGAATGTTTTACTTAGTTGTTTTGTAAAATAAGGATTTATTTGTCCAGAATAACAAACAAATAAAAAAACATCCAGATATGTTTCCTTTGATAAAAATGAAATTCAAAACTTATAAAAAGTTTTTTTCAAAGATTTGCAAAGAAAAAACTAGATCTATTTCTCAAGAAAGGATGGATTTCACAACCAAGTCAGACTCATCAAGAAGAAAAAAATACCAGTGTGATCTAAGGTATTTCAAGCTTCCAATCTTTGAGTCACTACAGAGACCAAGTGAAAAGCAATCCAAAATGCAAAACTTCTAGAAAATCATCAAAAACACAAATACTGTTGGAACTCACTCACAAGAGGCTTTTGATAGGAACAATACAGATCTGGGCAAATAAAAAATATGGGAAAATACTAGAAACCCTAAATCAAATTAAAGATAAACTGGAAGAAGAAATATGGAATTTTTTAAAAATTTTAATGAGGTCTGCAGGCCCCAGAAGTAACAGGTGTATTCCCACACTGTTTACTCAAGGAAAGTGTGAAACTACCCGCACTGTGCAAGAAAACAAAGTGTAGTCCCTAGAAAAGTTCAAGCAAAATAGAAAATATTTAAAAATTTTCAAAAAAAAAGTAAACCTAAGCTACCCAGGCAAGTATCCATCAATCAAAAACCAAAAAAGTCATTTTCTGAAATCAAAATAAAGGAAAACCAAAAACAAGAATCTTTCCCCAACGAAGTTGCCAATTTGTTGACCGGATAAATCAATCGTGCGAACAAGATCGATCTCCCTAGTACCAAAAATTAATCTAGCAACAAACAGCCAAATAAACCTATCTTTCTCTAGACATATGCGATTTACAAAAGAATACTATAAAGGTGTTAAGGTATTACCGTAGATCCAATGCTTGTTTGAAGTAGTTGTCCCTCAATCACTTGAAGGAGTTATCTTCATAAACCTGTAGTCACAAACAAGAAAATATTAAATAGAACGTGTATAGGAAATATTATAAATCATGCCTATCATGGTGATCAAGGAATCCATGAAATAAACAGTTAATTAACAACTTATTGAGAAAAATGAATTCATTTGTAGCTTGAACTCCCCTTGAGGCTACCTAATGCCTCTTTTTATAGTGCAAAAGAGGAGGTTTCAGTTCCAACTATGAAGGGATAGAATCCTCCTTAAAAGGGATAATCTCCTCACATTGAGGGGTTCACTCCTTAAGGTAAGGGATACATGAACCTCAAAAGAGCGGTTCTACCACCGCAAGATTCTTTCTAGAGGCTTCTAGAATTTACTGAAAGCAATATTTTTGAGTTTACTTGTGCCTTTTTAATATTTTACATGGGTCCTCACCCATAACACAAAGAAAGTGCGTTCAGGTACACAGGAGTCATGAACATTAGGTGCGGGACCGCAGGAAAGATGAAGAGAAAGTGTGATACCAGAGTTAAGGAGATTTTTAAGAAATTTCCTCTTATTTTCATGGTTTGAAATGAGGAACTGATGTGTTCGACTTGCAAAGGAGGAAGTATGAGTGATAATGTGCTCATAAAAATAGCAGAATGTCAGGATGACAATTTTCAGTGCAATAGTAGGAAAGCTCGCAAACTATCCACAACACCATCCACTAAATGTTCTAGAGCAGGTATCATTCTACCCCTAGCATGATAGAGTCCCAGAAAACTCTGCATATCATGACATCATTTCTCCATCAGAAATCAACCATAGGTTCCATATACCCGACTGGGTTTATCATCACCCCACCCTCCAAGTGATAAAAATCCTCATTGGCTGGTAGAGCCTCCCCTCCATGGCACTCGTCACCCATAGTAAACCCTATATTACAGAAAAAGTGACACCATGGGCATGCCACTTTAGTCCAAGAAACACCTCATGCCCATCCATCGATCATGCATAAGGTAAATTTTTACCATACAAAATAAAAACTCTTTCTCGGACGATCAGGTTGTACAAGAAGATCAAAAGTGCACTAATGTGCCTCGAATTTGGCCCACCATACCTCCATCAACATAATCCCATCTACGATATTTTTTCATCCACTTGATCAACCTCACACATGGGACCAACCAATGGGGCCCCCATCCTTACTAAAATACCTTCCCCATGTCACCAACAAGCAAACACTTTCATTTTTTGTGGCACCCGTCTCTGTGTTTTGTACAAACCAAACACCATTATTTTATTCTTTTGGTATGTGTAGAAAGACTGCAAATAGTTTACTATGTCCCCCAACCACTCATTCATATTTTCTACCATGGAAACATTCCCTAAACACCCTTGGGAGGAGTATCACACCCCCACGGAAAGGCCTTCATAACATTCATAACCATTTTATACCCACCCTGAAATTCCTACCAAATCTAGGGAGTTCCCCACTAGAAATAGTTATGAATACCTCCAAGCTGTGGATTATACTTCGACCTTGGGCCACTACATCCCCATCATCAGTTTTTGGTCACCCCTCACCACCATGCCTATGTTAAACCCATCACGTCTAGATCCCTGACCCGTCATATCTGCGACCCCTTGCTTGGTTGAGGCTTCATTTTTGTCGACTCCAACACCTATTTTCCAAAAAGGAAGAAATACCTTGGATCACTCCTCTCCATAAAAGGGGCATCCTTGGGTGGCACTATTGGAAACATCATTGCCCACATATGTCATTGATCCTCCTGAAATTTAACTACACCACAAGCTTTCATGTCAAGATGGTATCGTACCTTACAACCATTTCACTTTGATCAAATTGGTCAAAGACTTGTGCCCTCATAAACGTCTCTTTCAACAATGCTTACAAGGGAAGGTCCCAACTAGAACCTATGTGTACAATGTGTAGTTATACTCCATACCACGTTTATGCATATGGGTACCATATTCCACCTATCATCAAAGAATTCATCAACCAATAGATCACTACTATATTAGTGACACAGACAAAACATGTATCTATCAAAAAGATTTGTTTAACTAGCCATAGAATTACAAGCATGGGACATGCTCACCTCATAGAAAATTTGTATATATATTGTATTATATTCGGTTACAGAGGTCCCACAAGACATGGTCATTCTTGGAACCGATGTAGGGTGTCTCCAATTTCAAGCTTCACGTAGGTCTCTCTCTCTCTCTCTCTCTCTCTACGCACAGTAGACAAAAAAGAAACTGTAATGTATTTCGGCTATAGATTTCTTCCTAGACCTCACACATTAGGGGGCAGATGTTAACACTGGAAAATTGTACAAATAGAAGGTGACATTATTTAATGTTAGGCAGAAGGATTTACATGGCTGAAGAAATTAGAGAATCTAGAATGTATTTAAAAATCTCTAAAGTCTAAGGAAAATTCAAATTTGAGAAAATCATAAATGATTTTGCATGTAAAATCCTTTTAGAATAGTGCCTTTACGTGCCTTTTAACCCGAAATGCACGTAATCCTATAAGTTGTGAAAGTCACTTTCTAGGACCACAAAAGCACACTCCAGGACAGTGATTCCACACTCGAACCTACCTAAGGACATCCACCAAAGGCTCCTTAGACAACAAGGGAGCACAAAATGGAATATTCGTGGCACACAATGGAATAATCCCCCTCTCTTGGGTCACCATCCACAATGTACCAAGGGAGGGAAGGAGGATTTGAATTCTCCTATACAATTCCATCAAGAGATGAATAACTTAAGAGCACATTGTTATGTTGACCGGAATTTCCCCAAGAAATACCAACAGTGTGTGATCTGGAGCTGAGATAGGGGGGACTCAAGTGTTGACCATCCAACAAGTTCAGTCCACCACAGTAGAGAGATGCAGACTTTTCATTGAGGCAAACTTGGAAGTAAATACATCCTTGCATTGAGACTTAGAACCCAAGTTCTAAGGGCCCTTTGGCAATAGGGTTAAATTTTCATCCTCATTTCCTACTAGAACTCAATAAGAGGTGCCGAAAGAGCCACTGTTTGGATTATTGCAGTTGTTTGAATCTGTTTAGAGATTTTGTTTATTTTTTTTAATTTTAGTTTAGTTATAGTTTGAATATGCATGTTATTTTTCTATCTACTATGTTTATGATTATAGCATGTTCCACTAACTTGCTCGACTCCACTTCTTTTTCTGCGTGCGACCAACAATTTCAGACGGTAAACCACAACCCTTTAGTTGGTGTGATTTCGTACATGCACGCACCAAACACACTAACACAATAGTCAAAACATCCTTCAATTCCTTAAGTACATTTCCAAAAGATTAAGCCAATATCAACAACTAAGTTATTAATAGGTCCCCGTACTAAACATATGCATATCATTAATACATCCAAAGATCTTAAACATATAAATGATGCATGAACAGAAAATAAAATTAATCATTCACAAATGACAGCAAGGACATGAGGACATACTATTCATAATTTTAACACACATGACTTTCCATCAGATCCAATAGTCAAGTCAAAACATTGGTTTGTATTCATTCCTAGAATCATGCATTCAATGCTATACAATTATCTCTCTCCCTCATGGAGTACAAAAAAGGTCATTACATTATCTCTCGAGGGAGTACATATAGAATAAAAATAACCCTTTGGTTGCCCTTCCCTTTCAACTTCCCAACCGTTGGCATGGTATGACACCTGGGAGGATTTGTGACTTGTGACCTGCCTGAGGTTGCGACCTCTGACTTGGTACCATCTACGACCTGCGACCTAACTGTGCCCACTACCTGTAAAATCAGTCTTTTCAAGGGAGCAGTTTTGTAATGGAGAGGTTCGGGGTCTCCACATGTTTCTGTTCTTTGAGTTAGGTCTGCCAGGGTAGGTAGTTGGCAGCAACTGGAGTAATTTGAGGCATGTACTATCCCAGCCTATGAAATAACTCTAGAGCATCCGTAACTAAAGTGCACCTCTTCGCATTCATCTGGTTGGACATAGAGGCCAAGTTAGTGTAGATCTAGACTAGTGCGATGATATACTAGTCGATGTTCTCCTTGGAGGTTGGAAGGTCCTATGAAACGACTGCTTTCTTATGGATTCCAAGAATGCTTGGATGAATTACATCACCTCTTCCCTCATCTTCTGTGTGGAAATTTTCCCTAAGGAATGGATTTCGTGCACTCATACCCTTGAATCTATGCCACTGATCGAGTGCTCGTATGCAGACAACACCTTCTCTACATATTTTGCGAGCTTGTCCCTGGACTATAACTTCGTCCATATTTGTAATTTATCATTATTAGTGCAGATGCATTCCTTCTTTAGCAAGGTGTTAGGATCCTGTGGGTACCTTTCAAAGAATTCAAGGATGTTTTCCAGTGTTGTAGATTATTCCTTTAGTTTTGCATCTTTTTTCCTAGTTTTTTCTTGGGTCCCTAGCAAAGGAGTGACTATCTATTTATGGTTAACATATCCCCATATAACTTCTTCATGGTGCTCTCTAATGTATTCAAATCTCCCTGAATGGTGGTTTGTAATCCACTCGCTTGAGTGATTGTGAGTTGGAGCCTTTGATTCTCAATTTCTAGAGCCTTCTTTTCTATCTCTACTTGAGCTTCCCTTTGCTCGGATGCCTGGAATTTGCTCTGCAGCAAAAATTTCTCTCTGAGAGGGGGGATACTAGGGAATGAACCAAGAAAAGAGGAATTTATTATAGACTCCAGGCGAGACACTGGTCAGAGGTTGAACTGTTTTTTTATTAACCACCAAAGAAATAATGGACTCTGGAGAGGTCTGAGACTTCAGTTCATAATATGTAAGCTGATCTATAGTGATGATATTTATGTTTTGATAAAATAACATCTTACGATGAACCATAGATCCGATAGTAGATGTTGCATAAGTGTAGTGAAAACTCAATAGAATGTTGTAGTCTAAGCGGGCATCAATGACTTCAATGTCAACACAAACTGTTTTTCCCATAAGAGTAATAGGACAGCTACATAACATGCCAAGGGGCTAGAAAGAGTGTCCATCCAACACACGGAGGGTGATAGTGGAAGGGGCTAACTCCGGTGATCTGAGCTTTTTCCAAATAGAAGAGGACATCATGTAGGTGGATGCCCCCTCATCAATGATACATTGGGAGACTTTGGAGTTCCAGATCTTGAAAAGAATTTGGAAGGAAACGGATGTAGGTAGGGGTGGATCCTCTGACTTGTAAACATCAAAGACAATCAAAATATCATATGAAGGATCCATAGTGCCCATAGCAGTTAGTATATATTTGTAATATCCCAAATTAGCGAAAATCTACAACAATAATAATATCTTAATATATTACAAAGTTGGAGCTATAGCAATACATGAAAAAAATAATGGATGTTCATTGATAAATAAACTCATATGATGTGTTAAAAATACATAGCCATAAAATGAGTGAAACAACAGAAAAATAAGAACTTCTACACCTTCTCGAGTGGGGAAAATGCAGCAAATAGACCCTCAAAACGTTATTTCTGAAGAAATGTGTTTTAACTGGGTCAAATAATTCTTGTTTCCCTTAAAATATGGTATTATTCCCTCACATACAAAATCGTATCAGAAAGAAATCCATTTTTATAGGTTAAATAGACCTCTCGGCTTCATATCAGCTCGAAAATAGCCCAATCCCATGCCTTAAGTTATGCAGAAAATACTGAAGCAAATAATAGCTTTATTTTTTTAGGGTTTTTGTAGTAAAATGATATAAAAACATGGATATAGAACTCAATGGAAAAATATGCTAATAAAATGAAGATTTGGCCTCCTTATTGCATTATAAAGACAACTCAACAAGGGTTTCATGAAAGTACAAGTACAAAAAGAGAAAATAAGAATATTTAGCTCAGAAAAATGCAGTCTTAATACAACATTATAGAAATATAACTGAATAATACAAAATAGAGATGATAATCCCTTCCTCTAGCTTTCGGGGAGAAGGGTTGGCCCTTTCCCTAGGAAACTAGCTCAGAAACAAGGGTCTTAACCCCGCTGCAACAACTCTATGGAAAATGACACAGTTCCTACAAGGGACTGCACTGTAGGAGATGAGGAATACTTTGGCCTGCTACCAAGATATTAAATGTGCTAAAAAATCTTCCTAGCTGATCTCTCAAGAGAAGGAAGGCACCTTCTATTGAGAAACAAACCCGGAAGTAGTGATAACAAACCTCCACTACGACACCCTGTAACATAGAAATATTCTTCTATAGAAGTAACACCAAGGCTGAAGAATGGTGCTTGGCCTCAAGCCTGGATGTGGAGCAATATAGAACAATATCTCCCAAGAGGCCTCTAAAGGGAAGAGGTGGGATTCCCGCTCGGGAACACCCTGTGATAAACAACACTGCAACCCTGCTAAACAGCAAGAGGAAGCCAAGTCTAAGCATACCAAGATCAAATTATCATATCCAAAGCATGCCTAAAAAATGCTCCCATCCTCTCCATATATAGCAAGTGAACCTCTTCACATTGGGTCCCATCCATATGTGCCTTCAAGCTCATGCAAGTTGTCCTCCACCAAAACTACGTTGTCCATCAAGGAGGTTCAATGTATCTAGACAAATTTGTTAACTTGGTCAAAGTTGACTAAATCAACATGATCCCATCTCTGTTCACACCCACGGGTGCTCAAATTAGCTGCTTATTCTTACTCCTTTCACATTAGGAGTGTTATTTGATGCAGGAAAACCCTCCAAAATCTAGAATCTCTCCAAGACCTATGCATATACAAAATGCATCTCGAATAATTGCCCAAATAAAGCTTCAATGTCTTGGCAATTACATACACTATCATTTGCGGAAGCTTATTTTAAAAAAAAACCATTACTATGGTTCAAATCATTCAACACATAAATCCTTTCAAAATTCTTAAGAAAATACTTTAATTAAAACCCCATTGGTTTAAACTCTCAACCAAAGTTTATCACATCTCAACTCAGAAGTTCCAATATTATGTACGCCCTTGCCTTTTTAAACAAGCTTGGCATTTAAAATCATGCAACATTTCAATGTAACAATTGAACTTATTACCAACGCATTCTTAACTTTCAACCAATGCATCAACGTGAATAATGTGTCTGACCCATTAACTTACCATTAGCTTCAACGTGACTTAATGCCAATGCCTCTATGCACGACTCTAGCATTCACATCCAACGCTCTTCAACCCATGCTCTTTTAAACCCAATTCCTCCACCGAAGGACTGATCGACCTTTTGAGTGTCATCTTCACAAACACTATTCATTCTCCAACGATGCACGAACTCTGCTATCATATATGAATTTGCTCCTTTTGAAAGGTTTCGCCTCCAAAATTCAGGGTTAGTATCTCTGCGTCTTTCTCCAAAGGCCGAGGTTCCGCTTCTGGTTTACAGATCTGATCTGTATTTAAACTCTGCGCCCAATTTGATTTCAACGCTACAGGTTTTGTTGACTCGGTCTTTTAAAACCGATCAACTCTCATACACTTTCTCCCATTGAAAATACAGTTGATCAACGTTGTATATAATCCATAGATTCCAATCTGCAATTTTAACCTCACAGCGTTCGATTTCAAGTACGTATAACACTTGCAGTAAATCCAAAAAATGAACCAAAGCACGACTTCCAAGTCGTGATCTTAAATGCGTTGTCTATTTTCAATTCGATTCAAACACAAATCGATAGTAACTCTTTATTTCATTCGATTCAAAAAAAAATCAAAAGTAATGACAGGAACCCTTTACCATTCGATTCAACATCATCGAACTTACAATTCTTAGGCAATCGGATCTCCCACGATTGCTACAGCCTGCGCCTTCGAATTTCACTACACCAATTATCTTCTATCTGGATCGACACAGTTCTGCTTCATCGCTTACTTCTAAATTGAAACTCAAATTCAATTCTCTCTTAGATTGATCGATTGATTAATGTTTGATCTTCTCAAATATGTGAGTAACCTTCAAAAGGAAATATGTTCAACTTCTAATATTTTGATTTAGAATTCCATGGCCACTCCATCAATGGCATCGATCAATTGCCAATGTCTCATTGAAAATTCAAATAATTGCACAATCTCATAATTCATAATTTCTATAATCAATTTTCATCCATACCCATATAATTCAAGTGGAATATGACTCAGAAATTGAGTGTTCACATTAATATAAAAGAATTACATAGTGAATTCTCCTTCCCGGCCTAATCTTTGATTCAAATGGCCCTTTAATTGCCCGTAAGCTTACAAACTTCTTTCCCTATTCTGCACTCCAATCTCACCTGCTCTATTTGCCTTTGAGGCATATTAATTTATAAAAATTTAATTGAACCAATTTAGGTTCACATCCCTATAATAACTCAACAAGCCCTCAAATATCTCAACAAATCCTACAATCTAGACTTATCCCTAAAATCTTAAAACTAAAATCTAACTTTGATCCGGATTTATGCAGGAACGCAACAGAATAAACATATAAACATAAATACAGAGATGCAGCGGAAATAACACTTCATTTCATTAATATCAACGAACTGAATTTTTCTTACAGACAGAATGGAAATAAAACTAGCTAGGGCGCTGGTAGCTATCTCTGAGAAGAGATGTGGTGGCTACAGGCCTCTGAAATGAGTTACAATGAGGCTTGAGGGCCTATTTATTATTTAGAAACAATGGGAAATCCTAAACGGCCAAAACCCTAACCCTAGGAGATGAAGCGCCAAAACTATGGGCCCCGTTTGGGTAAATTGGTGTTTCAACTTCCCAGGGGCGTAACTTTGGCATACGATCTCCGTTTGATGCGTACCATACCTCGTTAGAAAGATCTATCCGAGGACTACAAATTTGGAACGGGAAACATCGGTCCATGGACCCATGTTGCCCTCCGTTTTCCCAAAAAAACGTCGTTTAGGGCCTCAAAACGGCTCCGGAAGTTTAGGACCCGAAAAACTGCTAAAAATAGTAAACTGTGCCGAAACTGAAAAACTGAAATGGACAATGGTGGAGCCCCAAGTGGAATAGGCGGGTGACCACCAATATCCACCTGGATCATTCCTCCCCCTTAGGAAGCAATGGTCCCCATTGCGTTAAGTTCCTCCATGAGATGAGGAAATTTCTGCTGAACTTGGTCCCTGGTGAACCACTTTCCTTGGTGCAGGAGTTGGCCAACTTTGACAACCCGATATAGTTGGATCTTCTGCTGGCGAGTGTTCTTGATTTGCATGTCCATGATGCAATCTGTGGTGGCCTGTTCCATGCAGTCTGGATTTAACTCGGTTGGTGTGAGTTGTTCTACAATGTCCGAGGTGTCCAGTAGAGGTGGGAAGTAAGGACGAAGGCGATCCACATTGAAGACTGGGTGCAGACCAAGGAATGGTGGAATACTGAGCTCGAATGCATTGTTCCCTACGGCCTTGGTGATGGTGTACGGCCCGTATCGGAGCGGGCGAAGCTTGCGGTGGGGTCCAGTGAGGCGCTCCTTCTGCAAATGTAGCCATACTTTGTCGCCCACCTGGAAGTTGTGTGGCACCCGGTGTTGATCATGGCGTTGCTTGTACTTGGCATTGGCTCTGTCCAATATATCATGAACTTGTTGGCGGATGTGTTGAATGCACTCGATGAAGCTACTTGCTTTGTCAACTTCAGACTGGACATGAGTTGAATCGGCCTGAGCAGCTGCAAATGGCATGGCTACGTCAATGGGACATAGTGGCTGGAATCCCAAGCCCACCTGAAAGGGGCTATGGCTGATTGAACTGTGGAGAGCCCGATTATAACTATGTTGTACATAAGGGAGGCTCTCGTCCCATGTGCGTGGATTCTTTGAATTGTACATGCGCAGAATGTGTACAATCATTCTGTTGACGACCTCTGTCTGGCCATCTGTTTGGGGATGGAAAGCTGTGGACTTGGTGAGCTTTGTGTCCAACATTGACCAAAGGCTGGACAAAAATGTGCTGAGGAACCTGCTATCTCGATCTGATATGATAGACTGTGGGATCCCAAAGTGCACCCACACTCGTTCAAAGAAAAGTTTAGCAGTGGCTTCTGCTGTGATATTCTTCTTACAGGCCGCCATGATGGCCATCTTCGAGAATCTGTCAACGACCACGAAAACACAGTCATTTCCATTCTTAGTAGAAGGTAGGCACGACATGTAATCCATGGAGATGGATTCCCACGGTCGACTAGGGGTAGGTAGTGGAGTATATAGGCCTTGCTTCTTGATGGTCGGTTTGGCAATGGCACAAGCAGTGCAGGATCTGATGTGCTTCTCGACATCCTTTCGAAGGTTTGGCCAATAGAAATACTTCTGCAGGATTGCTACTGTTTTCTCGACCCCGAAATTCCCAGCGACTCGACTGTAGTGTGCTTCCCATATCATCTTGGCATGCTCGCTTGAAAGAACACAAAGGGTCCCATGTGACATAAAAGTGCATCTTGGAGGTGAAAATTTGGAACTTGTGTACCCCCCAAGAGTGCCTTGTAAGTTTGGCCAAATTCTGGGTCACTCTCATAGAGAAGCGGCCAATCAGAAGTCTCGTGCCCACAAGAGTTGAGCACAGTGGTGAGCACCACGATCGGTGGTCGGCTGAGGCAGTCTGCAACATGATTGGTGCTACCCTTCTTATACTTTATGTTCAAATGAAACTGTTGCAGATATGTAGACCACTTCTGATGGCGATCATTCTGCAACTTCCCTTGTGTCTGTATGAACTGCAGGGGCCTGTGGTCTATATGGATGATTGTTTCCTTCCCCAAAATGTAATGCTTCCATTGTCGACAAGCTTGCATAATGGAGTACATTTCTTTGTCATATGTGGGGTACTTGCGAACTGTGTCAGACAATGTCTCACTGTGAAATGCCACTGGATGTCCCTGTTGAGTAAGAACTGCCCCAATAGCATAGTCAGAAGCATCTGTCTCGATCTCAAATGGTTGTTGCAAGTCTGGTAAAGTGAGCACTGGGGCAGAACAGAGGCGGTTTTTCAGTTCTGTGAACGCCTTCTGTTGAGGTTCCGACCAAAAAAAATTTTCTCTCGCTCCTCCCTTGGTGACTTGACTCAAGGGCCAAGTGATATGAGAGAATCCCAACACGAACCTCCAGTAGAAATTAGCAAGACCCAGAAAGCTGCGAAGCTCTGTTATAGTGGTTGGGGCTGGCCAATCCCGAATGACTTGGATCTTGGCTGGATCCACATCCACCCCCCTTTCATCAATAATGTATCCCAGATATTGAACCTGGGTCATGCCAAAAGTGCACTTCTCCAAATTGGCACACAACTTGTGTTGCCGCGGTGTTTGGAGGACTTGTCGGATGTGGTGAAGGTGCTCTTCCCAAGTCTGGCTGAAGATCAGAATATCATCCAAGTACACCACTACAAATGAGTTGGTGAATGGCCGCAAGATGTCATCCATCATCCTCATGAAGGTGGCGGGAGCATTCGTCAACCCAAAAGGCATGACCAGCAATTCGAAAAGGCCTTCCTTGGCTTTGAAGGCCATCTTCCACACATCGGAGGGTTCAATTGGTACCTGGTGATACCCAGACTTCAGGTCAATCTTGCTGAAATATTTTGCACCTTTGAGTTGGTCCAGAAGGTCATCAATCCGTGGGATTGGGTACCTATTCCGAACAGTGATCTTGTTCAGCGCCCGATAGTCAATACAAAGTCTCCACGTCCCATCCTTCTTCTGTACCAACACGATCGGGCTCCCACAGGGCGATGAACTTGGTCTGATGTGACCTTTCTGCAGCAGCTCCTGAATCTGCCTCTTGATTTCATCATTCTCCAGAACAGAGCGCCGATAGATCGGTCCATTAGGTAGCGGCGCACGGGGGGTCAGATCAATCGGGTGCTTGACCTGACAGTGCAGAGGAACCCCTGTGGGTGAGGTGAATATGTCCCCGTACTCCTCCACAACCTTATCCATTTGTTGTTGTTGTGCAGAGGAGCCCTGTCTGGAGGTCGTGGCCACAGTCTTCTTCTTGCCCTGGGGGCGGATCATCAGGAAAACGAATTTCCTGGTTTAGGAAATGAGCTTACTGCATTGTTTTGCAGTAACCAAAGAGATAGCAGCAGGAGGTGGTACCTCTGGTATCCTGTACAACTTATTTCCCAAAGTAACAATAACAGCACGAGGCCGAGACTCATACACGGCATGACGCTTCCACAAGTATGGTTGTCCTAATAATACATCAGAAACATCAATAGGAGCAACGTCACATAATACCTCATCCGTGAAGGGCTTGATGCTATAGGGAAGGTGACACTGCCGGCTGACGCGGAGATCTCGTCCTTGGTGAAGCCACTCGATGGTGTATGGATGTGGGTGAGCTGTGGTCGGCAAGCCCAACCGCTTCACGGCATCTGCTGAAATGAGGTTCTTTTGGCTCCCATTTTCGACAATGAACTGTACCGGGGAGCCCTTTACCCACATCTGGGATTGGAAGAGACGTTCCTCCTCCTCTGGATCTTCCGGTTCCTCCTTTTGGATCTTTGCAGTGGCAACAGTGGCGTTGGGCTCCGCATCAATAATCTGTTTCCCTTTTTCATTCACCTTTTCAGGTTCTGATTCGGAGTCAGAGCATGCATCTGACTCAGAAGCCATCATCTCGGCCACTAGCGACTGCTTGGCCCGACACTCACTTGTGTTGTGAGTGGAGCTCTTATGGAACTCACACCACTTTCCCGTGTCCTTCTTTGGCTTTGTGGTGTTGTTCTTTTCTTGTGTCTTCGATGAGTTGTCTTTAGCCGCCATGCCTTGGCTCGGTCCTTTGTTCTGCGGTTTGGAAGCACCTTTCCCTTGCTTTTGATTCGCAGATCCAAAGTCTCGCTTCTTCTGCTTGAATTTTTGCTCAATCTTGGCAGCATACCGGTATGCCGTACCAAGCGAGGAGATGTCAAGGAACTCCATTTCCTCCTGAATGTATTTGTGCAGACAGCTGCGATACTTTAGCACCAGATGTTTCTCTGAATCTTTGATACCCAACTTTGTGCGCAGGGTATGGAACAGATTCGTCAGCTCATGCACATCTTGATCCCTTTGTTGTCGCGGCGTGGTCCATTGTATGTACTTGTCCTCATAGCTCCCCACAGGATAGTATTGTTCCTTGACGGCGTCTCGGAAAGAATTCCAAGTTGGTACGGCCGAGAACAGAGAGGGTTCTGTCTGGTCCTTGTTCTCACAGTAGGTTTCCCACCAGTCCTTAACATGGGGGGTAGCTTTGAGGAGTGCAAAATAATCTTCTCCCGGTCTGAAAAGTCATGAACCGAGAAATATCCTTCTAACAGATTCAACCATCTATCTACGGCATCTGCGTCTATTTGACCCTCAAATATGGGAATGTCAAAATTTACTTGTACCTTAAAGGGAGTCGCGCCTCCAGAGTGGCTGCTGGATGCAGATGCGCCGCCGGTGGGTAGCCGTTGAAGGATCTGAGCAAAGTTATCCATCATCACGTTCCTTTGTCTTTCGAGGGCCTCCTCGGGCAATATTTTGATAGGATCTCCTGCTCCCTCATCTTTCTTTTCGTCCCCCATGGGCGTCCGTCGAGGTTTGCGAGGCTGATCTTGCAAAGGTTCCACCAGATCAAGCCCTAGCTCCTTATACCCCGACCTCGTTGGGGACATGCAAAGAAGGATCGAGAAAAAACAGACCGCTCTGATACCACTGATCCGGATTTATGCAGGAACACAACAGAATAAACATATAAACATAAATACAGAGATGCAGCGGAAATAACACTTCATTTCATTAATATCAAAGAACTGAAATTTGCTTACAGACAGAATGGAAATAAAACTAGCTGGGGCGCTGGTAGCTATCTCTGAGAAGAGATGTGGCGGCTACAGGCCTCTGAACTGAGTTACAATGAGGCTCGAGGGCCTATTTATCATTTAGAAACAATGGGAAATCCTAAACAGCCAAAACCCTAACCCTAGGAGATGAAGCGCCAAAACTATGGGCCCCGTTTGGGTAAATTGGTGTTTCAACTTCCCAGGGGCGTAACTTTGGCATACGATCTCCATTTGATGTGTACCATACCTCGTTAGAAAGATCTATCCGAGGAATACAAATTTGGAATGGGCAACATCGGTCCATGGACGCATGTTGCCCTCCATTTTCCCAAAAAACGTCGTTTAGGGCCTCAAAACGGCTCTGGAAGTTTAGGACCGAAAAACTGCTAAAAATAGTAAACTGTGCCGAAACTAAAAAACTGAAATAGACAATGGTGGAGCCCCAAGTGGAATAGGCGGGTGACCACGAATATCCACCTGGATCAAACTTAGGCCTCTTAATTAATTCTAAAATATCTCAAGTCTAATTTCTCTCATGTTTTCCAAATTATTTTGGAAACATTTACAAATCCTCACAATAATTAATTAAAATATAATTTAATCACTCAAAAATATCATAAATATTTACATGAAATTAATATTTCCTCACAAACATAAGACCCCTAGTTTAAATAAAATACAAGGTATTTTCCTGAGCTAATTCTCCTGCATCATTATTTATCCTTCTAAAGAGGTTAATGGGCCTCCCTAGCCATTTATTCACCTACCTAGTGATAAAACAACTCTAATATTCCATTTAGCTTGAAGGCTAAAATTTTGGAATATTGCAGTCCTCCCCTTCAAAATGTTGCTCGTCCTCAAGAAACTGCATAAGGAGAGAAAAATTCCTCCCCTCCTTGTGGCCTCCTCATCAAAATTCCCCATCACTACTAAAAAGATCTGCTACAAATATGCCCTCCAATGTTTCCTCCCTAGCATGAAAAACGATATGGCTCACATCATAAAAAGGTGGAAGGTGTAAGTGGAAAACTCCTTACTATCCAATGGCCTCCTCAAGGTAGGAGTGATGATAAAAATGGGAGATATTATTCCCAATGAGTTACTTCCACACCCATGCTATCATCCAAATAAAATGAGCCAATCTAGTTAGCTCAAAAATATCCTCAACCCCTCGTTCATACAATGTGTTGGGGCTACATGGAGAGATTGGATGCTCCCAACCAAGTGGTTTCTCTCTCCATTTATGATAAGTATGGGGCTATTACTAATCTTGGGCTGAAATATGATGACCTACAATAGTGGCCCAAGCTACCCCACCAAACAAATAAACCATGAAGTTCCTCCTCCAAAAGCTCAAGTTCTCCAAATGGCTCCTCCCATATGAAGAAAAGAGTTGTAATTTGGCATTCATGGGCTGCCCATTGCTTCTCCTAAAACATGAATCATGAAAATTAGGGAGAATCATACTCCTAGTGGGAATCTCCATCTCATATCCCACTCTCCAAACAAAGCTTCCCATGAACATAGAAATATCAGCAATATATGGAAGCAAAAACAATTGAAAACAAGTTGTCACATGACAATTGGAAAGTGGATCATAGTTCCACACATGGAACTAGCACAGTGTATCCTTTTCCTACATCAAATCAAACAATAAAAAGTGTTTTTCCAGCCACTTGTTTGCTGCCACAATCATTTTACAAGATAGCAACATGAAAGTACAAAGTGGTGTCAATGGTGCACACCAAAAATCATATGGCTTCCCCCACAAACCACTAATGAGATAACTAATATCAATGCTACAAATGGCTTCAAGTACATCATCATACAATATGTAAGAAGGAATAATCCTCCTTGGTACAATATGTTGCTCATATAAAGAAAATAAGCACAAAAAATAAAGTGAAATTGTACATCCTCCATCATGTACCTGAGATCTTGAGCTGAAATGGCTCAACCAGAAATTTTCCCTCACCTCCAAACAGTAGGGAAGTGGCTATGACATCCTCTCTATCACCATCCTGGCTATGCATCTCTCCATATGCTGAAATATGTCATGCTGGATGCGCTCCCAAATGAACTCCTCTACTAAGTAAATATATGCATCAAAATGCATGGAAAATAAGTCCTCATGTGCTGCATGTAGCAGCTTCTCCTTGAGCTTAGCAGCTCTAGTCAAGAAGACTCTGCCATAAGAATAGATGACCATATCATCCACCATATATCTATCATCTCTATCTGGGTCATCAAGAATCATGCAAGCACCAATATCCTTAGAGTACTCTACCAAGAGTTGAGACCTCCAATATGGATCAATCCTCCCAAGAGACAATGCTGGTGATCTGGCATGTGAAGCTCTCCTCATGTTGCTGCCTACTACTTTGACATCCCCCATGTCAATGTCTTCATCCAAAATTTTCACCTCTCCAAAATCCAAGAGTGGTGAATCCAAAGACAAGATGTATTTCATCAATCCTAGATCGGGTGGCCTCCCAGGTCAAATGCATCCATGTAGTCAGAGATCAATGTCAAGAGTAGACTGTACATATGGTTGGGAAATATTTCCCTTGCCTTCACAGTGTAGAATATTTTGCCTCCCCTTTGCATTAGATTTCTAAAATAGATAAGGGTGTGTGCCTCTCATCAAGTGATGTTGCTCTTCCTTCCTACCTTCTCCTTCCGTATACAATGCTTCACAATCATGCTACTCATTGATTGTGCTTTGTCATCCATGTATGAGATCATGAGGAACTTCTTGCAAGGATGCAAGAATCCCTCTTTTTGGATCATGTGCTCCTCCTTCCTCTGCATGAGGTACTGGATGTGCTCTATATGTGACAGTGATGTTGCCCTCATCTTCATCAATGTGTATTGGAAACCCTCCAATAATTGGATCCTCTTGTGAAAAAGAGATCCCCATGCCCTCTTGTTTAGGAATATGAGATAGAGGTCTTGCCTCTAACAATGTATGATGCAAGATGTCAACTTCTACCATGGTTTTTTGAAGTGGAGTGAGGTCTATATTTCCCTCCATTACATGCAAGGGTTTTGTTTTCTTAAGTTTTTCTTGCTCCAATACATGTGTCTTAGGAAGTTTCCCATCAAAACTTCCCACCAATGTTTTAATGAATCTTGCATAAGAGGAAGTATTTTCATTTTTCAAAGAACAAGATTCAAAAATCCATCATTCATAAGCCTTACCTCCAAAATTCAGCGCTTCTACTCTGATGGCTTCACTTTTAGAAATTTGATGCCGCTGCAAAAAGGTGTCTAGCTCTTCCACCCAAGCCCTGGCTGAACATCTAGGTGAACCATCAAATGTAGGAAAAAGGAATATATCCATATTCTACTGCTTGATTCTCTTCACCTGGATCTTGAAAAATTATTGGAAAGCGGTATGTATTAGTGTCAGTATTTGCATACTTCCACCAGGGATCAAAATGCATTTGCATGTGCATCTTAGGTGTCCCATTCTGAAGGAATTTTCAATCATTCCATTAGGTCATGATATAAAATTATTCCAATAGTGGTTTTCATTGTCAGGTCTATGTTTCAAAGGTGTTTTCCATAGTATTTTTAGTGTAAAATCATGTTCTAAGTATTTTCGTTAGAAGGAGCCCAGAAAGAGATTTCCAACGGTATATCATACTCCCACAACTAACTTCTCGATTGGAAGATATGCTTAAATGAATAAAGGCCCTAAAACAAAACTCTACGCCTTTTCTTTTTATTCTGATGGCCTTTAGAACTTTACAATTTCTGCCTTTTTATATATTTTTCCTTTTACCCCAAAGCCTTCTTTCATTGTTGCATCCTACAAACTCCGATGTGATCGCATGGCACTCATGATTCATGGGCTCCCGATTGACCCTTCCCCGATTACAAACATCCGATGCGATTGAGTCACCTCTGATCGGATCAGAAACATTGCAAGCCAGATCGCATCGCAAATATTTCATTTTACACAACATTTTCCCCTGCTCTTCCGATTGCCTTGATGCGATGAATCACATATCATCAATCGCATGTTTCAATGCCAAGCACTTAAATCTGCTCTCCTCCGCCGATTTGCGATTACGATTGACCTAGGTCCCACCATAAACCTTTCAGCCCTACTTCAAACGAAAATGGTTTTTTCCCTTTGTAAAGGCCATAGTATGATTATTGTAATTCTAAAACATTTCTTAAGTCTTTCAATCGCATCGGCCTCTCCTCCATCGCATCGCATTATTTCATTTCCCCCAGCACTTAAAACTCGCTTCCTCCTCCCCGCCGATGCGATTGATCGCATATCGCTCATCGCAGTTGGTGAATCCCATTACACAATACACCCGCTCCCCTCCCCGATTACAATTGCGACTGTCCATAGGCCCCACCTTAAATTTGTTCTACCTTTTCAATGAAAAAGGGTTTTTTCCTTTGTAAAGAGAAAAACTCATTTTTGCTTGTTTTAATGGGATTTATATCATCAGACATCATTTTCCCTCATTCATTACCCCTGCTCTATTGTATTACTCCATCGCATTGAAAATTATCATTTCAATGTGCCCACTCCTCTCCTGCTGTGATTCCCGATTGAAATTGCGATTTTTCCATGAGACTTCCACTATACACTATCGCATTGCAGTTTCAAAATCGCATTGTCCCAATACACCTTCGCCCCTTTCCGAATTCGATTTTCGATTGCGATTTGCAATTGCATCATGGGCCCACCATCCTTTCCTTTGCTCTTTTTCACTCAAAAGGGACTTTTCCTCATTGAAATGGTAAAAGTGGTTTTTATGGGTTTCAAAGGCATTTTCTTTGATAGTTGGTTTTTATTCAAAGAGTAAAGACAAAGGCAAATAGTCAAAGTCGAGAGCTAAATATAAACACAGAGATCATTATAGCACGACAGCAACGATAAAAAAGAGAAATGGTTCCAATTTTGTCTTTCTTCTCCTCTGTTTGAGCAACTGAAAAGCATCCAGATGATCAGAATGTATTGTTCCCTTTCTTTTCAGGGGCATATGGTTGTTTTATTTTCTATGTTCAGATTTCAGTTTCTGAGCTGGTGAAACAACTCCTTCTTCTGTGGATCTACTCCCCTCAAAATTTTGTCTATTTAATGTAATTGCTGAATCATTTGTAGAGGGGAATAAAGTGTGGAATAAGTTGGAAATCACTGAGGACGCTCTGTGCTCCATTTGTAATAGTTTGGCAGGGAATTAATAAAGAAATGCAACACTGATTTGTGGGATCCTTGTGGTATGGATTTTAGCACTGTTCTCTCCTTTGTGTTTATCTGTTAATTTTTATGTTTTCCATTCATTCATTCACATCTCTGGTTGAATGTTTTCAATATAGATAGGTAGAATCCATTGTATAATGCTCTGCCTTGGGAAAATCATTCAATACTTTATGTTTTCTGCTGTTTGAAAAGGATCCATCTCCTATGGCCTTTTTAGCTTCTTAACAGTCTTATACATTCCATCATTATTTAAATACAAAGTTGTTAAAATCCCTACTTTCCTTGCCCCATAAAATACCCTGTATCTCTGATTTAATTCCCCAATTTCAAACTGCCCAAGCCCATCTTGATCCTACAACCCTGAAAATTTATAAAAAAATTTCCATTTATTATACCTAGCCTAAAATTAGTTTGTAGTTATACTTCATTGAATATTTTTGACAGAGAGAGCCCTCTCCTGACCTTGTAGGGCTAGCTACAAGGCTGAGTGTGGTTTGAAGGTTACCTTGATTTGCCTTCCTTTAGCCTGAGGTTCAAATTAGGTGCTAACATTTCCTGGTGACCATACTGGGAAATATTTAAAACAAAAGGACAGATATCCCCTGGTAAAGAATGACAAAGTATCATATCTAAATGTTAATGGTGAACAACAGTTGGATACATATGAAGGTTGAATCATTCACCTAGCGACTCCATTCACTGAAAGATCCAGAAATAAACACTTCATGGTGACTCCACTGCAGGAAGATCAGTAGCTTTAAGATTTTTTTTTAAGATGACAAGTGTTACAAGAAGATATGCTCCCATGAGCCGAGATCACGTTCCAGGTTTCCCAAATAAAATGCCTAAGGCAGATTGGCAAAGGAATTTTCCTATGTTAAAAAATGTGGAAGGTATTAATGTTGCTCTTCATCTGGTGACATTTCACATGCATGTGTGTAGATTAAATATTAATTAACCTGAAGATTGCTTGATGAAGATATTCATGGCCACTCTAGAAAATGAAGCTTGATCTTGGTATGAAAGTTTGCCACCTGCTTGTATTTATTGTTTAAAGGATTTTCATACCATATTCTTTGAAAAGTATAAAGAATATTTTCCATCTTTAACATTAGTGCAGAATTGTTGTAATCATGTTAATAGTTTCATTGAAAATATTGAGAATTTTTATGGAGATGATGAATTCATGGATGAAGAAATCATGGAAGCACTATATGAAAGTCCATTTCAGTAGCATACATAAATCTTAGAGGATACTTATCAAGCTGAAGATCCTTGTACAGCTACAAATTATGGAAGACAGGGTTTTATCTCAGGTCTGATTGACACAAAAGATGGTATGCAGGAAAATGATGTTCCAGTCTCAGATAGTGATAAAGTTAAAC
Organism: Pinus albicaulis; assembly: GCA_034641835.2. Taxonomy (NCBI): domain Eukaryota; kingdom Viridiplantae; phylum Streptophyta; class Pinopsida; order Pinales; family Pinaceae; genus Pinus; species Pinus albicaulis. The sequence continues at coordinate 196,495,288 of CM076582.1, forward strand.
CAGATCTAGAGTTATAATATGATGATGAAGAGTATCTTGTTCCGGATTCCACAAAGAAGAGTTATATTGTTGAGGTCACCTCAAATGAATAAAATGGAGTTATAGACCTAAATGTTCTCATCCCATCAGAAAAAGTCTTCACGAGGAGGTAATCCATTCCCTTTATGAAAAACAAGTTGGGATCTTTGTTCAAGTAAGTGAAAAATTTTCTTTGGATGAATCTTTGGTAGATGATAGAAATGTTAGTTTTCAAGAAACATATAAAGTTTTTTCTCTTATGACTGATGAATGTGATAAGAAACATGATAATCTAGTTGCCATGTCATGTGAAGATGATCAGACTACAGAGGACCAGAGCATTGAGAATTTCCATTCAGATTCTTCTTCCCATGTCTCATTCTTTGAAATGTCTTTTCAAGAGGAAATTTTCTCACCTACTTGTTCTGAATTTTTTGAAGACTAGGAACACACTCTTACTAAGGTACATTATGAAGAGAGATCAGAATCAAGAAAAAAAGACACCTTGTTTCTTCTATGTTAGCAGGAGGTAAATCTTCATGTTTTTCAGGATCCAGTGGCAAATCTATTACTGTCAGAAGTGAAGGTAATTATTGCAGTATTCAGTGATGAAGGAGATCATGGTAAAGTACGTTTTTGGATGCCTAGTTGTAAGTATCTATTGTTGTCCAGAGGATCTGATCAGGAGAATCAATCAAGGAGGAATTTGCTTGATTGGTTACACTGGCATTTTTATATTGCCCAAGGGAACATTTTCTTGCAAGAAACATAAGTGGTTGTCATCAGGATTTGAATCCCTCAAGTCCTAAGTGATGTAATGCCATCAAGCTTCAAATGTTAATTTTTGTCTTAGTTAGCTTTGAGTCACTTTTTGAGTTAGTTGGTGTTAGAGTCGGTCTGTTCGTCCCTCCGTCAGAGATCAAAATCTCTTTTTTTGCATTTAATCTTTAGGTGTTTCATTCACTTCTATCATTTTCATTCCATTAGGAGCATCGATCTTCTGGTGGAAGGGTTTTGTCATTCATTTCCCTCATGTCATGTACCTGCTGGTTCGTGTCTATTCATCAAAATCAATTTTAAAGTCATTTACAATCCTGTTTTGGTCTTTTAGCCAACGAGAGTCATTTCAGCCATTAAGTCTAGGGTTTCGCAAATTTTGTCTTCAAAGTGTCCAATAATGCCAGCAGGCCAGAGGGAGGCTCAAAATAAGTTTTCATTGCAAAATTTCATCGTTATAATCATTGATCATGACTTTTCTTCAAAACTATGTTTTGAAGAAAATCGTCATTTTGTTCTTTGTAATAAATTGTCATGTATATTTTCAAGGTTTTTAAGTTGTCAAAATCTTCAGGCTCAGACCTGGTCACCTTTGCCAAGTTCCTTGCCAGTCATCCCTACAAAAAATAGACAAGAGTTTTGTCATTCAAGTCAAAAAAGTCAAAATGGAAACAAAAAACAGAGTTTGTATTTAGAAAGTAAAAAGTGCCAAAGCCAAAACATAAGAAAGTGGGTTTTTAAGAAGCAAAAATCATGTTCTCAACTATATAAGGTAATTCCATTGTTTTTACAACCCATTTGCATGCCAAATACATCACAGAAGTTGAATCCAAATGTGGAGGAATGAAATCGTGGTTTGAAGCCGGGACTGTGCATTGTAGTTGTGCACGCAGCGTATTGGGAGAAGGCGCGATGCAGAAGGAGGTCACAGCACATAGGACCTCCTGCCACTATGTACTTTTAAACGCGTGCGGCGCATATACCCGACGCGGCGCACTGGGTGTGCGCGCGACGCACATAACTGACAGATGATTTTTTCATCACTGCTTCATCAAATTTCCAAAATGACTCAATCTCTTTTGCTCCAAGTAAGTTTGTGAGCTCTTGCGATTGATTTTAGCTTGTGTTGGGTGTTGTTTGGAGGGAGGAATTTCAAATTTTGGAGGTTGAAAGTACAAACCCTTTCTTTTTTTCAACAACTGCTCCTAGAGTTTGAGTTTGTTTTTTAAAGTTTGATTTTGTGCCAAGTATTGTAAATCCTATTCTCCATCTGTGGTTTCCATCCCCATCACTATCATATGATCATACAGTCCCTCCCCTTTTTTCCTCTGTCCCAAAGCCAGTCATATCACTTGTTCCATTTATCCCTATCCCTAAACCCTACAATTCCCCATCACTATCCTTCTCCCATGTCATTTGTAAAAAATCCCTAAACCCCACCTTCCTAAAACACAGTCAAGTGACTGTTTTCACAGTGTAAATTTCACTCGATTGAAACATATTTTTCCCACAGTCCACTATACCCACTGTCCCTATTTATCACAGTCCTTTCCTACTTGGCAATATTTTGGCAATTGGAGGCAATAAACATCAAGTCTTCTTTTCTCATTTGCAACAAACCAAACATACACTTGACATTCACATTGCAAACACCATGACAGACACTGAATCATCATATGAGCAAGACAATGATTCTACCTTAGAGCTTCATGTACCGAGAAGGCCTCGTAAGGGAGGCAAACATGTGAGAGAAGAGCCCACCTCGTTGACTCAGTTGGAGGCCTGCCCACTTGCCATGGCATGTTTCCAAGAGCAGTCTTGCTATCAGTATTGTGAGAGGATTGCTCAGATTCGGCATCATCAGGATTTAGCCCGGTTGTTTGTTCTACATTTGCGAGATGGTCAGGTTACCCTCGCTGGTGTAAATTTCACCTTGACACCAGAAACCATTTCTCAGGCAACAGGAATACGAATGTAGGTGAGGAGTGAAACAAAAGATAGCAGGTGGATAGAGCACATTACGAGCCATACATCAGGCCTGGCTATGTGAGGCAGCTCAGCAGGGTATTCCCATTCCGGTTCTTGAAGGAATCTTATACACCATTGATGAGACTCATTATCAGGTACTTCAGTTGTGAGGGCCGGTTCTCACGCCTTTATGCATACCACATCAGGTTGTTGATGCATTTCACGAGAGTGAGGATGATGAACATTCCATATTTCATGTGCCAAAACATAGAGAGGATGAGTACTCTTGTGCAGAAGAAGACTCTCAAGCAGCAGTACAACAACATTTATCATTATGCGCTCATCAAGATGATTGTGGTACATCAGCTGGGATTGCAGGGCATTGCATGGGAAGATTTCATTTCCCGTGACTTCTTCACAGCCCCTCAACCTCCTCCAGAGATTGTTCATGATGCAAGTGAGCCTTCACATCAGTTTTAAGGTCCCGAGACAGAGCCTATCAGTGTGTCAGTGGTTGGTACTTATCATAGAGGCACGAGAGCATTATTTGCAGCAACCCGACGAGTACTATCTCCACCCGAGGTGGAAGGGGTCTCGTTTCCATCATCATCAGCACAGGTATAGGACAGAGTAAAGAGGCCTATGTAGGAGGAGGTCCCTTCAGAAGGTCAGGATACTGATTTTACATTGATTGATGTGGATTTGAGCTCTCCAAACTCAAAACTGAGAGAGATCATTCAGGAGAAGAAAGCTGAGATCGGCACATTTACCGACAAGTTGCAGAGAGAAAAATGGATCATTAACTATCTGGAGCAGTGGAATAAGCAATTTTAGGATCAGCAGATGATCATGGAGTTTCAAAACATCTGTGAAAACCGGTAAGCTGCCCAAAGAAGCCCATCCGAGATGACACCTATTGAGCAGGAGATTGAGGCCGACAAAGAGACTTAGCTCGAGAGGGTCAACATGAATCTTGAGAAGCTATTGGAGAAGGAAAACAAAGAGAATAACATGCTATGACACATGAAGAAACACTATTGGGCACGCACACATGTTTGCAAAGCGAAGATCAAGATCCTGAAAGCGAGGCTAAGGATGGCACTAAGACGGCGCAAAAGCCATGATAGGCTCCAAATCTTTGCCGAATCATCTTTGGCTGAGCATGGTACTTGATGAGGAACCTTCAGTCCAAATTTCAAGGAATTTGGAGAAAATTTTGTCATTTTTGAATTTTTTGGTCACAAAATAGGTTTTTCTGCCTGACGCGTAGCACCACCTTGCGCGCGCTTATGATTGGAAGCTCTTCAGAGGGAAAACATGGTATTTATGGATTTTTTATGAAAATTTATTCATGCTCAAGAATGGCCTAAGAATTTCATCAGGTTCTGGATTGCCTAAAGGGTCAAAAACACCTTGAAAATGGCCTTTCTACCACTTCTTGCACACATAGGAACCAATCTTGGGAGATTGAACTTTTGGAGGGGAAAATTGACATCAAATCTAGAAATGCCACTTGGGTTGGAAATTAGACAGGTAGGGGTTTCCAACGAGCTATCATGAGCTCAATTTGGACTTCAGGAAGGGCCTCAAAAACAGCTCCAAAGTTGTGCTACGCATAGAGATTTTGGGTGCGACGCATAGAGGATTTTGGCCTATTTTTCACTCCACAGCTCAGAATTTCGCCTAGTTTTGGCCAGTTTCACTTTTTCATGTAACTATTGATCTACCTTGATGTAATTTTGGCACATTTATACTTTTTCTATAATATTCATTCACCAAAAGGTGAAATGTGAGTGAATGGATCAGTTTCCTAGCATATAGAGGCAAGTTGTTTTCATTGCCTATTTTTCAGTTCCTAGTTTAGATATGGTTGAAACAACTCCTAGAATGATGAGCTAGACCCCTAGAGGCATGGGAATGGGTTAATATTTTCTATATTATGTATTTTCTCAGACATTTTTCAGGGTTGGACACTTGGGATTGCATAGCACTTCATTGTACATTCATTCTGCAATTTTGGCAAATGAATAGACCAGGGTTTGCAGCCCTCTTTGTGATCCTTGTGGCTCTGTGTTTTGATGGTGTTTTTATCCATGTATTTTTAAGTTCAATTATGTTTATGTGTACCATTTCCATTCTCTTTTCTTCTTAGATCAAGCAAATCAGTGTTAAAGGTAGAATTCAGTAGCTTGCTTTGCTCTGCCTTTAGTTTTGTTTAATTTTATATGTTTTCATCTGTTTGAGGAATCTTGAGACGCTCTTGCCATCGTCATCTCCTCACCAGTCTAATCCTTCCATCCACTCAATAAAAAGCATCAAAACTCTTGCCTTCCTTGCCCCAATCATAACTCTACAAAAAGTAGGCCTTATCCCCGCACCCAAAACTGCCTTTCCCTTTAATCCAACAAAAACCCTCAAAAAATCAATCAAAATCATTTAGTTATATACCTAGCCTAAAATTAAGCTTTTTTTTTTCAGTCATCTCAAGCCCTATTGATTACTTTTCGCTGAGATTGACTCAGAGAGAGCCCTCTCCTGTTCTGGTAAGGCTAGGTACCACACTGAGCGTGGTTTGATGCTACCCTGAACTCTGCCTTCCTTCATCGTGAGGTAGATTTAGGCAATAAAAGTTGGTCGAGTAGAGTTTCTTTCAGTTTTTAGTTTGGTTTTCAGCTATTGAATCCATTGCACAATGGATAAGGATACTAGGTCTACAACATTCTTGGCACCTCCAAGGAGCTACCATCCCCATTGGAGCCAATTTTAGTGTCAGTATTTGCATACTTCCACCAGGGATCAAAACACATTTTCATGTGCATCTTAGGTGTCCCATTCTAAAGGAATTTTCAATCATTCCATTAGGTCATGATATAAAATTATTCCACTGGTGGTTTTCCTTGTCAGGTCTATGTTTCAAAGGTGTTTTCCACAATATTTTCAGTGTAAAATCATGTTCTAATTATGTTCATCAGAAGGAGCCCAGAAAGAGCTTTCCAAAGGTATATCATACTCCCACAACTGAATTCTAGATTGGAAGACATGCTTAAATGAATAAAGGCCCTAAAACATAACTCTACCCCTTTTTTTTAATTCTGATGGCCTTTAGAACTTTACAATTTCCGCCTTTTTATGTATTTTTCCCTTTACCCCAAAGCCTTCTTTCATTTCCAAATCCTACAAACTCCGACGCGATCGCATCACATCATGATTCATGGGCTCCTGATTGACCCACCTCCGATTGACCCTTCCCCGATTACAAAAATCCGATGCGATTGAGTCACCTCTGATTGGATTGGAAACATCGCAAGCCCGATCACATTGCAAATATTTCATTTTGCACAACATTTTTCCCCGCTCTTCTGATTGCCTCAATGTGATGAATCGCATATCTCCAATTGCATATTTCATTTCCAAGCACTTAAATCCACTCTCCTCTACCGATTTTCAATTGCGATTGGCCTGGGTCCCACCATAAACCTTTTCACCCCGCTTAAAAAAAAAATGGTTTTTTTCGTTTGTAAAGGCTATAGTTTGATTATTGTAATTCTAAAAAATTTCTTAAGTATTTCAATCGCATCAGCCTTTCCTCCATCGCATCGCATTATTTCATTTCCCCCAGCACTTAAAACCCATTTCCTCCTCCCTGTCGATGCGATTGATCACATATCGCTCATTGCAATCGCCGAATCCCATTACATAATACACCCGCTCCCCTTCCCGATTGTGATTGCAACTGTCCATGGGCCTCACCTTAAATCCCTTCCACCTTTTCAATGAAAAATGGTTTTTCCTTTCTAAAGGGAAAAAATCATTTTTGTTTGTTTTAATGGGATTTATATCATCGGATATAGTTTTACCTCGTTTATTACCCCCAATCTATTGTATTACTCCATCGCATTGAAAATTATCATTTCAATGTGCCCACTCCTCTCCTGCTGCAATTCCTGATTGAGATTGAGATTTTCCCATGATACTTCCACTATACACTATCACATCACAGTTTCAAAATCGCATTGTCCCAATACACCTTCCCCCCTTTCCGATTTTGATTTGTGATTGTGATTCACGATCGCATCTTGGGCCAACCATCCTTTCCTTTGCTCTTTTTCACTCAAAAGGGACTTTTCGTCATTGAAATGGTAAAAGTTGTTTCCATCAGTTTCAAAGGAATTTTCTTCGATAGTTAATTTTTATTCAAAGAGTAAAGACAGAGAAAAATAGTCAAAGCCAAGATCTAGATATAAACACAGAGATCATTATAGCACGACAGAAATGATAAAAAGGAGAAATGGTTCCAATTTTGTCTTTCTTCTCCTCTGTTTGAGCAACTGAAAAGCATCTAGATGATCAGAATGTATTGTTTCCCCTTCTTTCTAGGTGCATCTGGTTGGTTTATTTTCTATGTTCAGATTTCAGTTTCTGAGCTGGTGAAACAAATCCTTATTCTATGGATCTACTCCCCTCAAAATTCTGTCTATTTAATGTAATTGCTGAGTCATTTGTAGAGGGGAATAAAGTGTGGAATAAGTTGGAAATCACCGAGGACGCTCTGCGCTCCATTTGTAACAGTTGGGCAGGGAATTAGTAAATAAATGGAGCACTAATTTGTGGGATCCTTATGGTATGGATTTTAGTATTGTTCTCTCCTTTGTGTTCATCTATTAGTTTTTATGTTTTCCATTCATTCATTCACATCTCTGGTTGAATGTTTTCAAGATAGATAGGTAGAATCTATTGTATAATGCTTTGCCTTGGGAAAATCATTCAATAATTCATGTTTTTTGTTGTTTGAAAAGGATCCATGTCCTATTCCCTTTTCAGCTTCTCACCAGTCTTATACATTCCATCATTATTTAAATACAAAGTTGTTAAAATCACTGCCTGCCTTGCCCCATAAAATACCCTATATCTCTGATTTAATTCCCCAGTTTCAAACTGCCCAACCCCATCTTGATCCTAAAACCTTGAAAATTTATAAAAACATTTCCATTTATTATACCTAGCCTAAAATCAGTTTTCAGTTATACTTCATTGAATATTTTTCATGGAGAGATCCCTCTCCTGACCTTGTAGGGCTAGCTACAAGGTTGAGCGTGGTTTGAAGGTTACCCTAATTTTCCTTCCTTCAACCTGAGGTTCAAATTAGGTGCTAATAGTATGATCTCTAAACCTCTCAGCTTGAGATTCATACTCCTATAACAAATCACTAAGAGTTTTCCTCTTAGGCATTCTCCCTCTTTTCATCCATCTCATGATAGATTTGGAAATTTGACTGTGTTGTGCATCATGGAATGTAGCTGCATGCTCACACTCTCCATGTGCAAATCTAGATGTAGCTCTATATCCAAACTCTTCTAGAGATTCCATCTCCATCCTTATTTTCTTCATATCTTCTTGAAATCTTTGTATAGATCTTGTAAGTAACTTTGTAAGCCTATATTCCTTCTTTCCTCCACATAATGGAGTATTTTGTTTTCTATACATCTCCCCTTCTTTTTATTGCATAATGGCTGAAATCCACAAGTTGTGCTAAGAAATAAGCTTTGATACCATTGTAATATCCCAAAATAGGGAAAATCTACAACAATAAGAATATCTTAAGATATTCTAAAGTTGGAGCTACAAAAATACATGAACAAAATAATGGATGTTTAGTGATAAATAAACTCATATGATGTGTTAAAAACACATATCCATCAAATGAGTGAAACAAAAACAAAAGAAGAACTTCTAAACCTTCCCAAGTGAGGAAAATGCAGCAAATAGACCCTAAAAACATTATTTCTGAAGAATTTCACTTTAACTGATTGAAATAATGCTTGTTTCCATTATAATATGGTATTAGGCCCTCAAATAAAAAAGGGGATCAGAAATAAATCCATTTTGATAGGTTAAACAGACCTCCCAGCTGCATATCAACTCAAAAATAGCCATATCCCATGACTTAAGTTGTGCAGAAAATACTAAAGAAAATAATATCATTATTTTCTGAGGGTTTCTATAGTATAATGATATAAAAATATGGATATAGAACTCAATGGAACAATATGCTAAGAAAATGAAGATCTGGCCTCCTTATTTCATTATAAAGACAACCCGGAAAGGGTTTCATGAAAGTACAAGTACAAAAAGAGAAGATCTGAATATTAAACTCAGAAAAATGCATTATTACTAAAAAATTACAAAAATATAGCTGAATAATAAAAAATAGGGATGTGAATCCCTTCCTCTAGCTTTCTGAGAGAAGGGTTGGCCCTTTCCCTAGGAAACTAGTTGAGAAACAAGGGTCTTAACCCTGCTACAACAAATTTATGCAAAATGACGCATTTCCTGCAAGGGAATGCATTGTAGGAGATGAGGAATACTTTTTCCTGTTGCCAAGATATGAAATGTGCTCAGAAATATTCCTAGCTGATCTCTCAGGATAAGGAAGGCATCCTCCACTAAGAAACAGACCCGGAAGTGGTGTTAACAAACCTCCACTGTTACACCCTGCAACACAACAATATTATACTACAGAAATAATGCTGACGTTGAAGAATAGTGCTTGGCCTCAATCCTAGATGTGGAGAAATACAATACAAGCTCTCCCAAGAGGCCTCTCAAGGGAAGAGGTGGGATTCCCGCTCTGGAACACCCTGTGCTAAACATCACTGCAACCCTACTAAACAGCAAGAGGAAGCCAAGTATAAACAGACCAAGATCAAATGATCATATCCAAAGAATTCCTAACAAAGGCTACCATCCTCTCCATATATATCAATTGAACCTCTTCACATTGGGTCCCATCCATATGTGCCATCAAGCCCATGAAATTTGTCCTCCACCAAAACTGCATTTTCCATCAAGGAGGTTCAATGTATCTAGATAGATTTGTTGAGTTGGTCAAAGTTGACTAAATCAACATGATCCCATCACTGTTCACACCCAAGGGTGCTCAAATTAGCTACTTATTCTTACTCCTTTCACATTAGGAGTGTTATTGATCCTTCTAAAGAGGTTAATGGGTCTCCTTACCCATTTATTCACCTACCTAGTGATTAAACAACTCTAATATTCCATTTAGCTTGAAGGCTAAAATTTTGGAATATTACAATCTTTACACTGTGAAGGGAATGGCTGGAGGACTTCCAGTGTTGACATGACATCAAGGGATTGTGTCAAGTCATCTACTATACTCTAGGTGTGGGCGTCTTTTCCCAAAGCAACATTTCAGCATAATGGTCCTTTGGGGATCTTGGTATGTACCTCTTCCTTAGGCTGATGGATTTGTAAAGGACCATTAGGTCTCAAAACTGGCTCTATGGGACCTGAATACTAGGGCTCGATTGCGGACATAGAAAGAGGCTTGGTGTACTAGCGCGACTGATTCTAAAGGTTGAGATCAGTGGTATTGGCCTAATTAGAGTTAATAATAAGGATATGGTAATCAGAAGTACCAGAGGGGGAAGGTTGAGTGGTCCCCTAACCTTTAGGGGGTTTGGCAGCCACATATACTTGTTGAGGGAAAGGATTGGTAAAAACAACTGGTTGAGTAGGTGCGCATTAGGAGGAATCGAAGTAGAGGCTAGTTGTCCTCAAGATGCTACTTGAGCTTCCCACAGTTGACGCAACTGAGGTAAAAGGGGACAATCATTGGTATAATGACCATGGACACCACAATAAGAACAAAGCTTATTTGTGTGAAGAGGGTTGTTATGATTAGGTTGATCACCCTACTGTTGGGTTGCAGTGTTAGATATATTCCATTGGGGATTTTTTCATGGATTACCTAGAGAAATTTGGTTCTGGTTTCCTTTATTCTTCTTTTTGAAGTGGGAGAATTAGTTGCACTTTGCTGCTCATACACCTAATCCTAAGGGGGGGTGGCTGTTGCTACGTAGCTTGAGAAGGCAAGGGTGGCAGAGGTGCTTATGCTAGGGGATATTGTAATATTCGTAATTATCCCAAGCTAATAGGAATATACTATTTTGTTTTCATTTTCTTGTTGCAAGAATAAATTTCTTAAGGAGGATAAATTAAACTCCTAAAACAGGAAAATAAATCAATGCCCATGTGAACAAGACTAAATTTGGGTTTCCTTAGCAAAACACCCTTATGTGTGAAATGGATTAAGTCATTTGACTAGGTCAACTTCACCAAATCAATAGCATTGTCTAGATACATTGAACCACCTAGATGCATATTGCAGTTTTACTTGGAGGCTAATCATGTGAATGAAACTAAATCATTGAGATGGTTTAGGGTTTGGCAAGGATTCCATCTTATTTAAGGAGGAGGAGGACAACATGAGAGGCGTTGTTGAAGATATTATTTTGAATGAATTTTCTGCTTAGACACTTCTCATTCTCTGACTGTTTAGCACTAGGGTGTTCCTAATCGGGAATCCCACCTCTTCCTTGAGAGGCCTTTTGGAGGATTCTTGCATTTCTTGACCATTATCAGGCATTAGCCAAGCTCTTGTTCCAACTACAGTGTAGATCCTATTCAGGTTTTGGTTTTCTTTGTAATTTGTAGCAAGTGGAGGCTAGATCTATTCAGATCTAAGCCATTCTAGTGCCTCTTTTCATTGGGAGAGTCTTCTATCCCATCGGTAAGAGAGTATTGGATCAGGAGAGATCTATTTCAAATCTTGGCTTGAGGCCACATCATGCTCTCGAGCCTACATTGTAGTCCATCTTCCAGAACTGCGTTATTTGCAAGGAGAAAGTTGCAGGGTCTTTTGGCACTTCAAGGAGGAGAGATCTCTAGTGTTGGGAATCTTCCCTTCACTGTGGTGATCTCTGGATTACAGATCTAATCCATGTTCCATTCAGATCTAATTTGAATGTAGATCAACTACATTAGATCTCAGATCTACTCCATGTACTACATTTTATGCTAAAAACCCCAAGGGGATTTTGAAGAGGAGACTCCATAGTGTACAGATCTGATATAGATCTATATTTTTGTACACATATCTGATATATATCTTAAGTGTGACTTATAGGTCTTTTAAGCTAATAAAATAACGTTTTCAAGCTTGTACAGTCGTATCATTTGGTTTCAACTGCTTCTTTTGGGCATTTATTTATGTAAACTTTCATACTTTATGTTCTGTGATGTATGGGATTCAATATAATCTTGATATATTGATGTAAATGATATAATTGAGCCTACATATTGACCTCCTACATGTATTTTGCTGAATTTCATTATTCTCTGAGCATTTTTGTCACATAGTGCTGCAGTCCCTTCTTTGGGAAATTTTCCAGTTGTACTAGGTGTAGGAGATCTATTTAACCCACCTAGAAAGATTTTTTTCTGATATCCTCCTGGATTTGGGTCTTATATTATCATATCTAAGGGATCCAATGGCTTATTTCAATTTTTCTAGCTTCCATTCCTGAAAAATGCATTTTTTTAGGCATGCCTTGCTAGCAATCCCAATTTGGGGATATTACAATGGTATCGAAGCATCTATCTTGGCACAACCTGTGCTTTGCTCACTGAAGAGCCAATATTTATTTTCATGGAAATAAAATATTGATGAATAAGTGTGGTTACACTGAAGACACGGAAGACAAGGGTCCAAACCCTTCATCTGGAAGATTAAAAGGGAAAGGGTTTTCAAAAACTCTATTCCAAACTATACATGAGCTGAAGAATGAAATCAGGGGAGTGAGGAATGAAAGGCAAGAAAATATTTTGAAATTTTTTGCACATGAAGAAAGCCCCACTACTTCATATGATGTGTGTGAGCATTCAGCCACCCAATCTGATTCACAACATTGTATCACGTCTACATTCCTTGCAAGCGGAGAAGAAGAAGGAGAGACACCAAAAGAGGAGACTCTTGGTGACTATCTCTGAGAATATGAATCTCAGTCTAAAATATTCATAGAGCATATAAGCTTCCTAGAGTTTTGTCAACTTAAAGAATAAAGAAGATCCAGCAAAATTATGAGAAGAAGAGGGTGCATGCAACACACCTTGGGTGGAACTATTCTACCTACTTTTGATGGATCACCTGAGAGCTGAGCCAAGTCTTGGGTAAAAAAGATGGATACATATTTTCAGCTGCATCCAATTTCTGAAGAAGAAGCCGTAAGAGTAGTAGCGTTGCACGTCCAAGTTACAACATATGCTTGGTGGTTATTTGAGTTTTCTTCATTAAAAAATGTAAACATCTTTACTTATGCAAAGTTCACTAGGAGGTTAGTGAGAAGATTTGATTCTATGCCATCTAAAATTTATGTGGGTAAAAAAACTAAGCCTAAGAAATTAGAACCTTTACATGAGATGGGAAGATCCATGAAGATAACTCCATTTCAGAACATTTTTGATGGGGTTAAAGATCTGCTACATGATTTGCCAACGGAAAAGGCCCTACTTGAGCAAGAAATTTTTTCTTAAGAATAAAACATGAGGGTTCCTTTTTCAAGGAGAGATCAATTGAAAAGATATCTTATTGATGAGGCATACTCCCTTGATGAGGAGAAGAAAGAAGAAGAACTGGAAGGTTCCTCCAATGCTGTGACAACAGGAGGAGATCTAATTTCATTAAGAGATGGAGATGAAGCCATTGCTTCCACAAAGAGGGCTCTTGTATCTTTGCAAGAGGGCCCCAAGGATCTTATACATGAAGAGGATGACTAGCATGTGTCTATGTTGATAGAAAAAGAGAAAAAACAAGGGAGGAAATGTGTTTCAACATTACATCCAAATTTTGGAACACCCAATCCCTATATTAATAGTGTAGTCCCTTATTATGTTAGTGTAGCCCCCTTATTGTTATTGTTGTACCCTTGTAACCCCCATATTGTTATTATTGTGCCCTTAAATTATTATTATGTTGGCTAGGATTACATTATGGCCCCATAGACTCCTATATATAGAAAGGAAGTTTTCTCATTTGTATCATCCATGAATTGTTCATTTATGTAATGTATTGGAGGTTTCCCCCTCGAAGTGGCTTATTTATAAGGCATTGATATCTTCTATTTTTGGAGATGGTTTCACAACAAGTCCTTTGTGATCAAAACTTTTGGCACCAAGGATATGATGGGTGTTCATGAGTTAACTGCATCTAAAGGGAGCACCTTAGACTGTGAGATATTGCAAAATGTGGGTGATGAAGAAGAAGAAGGGGGAGTTGCTCCAATTTCTCCTTATTATGATACTTCCAAAAAACAACCAAAGATGGATTTGTGCAGTGGAAGAAGTAATGATATGTTCCCATCTATTTTTCACATGGGAATGAGCCATGAGACATCATTATATTATGGTATGCCACCAGGGAGACCACCTAATTCAAATTTGATGAAATATGTTTCATGCAATGATGCTCCTTTCATATATCCAAGAAGGAAGGGAGCATTACAAGACCATGCTTCAGCGCTGAGAGTATGGGAAAAGTACAAGGAAAGGGAAATAATTTTTCCCTTAACATCACTATCCATTCTCTCATCTCATACTGCACTGAGGAAAGATGTTGCAAGAATGAAGGTTGACACCATCATGAAGCAAGGAAGGCAATCCTTGAATCAGGAGACAAACTTGTTTGGAGGATCATCTTCCATACATGATGAGAGATGGTGGTCACACATGCATACTTTGACAAAACCAAGGAGGTTTTGGATAGATGATAGCCTCCCATGGGATACTAAATTCCATGAACCTGCATCTTCTTTTGAGCATGTGCATGAGCAAGGAGGGTAGCAAGGAAGGACTGGAAACCTTCCACCTTGTACCTTTGCCATGGGAGATGTCAAGGAGGAGGAAAATGGGAAGCTTGGCTTACCAACATACACCTTTAACAAGGAAATGTCAAGGAGAAGAACAACAACATGGCAGACACTTCAGATGACACACTAATAGCACTGTCATTGTTGATCACATTAGATCCCTATTGGAAATCCCAACTGCTTGTGGAATATTACAAGGATCTTCATAATTGCATGATTCTTGATGAGTGGCTGCATGAAGAGAGCTATTCAATCATTGATGGAGTCATCTATAATCATGGTAGGATATTATTTTCTAGAGCTTCCCATCTCAAGGATAAGTTACTACAGAGGGCTTATGAACAGTTCAATTTCAGCCACACCTATTCTATGAAGCTCAACAATATCATTTTGAGGAGCTATTATTGGGAGGGATTTGAAAGAGAACTATATCAGTATTTTCAGAGATGCATGGACCCTGTGGAGTTGGAGCATCAACATGACTCTAAGGAAGATTTAAATCATCCCTCTTCTTCTTCCCTTGAAGAAGAGAGTAGATCTATGCACCACTCCATTGATGGGAGGAGGAATGTTGGTGAAGAGCATGCTCTTAGTACATATGTTTTATATTTTGATTTCGTGCATTCTTACACCATGTTTTTGCAGGCCATGAATCCAAGGAGGAGTAATATATTTTTCAAGCCTCATGGACAACATTAGGTCCCAAAAATTTCTAAATTGGGCCACTCCCTTGGAAGAACAAGGGAGATTTTTCATCATGATGGGTGCTTCCCAAAGGCACCAAATATATCTCACATTTTCAGCTATGGTGAGATGGTATGGGAAGAAATTAAGTAGTGGGAAAACCACTAACCATATCTTGGTTTTATGTAAGAAGGGGATGCTCTGCGCTGGTTCCACATGTGGGACTATGATCCACCTCCATGTGCACACATTTCTATTTTTTTGTACATTGTTTTGATCCCCTATATTGATGATGTATTTGTAATTTTCATGGGTATGTATGGGGGAAGGATGGAAGGCATGCATGTGCCCTATGAGATGATTACACTCCCTGTACTTTCTGTATTACATTTTAGGAATTGGGAAAACCATGGTTATTTCATGTGATTTACTGTTTCCTTATGGGATAAGTTGTTTGCATTTCATGAGAACATTGTTCAAACAAGTCATGGCTAGATAATTTTGTGATCACTTAGCTTATAAGAGAAGCTTATCCTTTGTTTGTGACACCAATGGAGGGGGAGATGAGTTGCAGCACTCACCTTATCATTTTCTTGAGGACAAGCAAAATTTTTGAGGGGAGGACTGTAATATTCCTAATTAGCCCAAGCTAATATGAATATACTATTGTTTTTTCATTTTCTTGTTGCAAGAATAAAATTGTTAAGGGGGATAGATTAAACTCTTAAAACAAAAAAATAAATCAATGCCCAGCTCAACAAGGATAAATCTCGGCTACCTTAGCAAAACACCCTTATTTGTGAAAGGGATTAATTCATTTGACTAGGTCAACTGGACAAAGTCAACAGCCTTGTCTAGATACAGTGAACCACCTAGATGCATAGTGCAGTTTTACTTGAAGGCTGATCATGTGAATGCAGCTAGATCATTGAGATGGTTTAGGCTTTAGCAAGGATTCCATATTATTTAAGGAGGAAGAGGACATCATGAGAGGGGTTGTTGAAGATATTATTTTTAAGGAATTTTCTACTTAGACACTTCTCATTCTCTGGTTGTTTAGTTCAGAATAGTGATGTTTAGTACTAGGGTGTTCGTGATCAGGAATCCCACCTCTTCCTTGAGAGGCCTCTTGGAGGAGTCTTGCATTTCTTGACCACTATCAGGAATTTGGAAAATTCCAACTACAACACAAATCTTGTTGAGGTTTTGGTTGTCTTTGTAAGATGTAGCAAGTGGAGGCTAGATCTATTCAGATCTAAGCCATTCTAGCACCTCTTTTCACTAGGAGAGTCTTCTATCCCATTGGCAAGAGAGTATTGGATGAGGAGAGCTCATTTTCAGATCTTGGCTTGAGGCCATATCATTCTCTAGAGTCTACAGTGTAGTCCATATTCCATAACTATGTTATTTGCAAGGAGAAAGTTGTAGGGTCTTTTGGAATTTCAAGGAGGAGAGATCTCTAGTGTTGTGAATATGCACTTCACTGTGGTGATCCTTGTTCTAATCCATGTTCCATTCAGATATAATATGAATACTAATGTATTTTCTTCAGAAATTCTGAATCATTCTACAAATCAGCTGCATTAGATCTTAGATCTACTCCATGTACTACATTTTCTGCTAAAAACCCCAAGGGGATTTTGAAGAGGAGAATCCATAGTGTACAAATCTGATATAGATCTATCATTTTGTACACAGATATGATCTATTTATGAAGTGTAACTTATAGCTCTTTCCAGCTAATAAAATAATGCAGTCAAGCTTGTACAGTCATATTATTTTCTTGCAGCCTCTTATTTTGGGTATTTCTTTATGTAAAGTTTCCTACTTTCTATTCTGTGATGTATGGGATTCAATATAATCTTGACATGATGATGTAAATGACATAATTGAGCCTACATATTGGCCTCTTTCATGTATTTGGATGAACTGATTTATTCTCTGAGCATTTTTATCACATAGTGTTGCAGTACCATCTTTGGGAAATTTTCGAGCTGTACTAGGTGTGGGAGATCTATTTAACCCACCTAGAAAGATTTTTTTCTGATATCCTCTTGGATTTGGGTCTTAGATTATCACATATAAGGGATCCAAGGGCCGATTTCAATTGTTGTAGAATACATTCTTAAAAAATGTGTTTTTCAATAATGCCTTGCTAAGAATCCAAATTTGGGGATATTACAGAGATGGAGCATCTAGTTGTCGATACAGATAGTACGGAGTTTGAGAAAAATTGTGGTAAATAGGTTGGGTAAAATCAGGCCCTAGAATCATAGGATTCCATTGCGAAAAGGCATGAGTCGTGCCATCTCCTGGATACATGCTTCCAGGAGGGGGAAAATTAATAGAGGAGTCGGCCCCTCCTCGAGGGAAACCATAAACCATAGGAGGATGAGTGTATGGATGTGAAAGGGATCTAGCGATACCATTGGTGGCACGAGATGTCCCTGTGCATTGGCACCACCTTATCTATGGAGATCACGTAAGGCAGTATAAGCATAACTAGATTTCGCATAGATCAAGTCATATTTCAATGCAATTTGGAGGGCTTCTTCCTCAGTATAAGGAAAGTGAGATGCGATATCTTTACCAATAGAGGGAAAAAGGGATATGAGAAACCATTCCATGTAGATACAGTCTTCAAAAATAGGGGCTCAACATAGGCTCTTCGTTCTGCACCATTCTTGAACATGGTCAGATAGGAAGGTGGTAGGATTTTGACGGAAAGTGGTCAAAAGTTCGATACCAGTGTCATAGCAAAGGGGAAGATGGAAGTAGTACAAAAATGCCTTTACAAGAGTAAAAAAAGTAGTATGAGAGGCAGTAGCCTGGTTGACATACCACTTGGAAGCTTCTGTAGTAAGCGTATCCTAGAATAAATGAAGACGAATAGAGTCATCAGTGATAGATTTGGACGAGCACCACATGTCAAAATAACGAACATGGTTGGTAGGATCCTCTTCAAAATTTCATTCAAACATAGGGATGTATAAAGGAAGCTTGGTTGGCATAGCAGGCCAACTTTTCTCATGGTGTATAGGGTTATTAATCAACTAGCTAAAATCGAGAAGGCTTAGGCCTACCATATAAGGAAGCAAGGGAGCACCCAAAATCCTTCCTGTTGCAGCTCCACTAGTAGCGGTTCTAGCATTAGAGTCACAACCATCACCAGAGGTATGTCTTGCACAAGACATGATGACAGTGAAAGGTGGAGGAGAACTGGGGATAGAAATAGAAGGATAACCCAATGAACCAGAACCAGAGTCAGAATGGGGACTCGGCGAAGGAATAACTCGGACCCTACGCAGAGGGGTAAGTATTCCTAACGGAAACTAAGGATGAAAGCCTTGGATTCTCTAGGATAAAATCCTTGGGGTGAAGTTATGGAAAATATACATGGAACCCAATCAGGAAGAGAGGTAAACAAGGGCACAAAGGTGCAGAATAATTAATTACAATGTTTATGTCTTGGCCTGGCGGTGTAAACCAGGAACTCTTCACTTTAGGTGTGCGTGTGTGTGGTAAGTGTGTTAATATTAATTAAGCCTAGATGCGTGTGGAGAGAAAAGAAAAAACATTTTTTATAGCTGTAAATAAAACTGAAAGCAAGAGTAAATAAAATTGAAAGAAACAGTAAGTAAAACTGAAAGGACAGTAAGATAAATAGTTAAAGATGCATAATTTAGACCCAAAAAGGAATCCTTCCAAAAAAATATTCTAAGTGTGGGTGAAATATACTCAAAACACACAAAACTTCCAATGGATCAAAAGCCAAAAGGGACAGGGATCTAAACGTCTGATGAGGTGCAGTAAACATCAAGCAAATAGAGGGGAAAATGATGAAAAATAGGTGATGAAAGGCTACAACCTAAAGGGAAATTTAGGGGGACCTTGAAGGAGGACCAAAAAAACTGAAAATAAGTTTTTTTAATGGAAAAATAATTGATCTGAAATGGATCTTAAGGTGCAGGTTCAGATCTGAATAAATGGCTGAAAAAACATTGAAATATTAGAAGACCTGCTTAAGCTAAACTCCCTAAAAGGGTGGAATCATACTAAAGCCCTAAGGGGCTTGGTTCCTACTTCGATGAGTAAAAATTAGCAAGTATAGGTCCAATATGGGTAAAGGAGGAGGTTAGACAACCCTGAACAATGCCCGCAGCAAACCCTGACAATTACAGAAAAAATCCCACAAAAAAGTGCAGGTCACAAGTTCTGATTTGTTTTTTTTTTTGAGGTCACAGTTTTTGTTGATATATCTCCTGCCTAAGAGCTAAGGCCACAGGTTTTGGGCCAAAAATTGGGACCAACACTTCCGACTATCTCGGGCGCAGGTTTCAGAAAAAAAGTGTCATAATTTTCGCGGCTGATACCTGTTACCTGCGCAAATGACCGAGAAACACATGGAAGTTAGATTTTTTATTGTTTTAGGGTAAAAAGGTTAAAAATACATCAAGGAGTGAAAACCAAGAAGTTGAAGCAAAACCCTAGGGGCTGAAGTAGCTGGCCATTCAGGGATCTGAAAAATGACAGCGGTCATAATTAAAAAACCTTATCGAGTTGCGAGTTGTTAGTGTGGATTCTAATCGCAAGGGTACGAAAAAATATCACTTTAGTTGAGAATAATAAACAACTTTTGACGGGGAAAAATTTAATGTCCCTTTTTGGGGATTCTCAAGATTCTATGCTAGAGATGGACTACAAAGGAATTTAATATTTATTTCACCTCTGAAAGGAGGGTGAGAACCAGAGGCTACCTGGCCAACTGTAGACTCTGCCTATAGAACTTGGAATAATCCCAATTCAGGAATCTCAACAAGTCCTTCAATGAAAATTCAGATCAGGGCTAGGATCCCCTCATTCAAGCTGTATGTGACATTTATGTGCAATTTTAGTAGAAAAAAATAATTTTAACCATGTTAAACAGATCTCTCGGAAACAAGACTAGCTAGAAATCAACCAAAGAGAGAGACTGCTGCAAAATGAAAATCCAGCTACTAGAATTGCGCAAATCTGACTGAAACTCAGAGGAGGTCAGCCATGTTAGGGTCCCGTGATTTGGTCAATTGGTGAGCCAAATGATGATGTAACATCAAACCAATCTTTGGAGCCCAAGGACCTAGCCTTCCTGGACTCAGAGAGGGCTCTCTATATTAGATGTAAAAGATATCGGTGTGTTTGCTTGTGGTGTTCTGATATTAGACTAGTTATGAAGTATGTTTTTGGTTTTTTGTTTTTAAGTTTCTGAGGGATAAAACTGATCAAAGATATATAAAATGGGTAACAAGAAATAGATCAACTGGGCTATGGGGTCAAAAAGGTCAAGGAAGCTATGAGATGATGATGTAAGGCTGCAGTAGGGCCGATTTGGTTCAAGGTAGAAAGGATCTTTGGGAAAAATGGAGTAAATGAACATCAAGTTTGTGAAAGACAAGGGATTTCAAGTGTAGCTAGTTTATAGCAGACATAAACATGTTATAGCAAGCCATTAATCATGCTAAATGTAACTATGAGCTAATAAATACATAGAAATCAAACATTCCAGCCATGCATAGAAGTATAAGACCTTCTAACTTCGGGAAATGGCTATCAGACTTTGGGGAAAACACATAAGACGGACTAACAACTCAAAATACTATGCCAAAATGCCTAAACACAATCTCTAAGTTATTGGGCACTTTGACAAACAAGCTTTCATAGTTTTAGGCAAAGGGCTAGATCGGGACTAGGCCTCCTTGGTTCAACAAGATGATAAACTAATCAGTCAAAGAGATAGTTTCATGGATAGAACTATGGACAGTCATAGGTAAGTAGGGCACACCATACATCCTACTCAAGATGCATAGAAATTATGAATAAAACTAGCAACAATATCCTTAAGTTACTAAAGAGCAGTTAAGAATTCTTTAGTATAACTAAGGAAGAAGAAAACACAAAGCTATCAAGATTCAGAAAATTTGAGGTGCCTCCATGGGCATATCTCAAACTTAATCTCTACTGATCTATAGCAGCAATAAGCATGTATCATGAATGAAAACTAGAAGACAACAACAAAGCAAGAAACACTATACCATTCTACCATGTCATGGAATCCATCAACAACCCTTCATCATTCATCAAAAGCATCCAAGAGGTAGTCCAAAATCATAACACAAGTATGTTCTTCAAAGCTCATATGACCAATATATTGATTCTTCTCTCAAGTTCAGCCCTGTTTTAGAATGAAGCCTTGTGGAATAAATAGGCTCAAGTGAGGAAAACCTCATGGTGCAACTAGCTATCCCATTGGCCTAATCAAAATATCTAAACTTGACCTTGAGGCTTTGCAAAGCCCAAGGCACAAAATATCCCATAAAATATCTAAAAAAATGCTAAAAATGGAAATTATATTGACTTTGCACCATTTTCCAAGTGTAAAAATAGCTAAACGCACATTTGGAAAAAGCAGATTTCTGAGGTTCAAAAATTGCAAAAATACTTCAAATTTATATCAGAAAAAGGTCCCCTGAATTGCTGGAGACAATTGGCAGCCTTCCCTGTGTCGAAACGAGGCTCATGATAGCTCGTTGGAAAGATTTCTGTGTCTACTTTCCAACGCAAATAAAATCACCTCAATATTATGCTTGGAAGTCTTTAAAATCTGTACCTGTGTGTAAAAAGCCAGGAAATAGCAGACTACTGATATGATGGGAAGAATGTGCAAAAAGTGAGCATTTTTCGCCGTTTTGAGGGGGAAAATGATCTCCAAATTCTCTGAAAATCGCTAAGGACCTGCTCATAGAATTATGGCATCAAATGGTATCATCCTTCTCCCTTGAAAAATCCTCAAACTGAAATGGCGAAATTATGAGTTTTCGACCAAAAACCCAGAAAATGCCAAAAAACAAAAAGTTGTTGAAATGGGCCCAAAATTGGCACGCATGACCCTCAAGGGTCCTTAGCAACATGCTCCAAAGATGAGGCCAAAATTTCAAGAGCTGGTGTGATTTTCTCCTCTTTCCATGCCGGGCGCTTCCCTTATGCCTTCTTCAATTTCTCTTGGGCTACCTTTAGTTTGCGCCGGGAAAACTAATTCAACTTTTGAAAGTGATGTGTCCTCTTCCTTTGCAGCTCTAGATCTCTGTTTTCTCTTTCGAGTTTCATCTCCAAGTGTTTTTTGGCTCTTTCAAGCCATGCCTCTTTCTTTTCTTCAATTTCCTGCTCAAGGAGTGCAGTGAGAGGAAAGGCTTGGAGATGGGCTTGTTCTTCTTCTTTCTATTTTTCCAAGGCTATTTTAAGCCCTATGGTCCTAGGTCTCTTCCGCCTAGGCTGATCTCCCTCTTCTTCCTCATCAAACTCACCAATGAGCTCTTCTATCCTTTCTTGTGCCTTAGCTGCCTCATTCTTATATTTGATAGCTCGTGCTTCATGAATAGCTGTGTGAACATTCATCTGTTTGTTTTGGATCTCCAAGAAGTGGTTGAAGTTCCTTTCCCTTTGAAGATCCTCCTCTAATGCCTCAATTCGCCCCTCTTTATGGATTAGGAGGTTTTCAAGAAGGCGGGCCTCATTATCACTGTCGTCGCTTTGGATTGGGATGACAGCCAATGCACTCCCATGTTTTGTACTTTCTCCAACTTTGATTTTCCCTTTGAAGGCCAATATTGCACTTTTCCTCCTTGGCATGCTAGTAGGTGTCCTTTTGGGCGATTTCCTTTTGCTAGGAACAACCTTTGTCACTGTTGGAATAGTAGCCTTAGACCCTTTCTTGCTTGCTGTGCTGAGTATTGTTCTTTTGGGAGGAGGAGACACAACTGATTTACCCTTGACATCTTCTTGAAACTGCTGTTCTCCTTGAGGCTGCTGGATGTCTTCCTCTGGCTGTTCACTTTGCTGCCCTTGTTTTCCAACCTCAATTTGCTGTTCTGCTTCAATCCCTTGTTCAATTTGTGCTTCAACTTACTGCCCTTTTTCATCAAAATCAAGCTGCTACTATGCTTAGATTTCCTACTCATTTTGTGGCTCAATATGTGGCTCAATTTCCTACCCAAGCTACTGTTCCTGTCCTCCAATATCAAGCTGTTGTTCTTCATTTTGTACCTGTTGTGCATCACCTTCTGTTTGCTGCTAGCCTTCACCACTGTCCTGCTGCTGTTCCTCATTTTCTGTTTGCTGTTGTTCATCCCTTTCCTCTTGCTGCTGTTCATCTCTTTCCTCTTATTGTTGTCTACTCCCTTCTCCTTCTTCCTGCTGTCTTGACTGTGCAGTGGTAACTTTGAGCCTTCTAGGAGTAGGCCTGCTAGACAAAGGTATAGGGCGATGAACAGGCTGAGTGGGAGATATATGGACGGGAGGAACAGTAGAGAAATCTGGATGACTGATGAATACATCCCAGGCACCTCTTTCTTCTCTAGCTGGTGTAGGATGATAATCTTGATCAGAGAGTGATGGAAAAGAGAAGGTATTTGCAGAGGTGGGGCCTTCTTCTGAACTGTAGATGCCATCTTCTCGATGCTCTTGAATAAAAAGTAAGGGAGGTTTAGTTGCCTGTTTCTAGTGAAATGCATCAATAGGCGGACATGGTATGCATAAACTCGAACAAACCTCCCTTCACAAGTAAAATATTTCATTATGACTTTCATAAGAGGAGCATAGCTGTCAAGAAGATATGAAAAAGGGAAAATAGCAGTGAAAGCATCCCTATGCTCAGGCTTGATGAAAGGCTTGTAATCTTCTAAGTCAAGATGGGCCTGTTTGAACCATTTGTCGCCATGATATGGAATCTTGGTGGCCTTGGACACTGATCTTGGAGAAAACTTGAAATCAAGGCTAGCTACCTGGAAATGCTTGTTCTGGAACCTCAGGACGCATAGGTGTGTCAATGGCGAGAAACTTTTGACCTCTTGTATCTTCTGGCAGAAGTCTAGACAACCTACTTCATGGAAGTTGAAAAGGATGGATGGATGAGCATTAACCTCTTCTGTAGAGATTGGCTCATATATTTTATGTGGACCACTTCTGCTGTCCTGCCTTGGAGGCATTTTGACCTAGCTGTGTTTTTGAAGAAACCAACTGCCTCACCGTGTGTAAACTGCCTTCTTGGAGTCAAACTGTGTCAATGCACTGCTCTGACAGAGAAACAATGTAATTTGGATGATTTACAACAAGTTTCCTTACAAATACAAAACTCCCTGCTCTTTCAGAAAGTGGTATGTCTACCTTTAAAATATCTCTGTCAGTAGATTTCTCAATAAGAGACCATACAGTGAAAGGCAACAACTGTTAGGTGAATTGTTTGTTTAAAGTGTCAAGAAATCACCTTGTTCCTGTGAAGTTTTAGAGGTCAATCAATACATCTTAATCTTTGCCCAAGGTAGACCTTCCAATCATTACAAAACCCGCCTTTCCTATTGTGATAATGAATCAACAGACTTATGGCTTATGCAATCAAACCTCAGTGTAAGTATACAATCAAATTCACAGTTAGAGAATAGAGGTGACAGAGTTAAACAAGCTATAAAGTTTCAACAGAGGCTGTAGCAGCTTATTCCTTTCAAAATAATCAGTGGCCCCTTATCAATGTAACCCTTGCCTTTGCAGAAAAAACCTCTACTCTATATGAACATACACTTATCAATAAGCTCAAAAAACAAAAGACAGTTAAGAAACAAACATAGTGAATTCTGTCTTTTCTGTGAGAAGTGTGAGCAACTTTTCCCCTGTAGCTTTCAACCTATAAACTGCTCTTTGACAAAAACCTTTTTTCTTCACTATACTTCACTGTTCTCTATATGTATGTCACTCCATCAAACAAAATTATACCACATACATGGTCAACCTCCAGTGTGGGCATACATTCAATCTCACTGTTTATGGAACAATGGTGACAGTATTGAAACAAGCTCTATAGTTTCAATAGGGGCTGTAGCAGCTTATTTCTTCCCCACAATCCAAACTCCTGTTTAATATGTAAACCCTGTTTCTTCAAAACCACGCCCTTCCTTGTCTTTGTATGCCATTCACCAGCAGATTTAATCAAAATGAGAACAGTCACCCAGAGTATATCTTATTTAGCCTAAATCCACTGCTATAGGACTAGGTGACAAATTTTTAGAGTTTTCTTTAAAGTGGCAGTCAAAGGACTTGCAACCAACAAACTTCCTTTAAACAAAACACTGCTCTTAGTTCAACACATATTTTTTCCTATAGGTGCCTTAAATAACACATTCAGCATTTTTACTACAGCTTTACACCTCAAAACCTCACACAGCAAAAACACTGTTTTTCAACTATGGTGACAAGGTTTGAAAGTTTTGTAGGCTATGGTGTGAAAAATTTGTAGCAGTTTCAACACACTATTTGCTCTATAGGCATTTTTAGCAACATATTTATCACTCCAGCATGGTGTTTTTTAAAACCTCTCACAGTACTTATCAATTTTGAAACTGAGGGGGAGAGCATGTAAAAATACCTTCAAACTTGATGGAAATTCTTTGTGGAGAGCTGGAGTAGCTTTGCGTATGAACTGGAGGTGCACTGGAGGTTTTAAGCCTGCGCAACACTCTGCAGAGAAAGAATGTCACACAGAAATCTAACCGGGCGGCCTGTCGGGTCAGGGTCGGGCGCTGTGTACAGGCGCGTCACGCACATGTACAGGCGTGTCGCGCATACGCTGACCGCCCGTTCAAAATCTCTTCTGAGCGTGTCGCGCAACTTTCTAGCCGCGTCGCGCTGTTTATGACTGTGTTAAACTTCTTCAACCCGCTCTGAAAAACCTCTGTTTGATATTTTATGGCAGCAAGGGGTCTTGGCTCGATTTGAAAATGAAAGTTTCACTCTTCAACCTCACTCCCTCGACATATCAAAACTCCCAACGGTCATATTTTTTAAATGTAAAATGAACTTTCGGTTGGGTTTTGCAAGGTTTTCACAGCCTTTTTTTTTACCTTTTTCAACAATACCCTTTGGCGTATTTGCAACTTGGATTCAGAGGCGATGCAGGCAGTGGAGATGTTCTGTGTTTTTTAGACTGGGTTAACATGAATCAACCTCTTTATAAACAACAGATATAGCTTGAAGGATAAAAAAAACTATGTTTCACTTATAAACATGGTTCTGAAGGATAATTCCTGTTTGTTTTGTTTCTTTGGTGACAATTTTAACACCGAAATTCAAACTTTGAATAATGTCCGGATGACATATAGACCATTCTCTGGCACTTTGTCAATCCTTGATGTTGATATTCATTATGTAAACCCCACTTCAAAACTATTTAAAAAACCTGAAGACTGCTTTGTTTTTGAAAGGATAGGGTTTATATTGTCAACATGCTTTGATAGTTTCTGTCTCCAACTTGCTCCTTCAAGCTCTTTCTCAATGCAGGTGCCCACATTTGCTGACATCATTTGGATTTAGTCATGGCTCTTTGATTTAAGAAAGGTGCCTTTTCCAATATGCCTTCTTGCTTAGAATATATCATTTATGATATCCCTGTCTTTTTGAAATAATGAAAAAGCTGTGTCTGTTTCAAACCATCCAAACAATGACAATATGTCAAATGACTTCTTTTCCTATTCATAAACTTGTATACCTATTTACAATGTCTTTTTGGGAACTAATCTTGAATTGTCTCCCATCATTTGTGATGTATATCTGAAAGGGGAAATTTATGAACCAGGAAGAACAGGGCCCTTTGAAACACAGTTATCATTTCCTTTGACAAGTGCATTGATATTTTTGTAACAGAATCATTCCAAGGCTCAAATCTGTCCACTGCTTGATACTTTTGGTGATATTTTTAACAAGGAAAAAAAAACCACTCAACATCTGCTGAAGAGCATTGAAAGATGTTTTGTCATTTTCAAAGGAGGTGGTCTGTCTTCTCCCAAATTGGTTGATAGTTTCTGCTTCCAGGTGATTCATAAGCTCCTCCTTTTATTGTAAGTGCCATATTTTAGTTGCATCCATTCATACTATCTTTCTCTATTTACTTGAAAGGAACTCTTTCAGACTTTTTGGAATGTGACAGTGAGGTGTTGTTTGACCCCTTCTCCTAAGGAAACTGCCCCTTTTTGTATCAATGGCATGCATATTCAAATTGTCTCCTGTCCACTATGATGTATAGTTTGAAAAAAATTTCCCTATGAGTAGGAAAACCAATACCTTTTGAAACATAAACACCATCTGTTGCCTGTGTAATGACTTTTGCTTTCCTTCTTTGTCTCTTTCCACTGCATCTTTGGCCAATCAGTCTTTAAAAACAGTCAATGCTTTGGCCATTTGCTCATGAATGAAGGAGGCCCTTCAGTTGGAAAAGTATCTGAAGACTGTTTGCCTGACAAGGGTTTTTCTTGGATATGATGGTAAGCAAACAAACTTGAAAACATTAATACTTTTACCTCCGCCTGCAATCACTAATGTGCTTTAGAAAAATCCTAGTCAAGGTGTCACTGTCTCACTGTACTACTCTTTGCTGAGGGGAACTGAAATGTCACCATTTTCCTTGGTCAACTTATGACCAATTGTTTGAAAGATAATCTCTGTGAGTAGGGAGGTTAGCACCCTTTTAAAAACAACCACCTTTTCTTCTGCCTGTGTAATGACATGATTTGTCAACCTTTCTTCAATTTGGTCTTGTTGAAACAGCAGGCTGCTTATGATTAGAATTGTTTTCACTAATGATGTGTCTCTCCAAGGTTTTAACAATTCATATGATTTGAAAACTTCAAAAGACTTCCTTTACAAGACCAAAACTTTGTTTTCCTTCTAACTTGCACACTTCAGACCCAAGCCCTGTTATGATCATCACTCATACTCAGAAAAACCTAGAGTCACTATTTCACTGTTCAGTAAAAAGCAAACCTGGGCTTCTGCAATCCTTAAAGTCAATACTGGCCAATGCCCTCTGCTTGTAGATGAAGGAGGCACCCTAACCCTCTGCTTGTAAATGAAGGAGGTTCTTGGCCATGAAAAATTACCAGTTTGCTGTGACAGTGGTGTCTTTCTCTTACTGTGATTTTCATGCTGAAAGGAAGCTGCAAGGTCTTGATGAGTCACTCTCTGTCTTGCAGATGTATCTCAGGCTGATGTTTACATTGAGAAGCAATTGTTTTTCTAAATGTAGATTCAAGAAATTACTTCTAAGATGATGTTATATTTCCTGTCTTTGCAAAATCCATAAAACACTGTAAAACACCTAATAATAAGCTTGGGACTGTGGTCTATGCAGTGCTGAGACCTAGGGGTGTGTAAGTGGCGTGACTTAGAGCTGTTATCAACTTGATTTGCAGAGTGAGAGGTCAGTCATGATTGGTCTGTAGCAGATGGAGGTTTTTTGGCCTTTTCATGGTTGCCAAGGGTAAAATGTCTTAAAGCGCCACTTCCTAACTTAGGGGAGGCTTTTGAAACAGACTTGGATTTGTCTTTTTAGAGTTAATGGGTAGACCAGTAGGGCTGAAGCTAGAAAATATGGTGATAATGGGTTTTAATTTTGACATGGGCAGACTGAAAAGTAAGAGGGTGAAAAAAATTTTATGAGGGTTTTCTAGATGACAAATTACATATGGAAATCAGCTTCTAGAAAACTCAGCTATGGATATAGTCATCACTAACATGTGAAAAATACTGATGACTAACAGTGGCTCCATTTGGGGAGGGCAGCTCCTCGTCAGGAGGTGTCCAGAATTCAGATCTTTGGCTTATGAAGACCAGTGCCTTATCCATTGGCGCAAAATTTCACCCTTCTTTGATGCTATTTCTGAAAAGTGACAGTATGTTTAACATCAATGATACTTCTACCTACCCAACTATCTTTCCTAACATTTTTTCTTCTCTTTGGCGCATTTGAACTAGCAGCTTTTTGACAATGTATATTTTTCTTTTTGCAAAATGAACCTATCTATTTCTACTCTAATATCTGCCTGGAGTTCAGATTAAACTGATGAACTCCTTCATTACTCTACCTATGATAGATCGACTGTCAAGATTAAGCAGTTTGACAGGATTTTTTTCTCTAATCTAAAACATGAAATTTAAAATGATCAAATCAGGATTAGGCAGTCTGATTTGTCATGCATTTGCGACATAAAAGACAAGTTGCACACAAATGTTATTTTGCAACAAAGGGAAACTAGACAAGCGGGGCTAAGATGTACAATGTATTTTTCATCCCTCGCTTCTCTCTTTGGTTCTGTTTTAGACATGCGGAACCAGAATTTCTCCCTAATCTAAGCTCTGTGATAAGTCAATCTTACACAATGTTGACTATCTTTGCACTCACTAACTTATCAGCAAATAAATTTAAACATGCTCAGCTATGATTAGGCTAGATAGCTGAACAAGACATTGAAGTACTAGTAGTGGCATTTAGGCTTGCTCGCTTTCCGAAAGACTATTTTTGGAACATGGGGCGTTTGTTCTATCTTCACTCGCCCTCTTTTCTGTTTTTTACTGTTTTTGACTTTTCTATCTTTTACTGTTTTTGACTTCTCTATTTTTCAATATTTCAGACAATGGTATGTACAATGAATGAAAAATGTTTCAAACTCAGAAATCTTGGAAATGACATAATTTAAGCATCTTATCCTCGTAAGGATCTCCTCTCACCCTTGGCCCACTTAACTCTTGAAAAGAAAAATTTGGGAAGTTTTCTCTCTCTAACATGACACAGGGATTCATGCAAGAATCTCTGAACAGCCCGGTATCTTCCCGCTGTACCTCTTTGAATATCTGATTTCCACTCCTTTCCTTACTGTACATTTTCCTCAAGTAATGCATGTACTCTTGGTCATTCTTGAAAAGGATAATGACATCATCAAGGTATGCAAAAATGCAGAAATTTAAAACTGGGAACATGGCCTTCATGAACAGATTTCTGATATTGGGTGGTTTTGTAATTTTGAACTTGAAATTAGATCTACCTCCCGCAAACTGGAAAAAATCTTTAAGCTGTCTACTTTGCAAGGGAATATTTTGAACATGACCTGAAACACCATCTTGCGAAAATACATTATTAAAAGCACTTTTAATTGATGAATCATGGTCTTGGGTAGAAAAAACATGATTTTTGTTATAGGGATATGCAGTATTATTTCTAAAATCAAAGCAGACTCTATGACCATCTGTTTTATCCCTGATTATTTCAGTTTGTTTCAGATTGTTGTGTTTTCTCTTGTCAAAGTTGTTCTTTGAGGGAAAGGTAGTGACACAGTATTTTCCCTTGTTTTTCATGTAGAAATTGGTATTTTGTATGATATTTTTGATTTTAGCTTTTATAAGTTCTTCATGAAAAGACAGAAGATGAGCCAATTTCAGTAGCTCAGGCATGCTAGAACTGCAACTATCATTCCTACTCATAAGATGTTTATCAGGTATCTTTTATAGATTTTGAGCTGCTGGGGCTATAGTCAAAGTTTCATTTGCAGTGGATGATCTATATGATGGTATATCTTTGAGGTATGGTAGAAACATTAAAATCCCTTGCTCCCAGGTTCTGAACAGGTTTATGATGTGTAAGTCTTCTAAGGCCTTTACCCGGAAAAAATTTCCGCAAGTTATTTCTGATGTTTGACTAAGGTTAGAGTAATTTGCTTGATAGTACATAAGGGTTTGTGCTTCTTGCTCTAATCCTACCTTAGAAGGGACATACTTACTTTCTTCATGACATAGCTGTTGATGATCATGGTAGTTTTGAGTATCTAGCTCATCATAAGGCACCAAGGACAACTGATGTGGTGGATCAAAGTTTATTTCAGTTTCTTCTGACTCTTCCTCCATGTTTTCATCAATATGCATAATGAAATAGTTCAGGTCGGAACGCAAGGAACACATTGGAATGTTATCTAGCCTATCTTGACTGCTAATCATGTATTTCATGTGTGATTCTCAGTAGAGTATTCTGGTTTGGCTGAACACAGGAATAGTGGCATATGACATGTCTAGTTGAATATTCCCTTGGAGTTTGGCTCCCCAAGACCTGGATAGAAGCATCCCATACTTGGGAGGAATGTCTACCACTACTATATTCATGATGAGATGTTTTGCAGGTATTTGGGCCAGACTAAAACAAAGGTCTTTGATCAAACCCATGCATTTGACTCTACTCGAATCAAATGAGTACAAGTCCTTGTATGGTCTTGTGATTTCCAGGCCTAGCCTTTCCATTACTACCTTCGGCATAATATTATGTGAGGCACCGGAGTCTAGCATGGCATTGTGGAGGATTTGGTCGTGGATGTTTAGGCTAATGTAAAATGGAAGAGTAGTTCCTTCTTGGAATTTTCCCTCTATCTTTGGACTAAACAATACTTCAGGAGTGTCATCAGCCAGATTAACAGTGTTTGAATCATTCCCTAGATTTAGGACTTTTAGTACTTGGGATTTATAAGAGTTTTGGGCAATGAGTTCAGTAAGAGGCATGGTGATCTTGATCTTGGTGATTTCGCCTTCAAAGCTGAAAGGCAGCTGAAGTTTAGATATGTTTGTTTCAGTTTTTTCAGCCACGACCTTCTTTATGTTCTGAGTTTGTTGGATTTGTTTTGGGATTTTGTTTGCCATAGTTGCTTTGGAAACTTTTGTGGAAGTACTCGGAACAACTGAGTTAGGACTAGTTTGGGTGAATTTAGCTTTGTTTTAGTCATTTTTCTCCACCTTGATTTTGTCACTTCTTATTACTTTCTTGAGGATGGTATCAGGGTTCTTAGCAGTATCTGAGTTACCTCTCTTGGAATTATCTTGGTTTCTTTTGCTTCTAAGGTCATATTTCCTGTGAGCCTCTATAATGGCATTCTGAAAATCTATGGCAGGGTCGTCGAGATCTTCATAGTTGGTCTCATCCTGATCAGGAGAAAAGAACGCTTGTTCTTCTTCTGTGAGGTACACCTCACTCTCATTATCAGATCCTATGAGGTTTAAATGATGTTGATCAAGAGGTCCTGTGTCCCTGTCATCCTCTTCCACATAGTTTTCATTGAAAGGTGGCCTAATTTGTTGGTCATTTTCCCTTGGTCTGTTTTGGGGTTGTTCCCTCCTAAAGTTTTGGTTTCGGTTTCTGTTTGGAGGATTTGGCTGGTTGTCCCTAACAGGAGCCTTTTCATTTATCCTTTCCCACATTTTGGCCATGGTTTTGACTAATTCATCTATTCTAGGATCTAGGGAAGGTGATGAAGTGGAGACCTCGTCTTTATAAGTGACCTTTCTTTCTGATCTAGTCCTAGCCCTTTTTTCTGCTAAGTTGGCATCTGCTTTTATGGCTATTTGTTGCATTTCCTCTAAGGTAGGGGGATCCTTGTCTCTCAGATGATATGTCATGTCCGGATCGAAACCCTCGGGGAATTTTGCCAAGGCTAAACCGATTGGGGGTTTGAAATGAGGTGGGAGGGAGTTATATACACTGTTGAACCTAGTGTAGTAAGCTTGGACACTTTCCCCATTTTCCCATTTTAGGTTGTTATATTCTAATAGGATTTGAATGGGGTTTCTTCGGATTTCCCACCTATTTCTGAAAACTTGATGTAATTCTGGGATATTGTGGATGTTGTTTGGATTTAAGCTTTTGAACCATGTTTTGGGTTCACCACCAAGACTTTGGGCGAATATTCTCATTCTGACGGTCTTGTCTTGTACCTCCAAGTACTCATAAGCATCATTCATCCTACTTATATGTTGTTGAGGTGTAGTGGTATCTTCTCTAGTAAAGTGTGGGATTTTGTCTTGATATTTATTTGGGAGAGGAGCCAATGGCGGTGGCAACACCAAAGGTGCATACCAGGCTGCCATGACGGGAGCTAATGGATGATGTACAAGATGAGAACTAGTAGGCTGAGATGAGGTGGTTTGAACAGTGGTGGTTTGACCAGGTGTGGCGGATGAACTTGGACTAGTGATCTAGTTTTGAGTAGATCTGGGATGGTAGGAGCCAAACTGATAGAGAAGCTGGAAGTCAGGAGGAGTGGTTGGTGAAGCTTCTCTACTAGGACTCTGTGGTGGGTCTAGGGGTTCAAGATCGTCAATGTTTATCTTACTATGAGACCTGCTTATGAAAAGAGCTTTTGATGACTCTACTTCAAAAGGTGAATCTGGTAGGATAGTGAGATGTTTAGGTACTGATCTTGTTCTACGGATGGATCTATCAGTAGCTAGATGGTCAGTTTCGGAAGCTTGCCACAGAATCTTCTCTGGGTCATCTACTATGATAGGGGGATTTGGGTCTGGATGGGATCTGGTGTTAATTCTTCGTGAAGCCAGATTTTGGATCTAGAGTTTAGAGAGAATGATATTGGTGAATGTTCTGGATGAGTGGTCTCTCTAAAGTTCTACTAAGGTGAAGGGTGGTCAAAAATAAAAGGGATGGACTAGTGGAGTCACCAGGTGGAACTGGGTTGTTTTTGTGAAGATAGCTATGGTCCACCACCAGTAACTAATCTGGGAATGTTTTTGGATTTTCTGAGTTTTATGTGCAGCCTATGGTTTAAAGTATCCTAGACTTGTTTCAACACTTTGCTAGGCTGATGAGAACAAAAATAGTTTACTCTAAAAGGGGCTACGAGCTGCTCGCTTGTTTCAGTATCTAAAAGACCAAAGAGTCTATAAGAGTTTGCTAAACTATCATGCACTCAGTGTCCCACCATCTCCTGGTATGTTAGTGAGCGATGGGATAGGTCTATCGGATAGTAGCCTAGAGTTTGGTAAAATAGTAAGGCTTACTAGAGGTTAGTGGAGTCGCCATGTGGATTGTCAGGTGTTCGGAAGTATACTTGTATGGTCCACCACCAATAATGACAAAAACCAATCTAAAGGAGTATTTTGGGGTTTTTCTGAGTTTTATGTGCAGCCTAGGATGTAAGAGTGTTATAAAACTGATTCATCACTTTGCTAAGATGGTGAAGCAGAGAGTTTACACTAAATGATTCTAAAGGCTGATGGTTTAAGTTAAAATTTGAAGGACTAAGGAGTCTATAAAAGTTTGCTAGACTATCATGAACTCAATAGGTCCCACCGTGATCGCCATTATGTTAGGGTCCCGTGATTTGGCCGATTGGTGAGCCAAATGACGATGTAACATCAAACCAAGCTTTGGAGCCCAAGGACCTAGCCTTCCCGGACTCAGAGAGGGCTCTCTCTATTATATATAAAAGATATCGGAGTGTTTTCTTGTGGTGTTCTGATATAAGGCTAGTTATGAAGTATGTTTTTAAGTTTGTGAGGGATAAAACTGATCAAAGATATAAAATGGGTAACAAGAAGTTAGATCAACTGGGCTATGGGGTCAAAAAGGTCAAGGAAGCTATGAGATGATGATGCAAGGCTGCTGTAGGGCCGATTTGATTCAAGGTAGAAAGGATCTTTGGGAAAAATGGAGTAAATGAACATCAAGTTTGTGAAAGACAAGGGATTTCAAGTGTAACTAGTTAATAGCAGACATAAACATGTTATAGCAAGCCATTAATCATGCTAAATGTAACTATGAGCTAATTAATACATAGAAATCAAACATTCCAGCCATGCATAGAAGTATAAGACCTTCTAACTTCGGGAAATGGCTATCAGACTTTGGGGAAAACACATAAGACGGAATAAAAACTCAAAATACTATGCCAGAATGCCTAAACATAGTCTCTAAGTTATTGGGCACTTTGACAAACAAGCTTTCATAGTTTTAGGCAAAGGGCTAGATCGGGACTAGGCCTCCTTGGTTCAACAAGATGATAAACTAATCAGTCAAAGAGATAGTTTCATGGACAGAACTATGGATAGTCATAGGTAAGCAGGGCACACCATACATCCTACTCAACATGCATAGAACTTATGAATAAAACTAGCAACAATATCCTTAAGTTACTAAAGAGCAGTTAAGAATTCTTTAGTATAACTAAGGAAGAAGAAAACACAAAGCTATCAAGATTCAGGAAATTTGAGGTGCCTCCATGGGCATATCTCAAACTTAATCTCTATTGATCTATAGCAGCAAGAAGCATGTATCATGAATGAAAACTAGAAGACAAAGACAAAGCAGGAAACACTATACCATTCTACCATGTCATGGAATCCATCAACAACCCTTCATCATTCATCAAAAGCATCCAAGAGGCAGTCCAAAATCATAACACAAGTATGTTATTCAAAGCTCATATGACCAATATATTGATTCTTCTCTCAAGTTCAGCTCTGTTTTACAATGAAGCCTTGTGGAATAAATAGGCTCAAGTGAGGGAAACCTCATGGTGCAACTAGCTATCCCAGTGGCCTAATCAAAATATCTAAACTTGTCCTTGAGGCTTTGCAAAGCCCAAGGCACAAAATATCCCATAAAATATATTAAAAAATGCTAAAAACGGAAATTATATTGACTTTGCACCATTTTCCAAGTGTAAAAATAGCTAAACGCACATTTGGAAAAAGCAGATTTCTGAGGTTCAAAAATTGCAAAAATACTTCAAATTTATATCAGAAAAAAGTCCCCTGACTTGCTGGAGACAATTGGCAGCCTTCCCGGTGTCGAAACAAGGCTCATGGTAGCTCATTGGAAATATTTCTGGGTCTAATTTCCAGCGCAACTGAAATCACCTCAATCTGATGCCTGGAAGTCCTCCAAATCTGTACCTGTGTGTAAAAAGCCAGGAAATAGCAGACTGCTGATATGACGGGCAGAATGTGCAAAAAGTGAGCATTTTTCATCGTTTTGAGGGGGAAAATGATCTCCAAATTCTCTGAAAATCGCTGAGGACCTGCTCATAGAATTATGGCATCAACTGGTATCATCCTTCTCCTTTGAAAAATCCTCAAACTGAAATGACGAAATTATGAGTTTTCGACCAAAAACCTAAAAAATGCCAAAAAACAAAAAGTTGTCGAAATGGGCCCAAAATTGGCACGCATGACCCTCAAGGGTCCTTAGCAACATGCTCCAAAGCTGAGGCCAAAATGTCAAGATCTGAGCTGCTTTTCTCCTCTTTCCATGCCGGGCGCTTCCCCTTTGCCTTCTTCAATTTCTCTTGGGCTACCTTTAGTTTGCGTCGGGCAAACTGATTCAACTTTTGAAAGTGATGTGTCCTCTTCCTTTGTAGCTCTAGATCTCTGTTTTCTCTTTTGAGTTTCATCTCCAAGTGTTTGTTGGCTCTTTCAAGCCATGCCTCTTTGTTTTCTTCAATTTCCTGCTCAAGGAGTGCAGTGAGAGGAAAGGCTTGGAGATGGGCTTGTTCTTCTTCGTTCTGCTTTTCCAAGGCTCTTTTAAGCCCTATGGTCCTAGGCCTCTTCCGCCTAGGATGATCTCCCTCTTCTTCCTCATCAAACTCACCAATGAGCTCTTCTATCCTTGCTTGCGCCTTAGCTGCCTCATTCTTATATTTGATAGCTCGTGCTTCATGAAAAACTGTGTGAACATTCATCTGTTTGTTTTGGATCTCCAAGAAGTGGTTGAAGTTTCTTGCCCTTTGAAGATCCTCCTCTAATGCCTCAATTTTCCCCTCTTTATGGATTAGGAGGTTTTCAAGAAGGCGGGCCTCATTATCACTGTCATCGCTTTGGATTGGGATGATAACCAATGCACTCCCATGTTTTATACTTTCTCCAACTTTTCTTTTCCCTTTGAATGCCAATCTTGCACTTTTCCTCCTTGGCATGCTAGTAGGTGTCCTTTTGGGCAATTTCCTTTTTCTAGGAACAACCTTTGTCACTGTTGGAATGGCAGCCTTAGTCCCTTTCTTGCTTGCTGTGCTGAGTTTTGTTCTTTTGGGAGGAGGAGACACAACTGATTTACCCTTGACATCTTCTTGAAACTGCTGCTCTCCTTGAGGCTGCTGGATGTCTTCCTCTGGCTGTTCACTTTGCTGCCATTGTTTTCCAACCTCAATTTACTGTTCTGCTTCAATGCCTTGTTCAATTTATGCTTCAACTTGCTGCCCTTTTTCATCAAAATCAAGCTGCTGCTGTGCTTTGATTTCCTGCTCATTTTGTGGCTCAAGATGTGGCTCAATTTCCTGCCCAAGATGTTGTTCCTGTCCTCCAATATCAAGCTGTTGTTCTTCATTTTGTACCTACTGTGCATCACCTTCTGTTTGCTGCTGGCCTTCACCACTGTCCTACTGCTATTCCTCATTTTCTGTTTTCTGTTGTTCATCCCTTTCCTCTTGCTGCTGTTCATCTCTTTCCTCTTCTTGCTGTCTACTCCCTTCTCCTTCTTCCTGCTGTCTTGACTGTTCAGTGGTAACTTTGAGCCTTCTAGGAGTAGGCCTGCTAGACAAAGGTATAGGGCAATGAACATGCTGAGTGGGAGATATATGGATGGGAGGAACAGTAGAGAAATATGGATGACTGATGAATACATCCCATGGAACCTCTTTCTTTTCTAGCTGGTGTAGGATGATAATCTTGATCAAAGAGTGATGGAAAAGAGAAGGTATTTGCAGAGGTGGGGCCTTCTTCTGGACTGTAGATGCCATCTTCTCGATGCTCTTGAATAAAAAGTAAGGGAGGTTTAGTTGCCTGTTTCTAGTGAAATGCATCAATAGGCGGACATGGTATGCATAAACTCGATCAAACCTCCCTTCACAAGTAAAATATTTCATTATGACTTTCATAAGAGGAGCATAGCTGTCAAGAAGATATGAAAAAGGGAAAATAGCAGTGAAAGCATCCCTATGCTCAGGCTTGATGAAAGGCTTGTAATATTCTAAGTCAAGATGGGCCTGTTTGAACCATTTGTCGCCATGATATGGAATCTTGGTGGCCTTGGACACTGATCTTGGAGAAAACTTGAAATCAAGGCCAGTTACCTGGAAATGCTTGTTCTGGAACCTCAGGGCGCATAGGTGTGTCAATGGCGATAAACTTTTGACCTCTTGTATCTTATGGCAAAAGTCTAGACAACCTACTTCATGGAAGTTGAAAAGGATGGATGGATGAGCATTAATCTCTTCTGTGGAGATTGGCTCATATATTTTATGTGGACCACTTCTGCTATCTTGCCTTGGAGGAATTTTGACCTAACTGTGCTTTTGAAGAAACCAACTCCCTCACTGTGTGTAAACTATCTTCTTGGAGTCAAACTGTGTCAATGCACTGCTATGACAGAGAAACAATGTAATTTGGATGATTTACAACAAGTTTCCTTACAAATACAAAACCCCCCTGCTCTTTCAGAAAGTGGTCTATCTACCTTCAAAATATCTCTGTCAGTATATTTCTCAATAAGAGACCATACAGTGAAAGGAGACAACTGTTAGGTGAATTTTTTATTTAAAGTGTCAAGAAATCACCTTGTTCCTGTGAAGTTTTAGAGGTCAATCAATACATCTTAATCTTTGCCCAAGGTAGACCTTCCAATCATTACAAAACCTACCTTTCCTATTGTGCTAATGAATCAACAGACTTATGGATTATGAAATCAAACCTCAGTGTAAGTATACAGTCAAATTCACAGTTAGAGAACAGAGGCTACAGAGTTAAACAAGCTATAAAGTTTCAACAGAGGCTGTAGCAGCTTATTCATTTCAAAATAATCAGTGGCCCCTTATCAAAGTAACCCTTGCCTTTGCAGAAAAAACCTCTACTCTATATGAACATAAACTTATCAATAAGCTCAAAAAACAAAAGACAGTTAAGCAACAAACATAGTGAATTCTGTCTTTTCTGTGAGAGGTGTGAGCAACTTTTCCCCTGTAGCTTTCGACCTCTAAACTGCTCTTTGACAAAAACCTTTTCTTCTCACTATACTTCACTGTTCTCTATATGTATGTCACTCCATCAAACAACATTATACCACATACATGGTCAACCTCCAGTGTGGGCATACATTCAATCTCACTGTTTATGGAACAATGGTGACAGTATTGAAACAATCTCTATAGTTTCAATAGGGGTTGTAGCAGCTTATTTCTTCCCCACAATCCAAACTCCTGTTTAATATGTAAACCCTGTTTCTTCAAAACCACACCCTTCCTTTTCTTTGTATGCCATTCACCAGTAGATTTAATAAAAATGAGAACAGTCACCCAGAGTATATCTTATTTAGCCTAAATCCACTGCTGTAGGACTAGGTGACAAATTTTTAGAGTTTTCTTTAAAGTGGCAGTCAAAGGTCTTGCAACCAACAAAATTCCTTTAAACAAAACATTGCCCTTAGTTCAACACATATTTTTTCCTGTAGGTGCCTTAAATAACACATTCAACATTTTTACTACAACTTTACACCTCGAAACCTCACACAACAAAAACACTGTTTTTCAACTATGGTGACAAGGTTTGAAAGTTTTGTAGGCTGTGGTGTGAAAAATTTGTAGCAGTTTCAACACATTGTTTGCTCTATAGGCATTTTTAGCAACATATTTATCACTCCAGCATGGTGTTTTTTAAAACCTCTCACAGTACTTATCAATTTTGAAACCGAGCGGGAGAGCATGTAAAAATACCTTCAAACTTGATGGAAATTCTTTGTGGAGAGCTGGAGTAGCTTTGCGTATGAACTGGAGGTGCAATGGAGGTTTTAAGCCTGTGCAGCACTCTGCAGAGAAAGAACGTCGCGCAGAAATCTAACCGGGTGGCCTGTCGGTTTGGGGTCGGGCGCCGTGTACAGGCACGTCACGCACATGTACAGGTGCGTCGCGGATACTTTGAACGCCTGTTCAAAATCTCTTCTGAGCGCGTCACACAACTTTCCAGGCGCGTCACGCTGTTTATGACTGTGTTAAACTTCTTCAACCCGCTTTGAAAAACCTCTGTTTGATCTTTTATGG
Source organism: Pinus albicaulis (assembly GCA_034641835.2). Lineage (NCBI taxonomy): Eukaryota > Viridiplantae > Streptophyta > Pinopsida > Pinales > Pinaceae > Pinus > Pinus albicaulis. The sequence continues at coordinate 196,535,168 of CM076582.1, forward strand.
CAGCAAGGGGTCTTGGCTTGATTTGAAAATTAAAGTTTCACTCTTCAACCTCACTCCCTCGACATATCAAAACTCCCAACAGTCATATTTTTTAAATGTAAAATGAACTTTCGGTTGGGTTTTGCAAGGTTTTCACAGCCCTTTTTTTTTACCTTTTTCAACAATACCCTTTGGTGTATTTGCAACTTGGATTCAGAAGCGATGCAGGCAGTGGAGATGTTCAGTGATTTTTAGACCGGGTTAACATGAATCAACCTCTTTATAAACAACAGATATAGCTTGAAGGATCAAAAAAACTCTGTTTCACTTATAAACATGGTTCTGAAGGATAATTATTGTTTGTTTTGTTTCTTTGGTGACAATTTTAACACCGAAATTCAAACTTTGAATAATGTCTGGATGACACATAGACCATTCTCTGCCACTTTGTCAATCCTTGATGTTGATATTCATTATGTAAACCCCACTTCAAAACTGTTTAAAAAACCTGAAGACTGCTTTGTTTTTGAAAGGATAGGGTTTATATTGTCAACATGCTTTGATAGTTTCTGTCTCCAACTTGCTCCTTCAAGCTCTTTCTCAATGCAGGTGCCCACATTTGCTGACATCATTTGGATTTAGTCATGGCTCTTTGATTTAAGAAAGGCGCCTTTTCCAATATGCCTTCTTGCTTAGAATATATCATTTATGATATCCCTGTCTTTTTGAAATAATGAAAAAGCTGTATCTGTTTCAAACCATCCAAACAATGACAATATGTCAAATGACTTCTTTGCCTATTCATAAACTTGTATACCTATTTACAATGTCTTTTTGGGAACTAATCTTGAATTTTCTCCCATCATTTGTGATGTATATCTGAAAGGGGAAATTTATGAACCAGGAAGAACAGGGCCCTTTGAAACACAGTTATCATTTCCTTTGACCAGTGCATTGATATTTCTGTAACAGAATCATTCCAAGGCTCAAATCTGTCCATTGCTTGATACTTTTGGTGATATTTTTAACAAGGAAAAAAAACCACTCAAGATCTACTGAAGAGCATTGAAAGCTGTTTTATCATTTTAAAAGGAGGTGGTTTGTCTTCTCCCAACTTGGTTGATAGTTTCTGCTTCCAGGTGATTCATAAGCTCCTCCTTTGATTGTAAGTGCCATATTTTAGTGGCATCCATTCATACTATCTTTCTCTGTTTACTTGAAAGGAACTCTTTCAGAATTTTTGGAATGTGACAGTGAGGTGTTGTTTGACCGCTTCTCCTAAGGAAACCGCCCCTTTTTGTATCAATGGCATGCATATTCAAATTGTCTCCTGTCCAATATGATGTATGGTTTGAAAAACGTTTCCCTATGAGTAGGAAAACCAATACCTTTTGAAACATAAACACCATCTGTTGCCTGTGTAATGACTTTTGCTTTCCTTCTTTGTCTCTTTCCACTGCATCTTTGACCAATCAGTCTTTAAAAACAGTCAATGCTTTGGCCATATGCTCATGAATGAAGGAAGCCCTTCAGTTGGAAAAGTATCTGAAGACTGTTTGATAAGCCTGCCTGACAAGGGTTTTTCTTGGATATGATGGTAAGCAAACAAAATTGAAAACATTAATACTTTTACCTCCGCCTGCAATCACTACTGTGCTTCAGAAAAACCCTAGTCAAGGTGTCACTGTCTCACTGTACTACTCTTTGCTGAGGGGAACTGAAATGTCACCATTTTCCTTGGTCAACTTATGAAAAATTGTTTGGAAGATAATCTCTGTGAGTAGGGAGGTTAGCACCCTTTGAAAAACAACCACCTTTTCTTCTGCCTGTGTAATGACATGATTTGTCAACCTTTCTTCAATTTGGTCTTGTTGAAACAGTACACTGCTTATGATTAGAATTGTTTTCTCTAATGATGTGTCTCTCCAAGTTTTTAACAATTCATATGATTTGAAAACTTCAAAAGACTTCCTTTACAAGACCAAAACTCTATTTTCCTTCTAACTTGCACACTTCAGACCCGAGCCTTGTTATGATCATCACTCATACTTAGAAAAACCTAGAGTCATTGTTTCACTGTTCAGTAAAAAGCAAACTTGGGCTTCTACAATCCTTAAAGTCAATACTGGTCAGCGCCCTCTGCTTGTAGATGAAGGAAGCGCCCTAACCCTCTACTTGTAAATGAAGGAGGTTCTTCGCCATGACAAATTACCAGTTTGCTGTGACAGTGGTGTCTTTCTCTTATTGTGATTTTCATGTTGAAAGGAAGCTGCAAGGTCTTGATGAGCCACTCTCTGTCTTGCAGATGTATCTCAGGATGATGTTTACATTGAGAAGAAGTTGTTCTTCTAAATGTAGATTCAAGAAATTCCTTCTGATATGATGTTATATTTCCTGTCTTTGCAAAATCCATAAAACACTGTAAAACACCTAATAATCAGCTTGGGACTGTGGTCTATGCAGTGCTGAGACCTAGGGGTGTGTAAGTGGCGTGACTTAGAGCTGTTATCAACTTGATTTGCAGAGTGAGAGGTCACTCATGATTGGTCTGTAGCAGATGGAGGTTTTTTGGCCTTTTCATGGTTGCCAAGGGTAAAATGTCTTAAAGCGCCACTTCCTAACTTAGGGGAGGATTTTGAAACAGACTTGGATTTGTCTTTTTAGAGCTAATGGGCAGACCAGTAGGGCTGAAGCTAGAAAATATGGTGATAATGGGTTTTAATTTTGACATGGGCAGACTGAAAAGTAAGAGGGCGAAAATTTTTTTATGAGGGTTTTCTAGATGACAAATTGACATATGGAAATCAGCTTCTAGAAAACTCAGCTATGGATATAGTCATCACTAACATGTGAAAAATACTGATGAATAACAAGCCAAAGGTATTATATTTCAGTAATTTAATATTAATCATAATTACATATTATATTATTACCTTTACAATTGATTACAAGAATAACTAGGGCAAGATCCCTTCAAAAATAAAAGCTGCGACTAGAAATAAATTGCAGAAATACATAGATAGTGTTATTTTCCAAGTGGTTTAGCTGATTTACATTAAATTTCAGATATAGGACATATCTATGGATGAAACATCAGATCTAATATAGATATAGAAGCTAGGAGACTTTAATAACAAGATCCAATTGGAATTACATCAAAATACTGCATATTAAGCTGTAGATCTGAATTACAATATACTTTGCTGCAGAAAACCCAGAAATTTCTAAAGATATATTAATAAAATAGATCAGATATATAGAGACATGTATTAGCAACCCAATCCATGGATCACCAAGGGAAGACATGCCTAACACTAAGAGATATTCCTCCAAACTGATAGCAAACTGAAATAACAAAGCCCTCTCACAAAATAACGCAGTATGAAGCAGAAACTATGCAGAGGGTGAAGGAGACTGAGTACATGGAATGAAAGCTACAGATATGATATAAAATATACATCATCTAAGTCCTTGGAGGCTGAATAAAACTCTCCAATAGAGAAAGCCTCTAAAAAACAACTAGATCTAAGCAGATCTACAATGCCACTTGCTACAAAAGATAGCAGCTGCAAAACCCTCAATGGGGTAGCGCTGCTCATGAAAGATATAGGTTGGTCTCAAAACATATAGTGTCCAAATTCAGCAAATAACTCCTCCAATGGTCCTCAAGGGAAGAGATGAAATCCCTAACTAGGAATTCCAATCACAATCTTGCACTAAACAGCAAAGAATGGTATTTGTCTAAGCAGACAAATACTTCAGAAATATAATTCATCAACAACCTCTTCTTGTGTCTTCTCCTCCTTTTTATAACATGAGAAAGCCTTTGAAAACCATAAACCACTTTAATGAGTAACACCTCTTCACATTAAATGCTTCCTTATAGAATTGTGCAGTCCCGCTTGGAGATGCATTGAACCTAGACAGTGCGGTTGATTTGGTCAAGGTGGACCCAATCTTTAGCTCAATCCTCTTTCACACCTACAAGTGATTATTTACATAGCCTAGATTTGTCTTTCTTCACATGGGCACTGATTTATTAGGAGTTTTACATGTCCTCCTTTATTCATTTATTTATAAATCATAAAATAAATCAAAATTTAATGTCTCCTCTTAGCTGAGGCTAAGTAGGGACATTACAGTCCCCCCCCTCAAAATTTTTCTTGTCCTCAAGAAACTGGTAAGGTAAGAGTTGTGTCTCTTCTCCTTCTCAATTGATGACACCATCAAGAATAAAGCTCTCATCATGAAGCAAGTGTTAACCAAGGCAATACATCAAAAACTACTCCTCCAATGCTAGCATGACAGGTTCATAGTCTGCCCCTTCACGAGTGTAAAACTCAATGGAATTTTACATGGGTGAACCAATGTCACATCTGAAACATGTATCATGAAGTACTGGATATAATTCCATCCCATGTGGTACATTTACACTACTGACTCTTTTCCCATACATACCCATAAACAAAACCAATATTTCATCTATGTATGGTAGCAAAATCACATAAAGGCAAACTGAAATTTGCACATGAGGAGGTGGGTCACAATCCCACATAAGGTACCAATGTAGTACACTCCTTGTTCTGAGTAGATCTGAATGTGATAGGTGGTACTCCCACCACATATTTTCTGCATAGGCCACTTTTACATGGCTGAAAGTGAAACTCTCATTAGGTGCCTTTGGAAAGCACTCATCATGAAAAACAATCTCCCTTTGCACCTCAAGGGAGTGGCCCGCTTTGGAGTTTTCATTGGCCCCATATTTACCATGAGATATGCATGTCATATTGCTCCCTGTAGGAGCCATGGCTTGCATACATATGGTAAGAGAGTGTGCCAATACAGAAAAATAAAATTTCTCTACAAGATCAAATTTCTTACCATACAAACCTCCCATACTCATAGAGTTAGGCATGGGTTTTTCCCCTCTTTTGAGAGAAGAAAGAGATGGCTGAAATATATATTTCATATGATCCTTTGGCTGCCCCATCTCCACATAGATATCGCACTCTTGTAAGTGCTGATTTAGTTCCTCCCAATCATAATTTTGATGTAGCTCTTCCTCCATACCCTCCCAATCAAAAATCTTCAAGATTAGGGAGTAGATTTTTGCTGACTGCATGTAGCTGGAAAGGAACTCCTTCTGTGCCCTTTGTAGTATTTATTACTTATGCTTTGAGGCTTGAGACAAGTATACTCTGCCAAGATGATAGATGATCCCTTCATGGACCATATAGCCTCCTCCTTGCTTTATACCATCTAGGATCATCTTGGTGTGCAGATCTTTGGAGTACTCTACAAGGAGTTGAGACCTCCAATATGGATCTACACTCCTCAACAAGGATAGCACTATAGATGTATCTATGGGGGTGCTTGCCTTGTTTTTTCTTGTTCCTTTGGAATTATGCATGCCAAAATTTTGTGTGGGAAGGCTGATCCTCCCCTTTGCTTCCTCCCACATCGCAGTGACTCTTTCTTCCATTGTTTCAGCACTTGGTGAAGCTTTCTCCATAGAATCTAATGGCATCCCAAGAGGCTTGCCATGATTTAGGAATGACCCCTGTAGAAATCTCATGAACATGAGAGAAGGAACCATGAGATCCTTTCCCTCACTACGCAAATCCATCTTTGTTGTGTGGGTAGAGACATCAAGTGAAGGGTAGGTGTGCATGCCTTAAATAACTTGTTGCTTCCCACTCTTCAAGTCCACCCACTCCATCTACAAGGCCCTCCAATCAGTGGTGAATTTTCCAAAGTAATCAACCATTGGACACCCAAGATGAGTTTGGTGTTTTTTATATCCACCACAAAGAAGTGGTCCCTCAAAGTGTAGATCCCCATAGTCACAGAAAGTGAGGGAACATACTGCATGCACTGCATAGCTCTGTCCCCAAGAACCAAAACAAAGAACCCATCAAAAGAATCAGCAGAGATCCCTCTCCTTTGCACAAAGTGAGCATCAATAAAGTTGTGGGTTGCCCCACTTTCAATAATAATAGATACTCTTTGGTCCATAACTGAACCCTATACTCTAAGAGTCAAATATTTGGGCACTCCCCTCAAAGAAGCAAGAGTCCCACTGGTTGGAGAAAATTCTCCTTCTTCTTCTCTGGATGATGATGGATCTTCCTCCTCATCATCACCAGCGCTGTGACCTCTCCTTGGTCTATCATTGCATTCCTCCTCCTCACAGTCAGAGAAGACTTTGATATAATGTGCCCTCCCAGCAGCACATCTATGTCCCAACACCCATGACTCTTGACAAGTGAAACATAATTTATTATTTCTCAACTCCATCCAAAGATCATTGTCAAGAAGCCTTTTCTATGAGCTCTCCTTGGGTGGAGCAACTTTCCCTTCCTTCCCTTTAGAAGAGTGAATGAATTTTCTAGGAAGGGTTGTCTTTGCTCTTGGCAAGGCATCTTGGAGATCTCTTGTTCTTTCAATGGCATCATGCAGTGTGGTGGGTTTGGTAGACTTAACCAACCCATGCAAAGGTTCCTCCAAGCCATCTATGAACATATAAACTCTCCTTGCAACTGAAAGATCAGGAACCATAACAGACAGCCTCAAAAATTCAGAAATATAGGCTTCAACATCTCCTGTCTGCTTAAGCTTGGCCAGGCTTATGAAAGGAGCCTCCGGATCCTTCTGATCAAATATTTCCACTAGTCTCCTAGTGAACTCAACATAAGTGGACACATTGTTGTTCCCCAATGTAGAAAGTCCATGAAACCACCAGTTGTGGGCTTCTCCATCAAAATGCAGCACAACAATTTTAATGGCTTCTTCTTCAGGCACTTTATTCAGCTGAAAGTAGATGTCCAAATTTTCCACCCATGCTTTACCTGAACAAGAGGTTGATTCATCAAACATAGGCAAGAAGAAACTACCCATGGTGTGGTGCCTCCCATGAAGGAAACCTCCATCTCTATACTGCTACAATGGTCTCCTCTGGTTCTTTAGATAGTAGAAATATTGAAATCTCAAGTTATCCTTGAATCTTTGGCTTTGTGAATCATATTCTGGAAAATAACCTTCCAAAGAGGTTGAATCTTGAAGCCCTTCATTCTCTACAGCCAAGAAGGTAGGCATTGTAGAGCATTGTGAGATCTGTGGAGCCTGTGGCAAGCTCACCGGTGGACCAGTCCCAAACTGAGACATTTCAAAACTCTCTCCTTGATGGATTCTTCCTAGGGACTCCCTCATTCTTTCTATCCTCACCTCCGTTATTTCCTTGGATAGATCTTGCATGGTTTCCAAGAGAGTTTTTGCAAACTCTTCTACCTCCTTATCTTTATCATTCAACTCAGGGACTTTCCCCTTGTCTTGACCCTTGTTAAGGTCAAAAGTAGTATATTCATACTTTCTATGACTTCTATTCTATTATCTCCTCTCCCTCTCAGAAAAAGGATCTTCATCTTCGGAATGCAACATGACTAAGGCTCCTAAGCAAGCACAAGTTGTGCCAAGAGTGGAGCTCCGATACCACTGTAATGCCCCTTTTTGGGGATTCTAAAGATTCTATGTGAGAGATGGAATACAGAGGCATATACTGGTTATTTCACCTTTTAAAAGAGGGTGAGAACCAGAGGCTACCTGGCCAACTGTAGACTCTGCCTATAGAACTTGGAATAACCCCAATTCAGGAATCTCAACAAGGCCTTCAATGAAAACGTTGTATAAGAAAATATGAGCAATGAAAACGTATATCAGGGCCGGGATCCCCTCATTAAAGCTGTATGTGACATGTATATGAAGTTTCAGCCAAAAAAAATAAGTTTAAGCATGTTAAACAAATCTCCCGGAAACAAGACTAGCTAGAAATCAACCAAAGAGAGAGACTGGTGCAAAATGAAAACCCAACTACTAGAATTGTGTAGACCTGACTAAAAATCAGACGATGTCAAACAAAGTTCTGATATTTCAGTAATGTAATAGTAAATCATAATTACATATTAGCTTATTTTCTTTACAATTGATTACAAGAAGAACTAGGGCAAGATCCCTTTAGAAATAAAAGCTGCAACTAGAAATAAAATACAGAAATAAATAGACAGCATTATTTTGTATGTGGTTCTGCTACTGTACATTAAATTTCAGATCTAGGAAATATATATGGATGAAACATCAGATCTAATACATATTTGGAAGCTACGAGACTTTAAGAAAAATATCCAATTGGAATTACATCAAAATACTGCATATTAAGTTGTAGATCTGAATTACAATATATTGTGCTACAGAAAACCTAGAAATTTTTGAAGATAACTTCTATTACTGAAATATATCATATATATAGAGACATGGATCAGCAACCCAATCCATGGATCACGAAGGGAAGCCAAGCCTAACACCAAGAGATCTTCCTCCAAACTGATAGGAAACTAAAATAACAAAGCCCTCTCACAAAATAATGCAGTATGAAGCAGAAAATGTGTACTGGGTGAAGGAGACTGAGTAAATGGAATAAAAATTATAGATATGGTATAAAATATAGATCAGCTAACTCCTTGGAGGCTGAATAACACGATCCAATAGAGAAAGCCTCTAAAAAACAACTAGATCTAAGCAGATCTACAATGCCACTTGCTACAAAAGAAAGCAGCTGCAAAACCCTCAATGGGCTAGTGCTGCTCATGAAAGATAGAGCTTGGTCTCAAACCAAATAGTGGAAAAATTCAGTAAAGAACTCCTCCAATGATCCTCAAGGGAAGATATGAAATCCCTAAAAATGAATTCCAATCACAATCCTCCACTAAACAGCAGAGAATGGTATTTGTCTAAGAAGAAAAATACTTCATAAATATAATTCACCAACAACCTCTTCTTGTGTCTTCTCATCCTTTTTATAGCATGAGAAAGCCTTTGCAAACCCTAAACCACTTTGATGAGTCACCCCTCTTCACATTAGAGGCTCCCTTCTAGAACTGCGCAGTCCCTCTTGGAGATGCATTGAACCTAGACAGTGCAGTTGATTTGGTCAAGGTGGACCCAATCTTTGGCTCAATCCTCTTTCACACCTGCAAGTGATTATTTACATAGCCCATATTTTTCTTGGTTCACATGGGCATTGATTTATTAGGATTTTATGTCCTCCTTTATTCATTTATTCATAAAGCATAAAATAAATCAAAATTTAATGTCTCCTCTTAGCTAAGGCTAAGTAGGGACATTACAAAAAATTCCTTGCCAATAGTAAGGGGATCTCCTCGATATAAAGTCCTAATTATAACCTAGATCGTTTGTGATAGGGATCTCGTCTAGTGTGTAATCCTAACTACCATTGAATTGATGAAATATATGCCCTTTTTGAGATGGAGGTTTATTTGAGCACAAGAGAATACACGTCTACTTGAACGATAAGAAAGAAATGATCAACGAGTTCTCCTAAAAATGACACATTATAAATAGCAAAGCAAGATTTAAAGAGTGCATCCAAAGGAAGTATTGTTAGAAACACATCATTAAAGTCATGCTCACACAGAGGCCTTTCTAACCAGAAGAGAAACAGTTCACTATAGACAAAACACCCTTCAATTCTTTAAGAGCGTTTCCAAAATATTAAGGCAATATCAACAACTAAGTTATTAAAATGTCCTTGTGGTAAACCTATGCATATCATTAATACATACAAATATCTTAAACATATAAGTGATGCACGAACAGAAACGCAAATTAATCATTCACAAATGACATCATGTACATAAGGACATAATATTCATAATGTTAACACACATGATTTTGCATCAAATCCAATATTGGAGTCAAAACATTGGTTTGTATTCATTCCTTGAATCATGTATGCAATGCTATAAAATTATCTCTCTCCCTTATGGAGTCCAAAAAAGGTCATTACATTATCTCCCAAGGGAGTACATATAGAATAAAAAATGACCTTTTGGCTGCCCATCCCTTTCAACTTCTAGACTGTTGGCATGGTCTGCAACTTGGGAGGATTTATGACTTACAAACTTCCTGTGCGTGCTACCTGTAAAATTAGTCTTTTCAAGGGAGCAGATGTGTAATGGAGAGGTCTGGGGTCTCCACCTATTTCTACTCTTTAAGGTAGGTCTCCCAGGGCAGGTAGTCGATGGATACTGGAGTAATTTGAGGCATGTCGTCTCCTAGCCTATGAAAGCATTCTAGAGCATCAGTAACTAAAGTGCACCTCTTTGCATCGATCTAGTTGGATAGAGAAGCCAACTTAGTGTAGATCTAGACTGGTGCGACGATATACTAGTCGATTCTCTCCTTGGAGGCTTGAAGGTCCTATGAAATGATGTTATGAAACCAACCCCAAAAAATCGAAGAAAAGAGATATCAACGCCTTAGAAATCAGCCACTTTGAGGGGGCAACCTCCAATACATTATATAAATGAACAATTATCGGATGATACAAATTACCAAAACCTCCTTCTATATATAGGAGTCCATGGGCCCACAATATAATCCAAGCCGACGTAACAATAACAATGGAAGGGAAAAATAATAACAATATTGGGGTTACAGGGGTACAACAATGACAATAAAGGGGCTACACTAATAACAATAAGGGACTAAAATAGTAATATAGGGACCTACCAAACAACTTATTGTTTGATGGGTTCCAAGAATGCTTAGATGTCTTACATCACCTCTTCCTTCATCTTCTGCATGGCCAGTGTCCCTAAGGAACGGATGTGGTTCACTCCTGCCATTGAATTTATGCCACTGATTGGGTGCTCAGAGGGAGACATCACCTTCTCTACATCTTTTGCGAGCTTGTCCCTATACTGTAACTTCATCCATATCTTTACTTTTTCATTCTGAGTGCGGTTCCAGTCCTTCTTTGGAAATTTTTCAGGAACCTGTGGGTACCTTTTGGAGCATTCAATTATGTTGTCCAGTGTTGTGGATGCTTCCTTTAGTTGTGCATATTTTTTCCTAGGTTCTACCTAGGCCCCTAGACCAGGAGAGACTATCTGTTTTATGGTTAGAATCTCCCCATATACATGCTTCATGGTTCTCTCTAACGTATCAAACTCTCCCTGAATGGAGGTATGTAGTCCCCTGGCCTAAGTGATTGTGAGTTGGACCCTTTGATTCTCAGTTTCTAGAGCCTTCATTTCTATCTCTCTTTGATTTCCCTTTTCTCCGATGGTTGGAGTCTGCGTTGAAGAAAAGAGGAATTTTTCTAGACTCTAGGTGAGACACTGGTCGAAGGTTCAACTGTTTGTTTATTGGCCACCAAATAAATAATGGACTCTGGAGAGGTCTGAGACTTCGGTTCGTAATATATTAGCTGATCTATAGTGACGATATTTCTATTGTGAGGAAAGCACATCTTACGGTGAACAAAAAATGGGATAGCATACATCACTTGAGTGTAGCTATGACATAATAGAATGTTGTAGTCTATGGGGGCATCAATGACTTCAATGTCAACACAAATAGTTTTTCTCGCAAGAGTAATAAGACAGTTGTAGAAAATGCCAAGGGGTTGGGAAGAGTGGCCATCCCACATATGGATGGTTATAGTGGAAGGGGCTAACTCAGGTGATATGAGCTTTTTCCAAACAGAAGAAGACATCACGCAGGTGGATTCCCCCTCGTCAATGATACATCGGGAGACTTTGGCATTCTAGATCTTGATAGGTATTTGGAAGGTGATGGATGCAGGTAGGGGTGGATGCTCTGACTTGTCAACAAAAGACAATAAAAATATCATTTTAATGATCCAAAATGTCCATAGAAGTCATTAGAGCTTTACATTGTGAAGGGCATGACTAGAGGACTTCTAGTGTTGACATCGCGATGGGGGATTGCGCAAAGTCAACTACTATACTGTAGGTGTGGGCAGCTTTATTAGAAGAAACATTTCAGCATAATGTTCCTTTGGGGATCATGGTATGTACCTTTGCCTTAGGCTAAGGGATTTGTAAAGGACCATTGGGTCTCGAAACTGGCTCTATGGGACCTGAATACTAGGGCTTGGCTATGAACGTAGTGAGAGGCTTGGTGTACTAGCGCGACCGATTCTGAAGGTTGAGATTGGTGGTATTGGTGTGGCTAGAGTTCCTCATAAGGATATGGTAATGAGAAGTACCAGAGGGTCAAGGTTGAGGGGTCACCTGACCTTGAGGGGGTTGGGCAACCACATATCCTTGCTGAGGGAAAGGGTTGGTAAACATAACTATCCTTGATATTCTACTTTTGTTTCCCATAGTTGGTGCATATGAGGTGAAAGGGGACAATCATGGGTATAATGACCATGGACACCATAATAAGAACAAATCTTATTCATGCGATGAGGCCTATTCTGCTTGGGTTGATCGCCCTGTTGCTGGGTTACAGTGTTAGATATATTCCATTGGGTATTTTTATATGAATTACCTAGACTGAGTTGGTTATGGTTGCCTTTCTTCGTCTTTTTGGAAGTGGGAGGATTAGTCGCACTCTGTTTCACATACTTCTGACCCTGAGGGGGGTTGGCTGCGGTTGCAGAGCATTAGAAGGCAAGGGAAGAAGAGGTGCTTATGCTGGAGGAGTTGGAGCACCTGGCTGTCGATTTAGATAGTAAGGAGGTTGAGCAACATTGGGGTAAACAGTTTGCAAACAATCAGGCCTTGGCATCGGATGATTCCATTGGGCAACGTCATGAGGCATGCCATGTCTTGGATACATGTTGCTGGGTGTAATGTTCCAGAATTGGAATTTTCTAAAACAATAAGAATACCTTAAGGTATTCCAAATTTGGATAATATAAAATTAATCAAATCATGTAATGTGCTTGGACACATATCCATCATTAAAATAATCATATGAACAAACTATGCACTTATACAGTTCACCAAGTGAGGAAAAAATAGTTATTTTTGCCTCAAAAATGCTATTTTATGAATATTGAGTTAAAAAAGTGGACAATTTTTTTGTTTCCCTTATAATGGACAATATAGGACATGCATGAATTTTTTTTTCAGAAACAAATGCCTTTAGCTTAGTTAAACAGGCCTCCCATGCTCAAGACAGCTTTAAATTGCCAAAGCCCCAAGACTGCCAAAATGTCGGAGAAGCTGCACAAGTGACTGCACAATATAAAGAGAGGTTAACTCAGAAAATAGAGAAATATGACTAATAATTTTATTAGAATACTCAATGATGTACAAGATCAGAGATCTAATCTCTTTTACACAAATCCAAGAAGACCCGACAAGGATTTCTTTATAGAAAAGACATACAAGAGAAGTTGCTGCAAAATATATGGTTGAATAATGTTGTATGGGTGAAGATCTGCAAAATATGGCTGAACATGCAAATAAATGACTGTAGATGCTTCCTCTAGCTTTCCCAAATAAAGGCTGATCCTCCTCTTGGGAAACTAGCTCCTCAAAATGGGGTTTCAACCCCTTCCACTGCACACCTTAAGAAATAATGCCGTTTTCTAAAGGGACTCCATTTTTGCTGAAGGTAGATGCTTGGCTGAACACCAGGTAGTGTAAAATTCAGATCAGATAACTCCTCTTAGAATTCTCAAGCAAGATCTCCAAGAAAGAGTAGGGAATCCCCACCCGAGCAAACCCTTGCACTAAGCAGTGCAGCAACTTAGCTAAACAGCTAAGTATAGAGGAAGTCTAAGAAGACCTCATGAAAATATAATTTCCAATATTTCCATATGATTTCCATCTCCTTCATTATATAATTGACGGGCTTCCTCACCAAGGGTCCCACCCACTATGAGGTTGCTTCCATGCAAAGGCTCCTCCATAAAAACTACGTTGTCCAATAAGATGGTTCAATGCATCTAGATAGTTTTGCTAACTTGGTCAACCTTGAATGATTCTTAATGTGTTGCCCCTTTTCACACTCAAGGTGCCTTCATTTTATCTAGCTGTATTTGATCCTTATTTACATTGAGCTGGCTTTATTTAGAATCAACTTCTTTGAGAGTAATTTATGTTGACTTGGTAAAAATTGACCTTGCCCACATAGTTTAGGCCTTGTTCACACATGTGAATGTTTGAACTAGTTATTACATGATCCCCTTTCACACTAGGAGGTATTTTTATTCCTACTTGAGAAAATTATGAGCCTCCTTGCTCAACTATTCATGCATCTAGATTCCAAAAGAAAATTTTAATATTCCTATTAGCTGAAGCTAAATTAGGAACATTACACCAGGAGGGGGAAAAGTGCTAAAGGATATGGATTCCCCCTGAGGGAAACCATAACCCATAGGAAGAAGATTTTATGGATGTGAAAGGGATCCAATGATACCGTCGGCCGCATGAGATTTCCCTGGTGCATTAGCACCACCAGATCTAAGGATATCAGGTAAGACAGAATAAATATAACCATATTGCGCGTAGATCAAGTCATATTTCAACACAATTTGGAGGGCTTCCTCCTTAGTTTGAGGAAAGTAAGATGTGACCTCTTTACCAATAGAGGGAAAAAGGAAACTAAGAAGCTAGTCCTTGTAGACACAGTCTTCGAAAAGAGGGGCTCGACATAGGCTCTTCCTTCTGTGCCATTCTTGTACATGTTCAGATAGGCAGGTTGATAGAAAATTATATATTATAAAGCAATGCAACACATTAAATATGTGGAAAACACAAGCAGACAAAACACATAAAACCATAGAGACATAGATATACATGGTTCACCTAGTTTCGGCTACGTCCACCTCGAACAACCAGTCATTCCTTTCTATTATGCAACAAAATGAAGGAACACAACCTACAACTGATCCACTATAATATCTTTTGTTCCCTCTCATAGTCTCCCTATCTAATTCTCACTTTGAGAATATACATACAATACACAGCCACAATACAATACCTCATACAAACAAGGGGTTTCCTTTTAGGGAAAAAATCCCTAAACTAAACATAACTTCTACTGTCAGATCATCTTCCTAATGAACATCCCAGATTGACTAGAAATTATTATACTTTTACAAGGTAATTTTACATCTGTTTTCAGCTTCAGGGGCGTTGCCACCCACCCCATTAAGGTACAGGGGTCCAACACTATGATACAAAATAAACAAGATAATCAGGCTCCACACCTAACACAGGTGGCGAAGTTTGACAGAAAGCGGTCAAAAGTTCGGTACCAGTGTCATAGCGAAGGGGAAGCTGGAAGTAGGATAGAAACGCCTTTCTAAGTGTCGCAAAAGTAGTATGAGAGGCAGTGGCCTGGTCAACATACCACCTAGAAGCTTCTCTAGTATGCATACGCAGGAAAAATCGAAGAAGAACAGAGTCATCAATGATAGATTTGGACAAGCACCACATGTGGAAATAACGAACATGGTTTCTAGGATCCTCTCCAGCATTTCATTCAAACTTAGGGATTTCTGAAGGAATCTTGGTTGCAATAGCAGGCCAACCTGGATCATGGTGTCTAGGGTAATTAATCAACTGGGTCAAATCAAGAAGGCTTAGGCCTGCCATATAAGGAAGCAAGGGAGCAGGAAGAACCCTTCTTGTTGTAGCTCCACTAGTAGCGGTTCCAGCATTAGAGCCAGGGCCAGCACCAAAGGTAGATCCTGCATAATACATGATGAAGGTGAAAGGTGGAGGAGAACCTGCGGTAGAAATAGAAAGAGAACCCGATGAACCAAAATCAGAGTCGAAATGGGGACTCGAGGGAGGACTAACTCGGACCCTATGCGAATGGGTAAGTATTCCTAATGGTAACTGAGGATGAAGATGTTGGAGTATTTGGCATAAACGCATTGGCAGCACAATGATGGAAAAGATACACAGAACCCAACCAGGAAGAGAGGTAAAGAAGGGCACAGAGGTGTAATTACAATGTTTCAATCTTGGCCTAGCATTGTAAATAAGGCACTCTTCGCTTTAGGTGTGCATGTGTGTGGTAAGTGTGTTAATTTTAATTAAGCCCAGATGTGTTTAGAGAAAAAATAAAAAAGATGTTGTATAACTGTAAATAAAACTAAAAGCGACAATAAATAAAAATGAAAGCGATAGTAAACAAAACTGAAAGGATAGTAAGATAAAAAGCTAAAAATGCATAAATTTAAACCCAAAAAGGATGCCTTCCCAAAAAATAGTCTGAGGGTGGGAGAAATATACTCAAAACACACAAAATGGCCAATGGATCAAAGGTCAAGAGGGACATGGATCTAAAAGTCAGATTTGCTCAAAAGAGGTGCAGAAAACAACAAGCAAACAACGGGAAAAATACTGAAAAATAGGTGGCGAAAGGCTAGAACCTAAAGGGAAATGTAGGGGAACCTGAAGCACAAAAAAAAAAAAAACTTGAAAACAAATGTTTTGGATGGAAAAATAACTGATCTGAAATGGACCTGAAAGTGCAGGTTTAGATTTGAAAAATGGATGAAAAAACATTGAAATCTCAGAGGACCTACTTTAGCTAAACTCCTCCTAAAGAGGTGGATGCGTACTATAGCCCTAAGGGGATTGGTTCCTACTTCGATCAGTAAAACTTAGCAATTAAAGGTTGAATATGGGTAAAGATGGATGTCAGACAACCCTGAATAGTGCCCTCAACAAAAACTGAAAATTACAGAAAAAAAATTCCGCAAAAAAGTGCAAGTCGCAGGTTCTGCCTTGCTTTTTGTTGAGGTTGAATTTTTTTCACAGATATCTACTACCTGAGAACCAAGGTCACATTATTTGGGACAAAAGGTGTGACCTACACTTCAGGCTATCTTAGGGGTAGGTTTAAAAAAAAAGTGTTATCTTTGTCGTGGCTAATACCTGTTGCTTGCTCAAATTTCCGAGAAACACATGGAAGTTAGAATTTTTACTATTTTAGAGTTAAAAAGGTTAAAAAAAAACATCAAGGAATGTAAAGCAAGAAGCTGAATAAAAACCCTAGGGGTTGAAGTAACTCGTCATGAAGGGATTTGAAAAATGACAATGTTCATAATTAAAAAACCTTGTGGAGTTGTGAGTTGTTAGTGTGAATTCTAATTTCAAGCGTGCGAAAAAAAACTCACTTTAGTTGTGCATAATAAACAACCTGTTGACAGGAAAAAAATGCCTTGCCAATAGTAAGGGGATCACCCATATATAAGGTCCCAACTATAACCTAGAATGTTTGTGATAGGGATCTCATCCGGTGTGTAAGCCCTAATACCATTGAATTCATGAAAAATATGCCCTTTCTGAGATGGAGGTGTATTTGAGAACAAGGGAATACATGACTACATGAATGATACAAAAGAAATGGTCAACGGGTTCTCTTGAAAATGAAAAATTATAAATATAAAAGCGAGATTTAAGGAATGCAGCCAAAGGAAGAATTGTTAGCAACACATCATTAGGGTCATCCTCATACAGAGGATTTTTTGACCAGAAGAGAAACAATTCGCTATAGTCAAAACACCCTTCAATTCCTTAAGCTCATTTCCAAAAGATTAAGGCAATATCAACAACTAAGTTATTAACATGTCCCTGTGCTAAACATATGCATATGATTAATACATCCAAAGAGCTTAAACATATAAATGGTGCACGAACAAAAACTCAAACTAATCATTCACAAATGATAGCAAGTTGTTTGGTCAATTTAGTGTGTCCTAAATTGCTGCATTTAATTTGTCAATCCGGGATTCGTAAGCTGATGAAGTGCGGCGCACTATATGTGCAAGATAACCTATTTCTTAACTTTTTTTCATTTTTGGTTTTCTAAGATGAAATGGAAATTCTAAAATGAAAACAAGTATGGTTATGTTTGTTCAAGGAAATGATATCCTCTATAATGATTTACCAACTTGAAACTTAAAAAGGAATTTGAAATTTACAATGACAAAACTTCAAAGGAAATGAAAATATGTTGCTGAAATGAAAAGGTGTTGCTAGTCTAATGAATCAAAACAGTGAACTAGTGAGCATGAAACCAAACTATTCTTGCTGCTATCTAAACACAAAATAAATTATGCTGAAAGAAATCCAAAAGTTGCAATAAAGTAAATCTAAATCAATTTACATCAACTTGTCTTCTGATCCCTCATTTTTAGTCCAGCTATGATTTTCGGAAGTAACCATAGACAACTTGAGTAACTGATATCTAACTTGCAGAAAGTAAACTAATATCAAACCATACATTCATAATTCAATCCCTCACCATCAGTCCAGCTGTGGCTTTCGGAGGTAACTGAAGATGTCATGCACAATTTAATATTTCTAATCTTGTAGAAAGGAAATTAATACCAAACTACACATTTCATAATACAATCCCTCACCATCAGTCCAGCTGTGGCTTTCGGAGGTAACTGAAGATGTCATGCAAAATTTAATATTTCTAATCTTGCAGAAAGGAAACTAATACCAAACTACACATTTCATAATACAATCCCTCACCATTAGTCCAGATGTGGCTTTCGGAGGCAACTGAAGATGTTATGAGCAGTTTAATATATCTAAATTTATAAAACTGAAGCAAATGAGCAAAACTGAATTAAACAAAGCAGTACTGAAATTAAACAGAAACTAAGAAAAAAAAATTAGCAGTAGAACAATGTTAATTCCATGTCATTAGTCAAAAAGTTATGCAAATGTCCGGGCTGCCTATCTATAACCTGAAACAAGAACACTGATCAGTAATCAATAACATAAAACATGAAAAACAGAAGTGAAATGGAAAGCATGAAAGTTTATAAATAGAAATGAAGCATATATACCATGAAAGATGCAATGTATAAACATGTGAATGGATTATGGCACAATGAGCTTTAAAGAAATAAAATAAGAACTATACAATAATGCACAGAACCTTGGCAAGTGCAGGGGCCCTCTACACCAGCCTTGGCAACAATCTTCAAGTACGAATTATGTTGGAAAACAGAGTCTTGTTATATTAAAATGCAGTCATAACAGCAAGGTAGTATTACGACACAAAGGCAACGTAATTACATTACAGAGAAGAATAATAAAAGATAACAGAGACTAATTGAGACTAACTCCATATGTGTATGCAAACGTGTTATTTATAACAAAAGAAACATAACTAATTCCTAAAGTTTATGTTGGTGGAGAACACGTAGACCATTACTTCCACGGATCTAGGATCATGGCCGTATTGCAAAGTAAATCTATGAGGAGTGGATGTTTGAATTTGTCTATGGAGCCATGTACAGATGTCGACTTGTCCTACGCAACTCAGAAACGGCCATATGAACCTTCACGTGACACGAAACAGAGTCCTGTCACCGTGAGACTCTATGGTTGACTTCCATTTGGACGCCTTTGACCGCAACTTCTTTAGATGATTTTGCTCGAGCCAATAGGACACGAACCATGTCCACATCATTTCTGACTTGCCCATGTGGCTCGTTTTTCCTGTAGACACCTGTAACATAGAGTTTCACAAAATGGTTGCGGAAAGTTGCAGCAGCTGCGGAAAGTGGCAAGATTCCGCAGCTAAATGAACAAAATCTAAATCAAACAGCAGACACAAAAATATAATTAAAAACTATGTTAGATGCTCTTTTGCAATTAATATACAATGATATTGACAATTTGGGAGGTTCAGGTGAGTGAAAAAGGTATAGAAAAGTGTATGGAAAAGATGCAGAATTGAGACTCAACATACCCCCACTGTGAAGGTGTTGCATGTCCTCATGCAAACAAAATTTTGATATTCCTTCATTAGTTCATATGCCTTGACACTTCAGCCAGCACATCCAATCCTCTCCTCCTCTTCCTTGGTGCTGCCAACATTCTGGGTTTCTTCATTAAGCACCTAAATTTGATATTAACCAGTGCTCTGCTTAACTTCTGGAATTTCCTTTTCAATTTCTTGTTCTTCTTCTGCCATATTCCCAGATGTAGCATGGTATTATCATGAATGATTTTGTCCAATTTACCTTGTTCCTTCAATGTCTCATTTTCATTTTTGATGTGCCTATTTAAAAGCTCTAGCTCAAATATTTCATGTTTTAGTGATTGGAATAAATCATCCTGTACTCTATGAGGCTGAATGGACAAAGTACTGGGACCTGTAGCTGCCTTTTCCAAAGATTCTATATAGTCATATACTTCCTACTGCTTGGGGTCTATATCAGGTGTCATTTTCATTGGGCTGTCCCCAAAATGCCATGAAGGAGAGTTATCTTCAAAATCTGGCTGAGAAGGGCTCACATCAACATCTTGCTGAGAATGGGATGGACTATGGTCAATGTCTGACTGAGAATGAAATGAACCAGGTTCACTAACTGACTGAGATGGACTATGGTCAGTTGTGGACTGTTCATATGTCTCCTCTCCCAAATCAATGAAATGAGGACCCTTCATTTGCATTCTCCTCAATTTCCCCTTAACTCTGCTGCTTCTTCTCACACGCTGTGGTACACTATCCTTTTGTTTTTGTTTTCCTTTCTCTGTATTCTTGGCCAAGGATGACTATTTTTGAAGATAAACTAATCTTTCAGATAACACTTGATGATCTTCTTCTTCAGAAGAAGGAGTTTGATGTATAGCCTCAATAGTTTTCCTCTCTTTTGGTGTTATTGGCTTCTTACCCTTGATTTATTTCTTCTTCCTCTTTGACAGTCTCTCTTCCCTATCAGTTCTTTTAATTGTAGTAGTAGGAGTATTTTGAATTTCATCAATTGTTCTTTTTCTCCTACTTCTTCTTGCCGTGCTACCTTCAGGAATTTCCTGAGTAGGAGTAATTTGAGTTTCATCATTTATTCTTTTTCTTCTACTCCTTCTTGTTGTACTACCTTCAGGAATTTCCTGAGGTTCCTCAAAGAAATTTCTAACCAGAAATTGTTCCCATGTGTCTTTCTTCTCCTTTAACTCTTTTTCAATCAAAATTTTTACAAGACCGTGGTGATACAGATGTGGTTCTACATCTCCTAAATGTTTCTGAACAGTCACAGACATTTTCTTCAGGCTATTTAATAGAAAATATGGGAGATTGAGAGTTTGATTATCTAGAAAATTCATCAGCAAAATAGTATGGTACATATACATGGACCCAAAATGGCCTTCACATGTAATGAATTTCTGAACAACTAGCAGCAAAGTAGCCCATTCCTCTTTCAATGCATGAACAGGAATTCCTCTTTTAAAAATAGTTATGTCCATACCTTGGTTTCGTAAGATTGTTCTCCATGCTTCATCACTGATGCTTTTATTCTTAAACAAATGCTCACCCTCTTGAAGAAGTTCTGTGGCTGTTGCTATAGATGCTTCATTGACCACAAACTTAAGGTCTCCAATCTCTACTTCCAAGCCATTAAACGACCTTGCGAATGCCTTCGTCACTTCTTTATGATAACCTCTGAATTTCTGGATAAACCGCAGCCAATTTGCTTTCTTCAATATATCCCTTACTTGTGGATATCCCTCCATAAACTTAGGTCCTTCCGGTTCTGCTCTTAGCAATTTACCCATTTTTCTTTCTGCTCTTCACAAATTTGCCTGCGTGAGGGTTCAACGGAAATAGAACAGCTGAATGCATGGAGATGAGAACAATGATTGTGGTTAAATGTCAGAGAGTGGTATATAGACTATAGCGTAGTAGAGAACGAAATGGAGTGAACAGAACAGAGAGGGGTTTTCGTGAGCACAACAGAGATACGGCTGTGAGGTTAACAGAGTATAACACATCCGGCAGTGTTTTGAATTTTGGTGGCTGCACAATAAATATGAGCACATTTAAACAACGACTATAGATTTATGCGGCTGTAAGAGTCCATGGTCAAATCAATTACGTCTCATTGTCACCGGTGGAATATTGGAACATGAGTGAAGATCGGGGGTTTAATGATGGAACTGTTTGAGAATGAATGTGAGAGGATAATATAAAGATCGTGAAAGGTTACGGAATTGTCAATATAATCATTGCACATAATGGATGGATCTTATGGTTCAGAACTATATAAAAATGTGTTTTTCAATGCTATTTGAAATAAATTTTATTCATACCTTTGGAATCTTTGCCTTTTCCCTTGGTCTTCAACTAGTTACTCTTTATTGGTGTCTTGAATGCTCCATGTCTTCATTTTTTATCCTCTCACCTGCATTTTATTTCATGATTATGGAAATAACATCTGGTTGTACATTCTTTTGAAAACAGAGTTGTAGCTGCAGAATCTGCTTTTGGCTGCGGAAATTGGAGTCAGCTACGGAAACAGATGTCAGCTGCGGAAACTGACACATCTATTATTTGGATGAATGGAGATGAACAGATGACAAATGAATAGATGGAAAAGGTCATGAAAAAGAATTTTATTGATGAAATGGAATAAAATGAAGTGAAATGGAGTGAAATGAAATGGAATGAAGTGGAATGAAATGGAGTGGGTGGTCACAAAACTTGTGAGATGAAAGAGAGATTTTTTTTTTGGAAAATATACAGTGTCAGGTGTTCCTGATTTTCACCCTATATTTTCTATATAAGACTGCAAATCATTGATTGGTTTTCAGGCTTATATATATATATATATATATATATATTAACTGAAAAGAACAAAAGCTAGGCTGGTGGAGAAGAAGAATTCTTTTGTACCAGCCTGATTGCAGAACTTTCTTGAAACATTTTGACAAAATCCTCTTTTGAGAGTGACTTATGATAAATTTTCAATCTATGGCCATTCACAATAAGAGGAGTTTGAAACTCATCAATGGTCTTGATTCTTACCGCTCCATTGCTAAAGATCTTGTCAATCTCATATGGCCCAAGGCAATGAGTCTGAAATTTTCCTTGAAAATCTTTAAACTTGGAATCAAATAACAATGCCCAATCTCCTTCTTGAAACTTCTTCTCTTTGATGTACTTGTCATGCCATTTAGCTCTTTGATATTGAACTAGATCAGTTCTTAAATTTGCTTCTTGTCTGATCTCATCTAGCTCATTCAACTGCTCCATTCTATGCTTTTGGGCTTCTGATAAGTCCATCCCCAACTGAACTGCTATCTTGAAGGTCTTGATTTGGAACTCAATGGGGAGCAAGACTTTTTTCCCATAAACAAGTTCATAGGGAGAATGTCCTGTTGTATTCCTCCATGTAGTTCTGTAGGCCCACAAGGCTTCTGGAAGCCTTTCTGCCCAATCTCTTCTATGTATATGAACAGTTTTGGTGATGATACTTTCAAGAACTTTGTTTGTGGACTCCACTTGACCATTTTCTTGTGGATGGTAAGGAGTAGATCTTCTGTGCTTGATTTTGTATTCTTCCATCAACTTCTCCACCAAATTGGATGTGAATTGGCTCCCATGATCTGTCACAATTTCTCTTGGAACACCAAAGCGAGTAAAAATATCCTCATAAAGAAAATGAAAAACTGAATTTTCAGTAGCAGATACTAATGCTTTGGCTTCTACCCATTTAGTAACATAATTAGTACAAACCAATATATACTTCTTTTGCTTAGATGATGGATTAATAGGTCCAATGAAATCTAAAGCCCATTTTTCAAAGGGTTCAATGAGTACCTGTGTTTGCAATGACATTTCATTTGAAAGGGTAGGTTTCCCTACTCTTTGGCAGCTGTCACACCTTTTGACATATTGTTTTGCATCTTTGAAAAGGGAAGGCCAATAATATCCTAAAGAGAGGATTTTATAGGTCATCCTTTTGTCTGAAAAGTGTCCGCTGCATGGTTCATCATGACATGCCTTAAGAATATCAGGCATTTCATCTTCCCTGACACATCTTCTGATCACAAGATCTGGCCCTGTTTTAAACAATTCATTAGAAATTCATGAATATTTTGAACTCTCTTGAATAATTTTTCGTTTTTCACTTGGAAATAAATGTGAAGGTAGTTTCCCTGTAACCAAATAGTTAGCAATATCTGCATACCAAGGAGTCTTAATAGTTACTGCAAACAAGTATTCATCAGGAAACTTATCCTCTACAGGAGAATCTTCTTTAGTATTCTAAATTCTAGACAAGAAATCAGCTACTGTATTATGTTTTCCTGGTCTATCCAACACAGTAATATTGAATTCTTGCAAAAGTAAAAGCCATCTTGTCACTCTGCCATTAGTAACAGGTTTGTTCATTAAGTATCTAATTGCAGAATGGTCAGTATGAATAAAATTTTCATAGCCTGTTATGTAATGTCTAAATTTATTAATTGCATGAACAACAGCTAAGAACTCTTTTTCAGTCACAGTATAATTCAACTCTGTAGGAGTCAAATTTTTACTGGTATAATAAATGGCATAAGGAATTAAATCTTTTTGACCCAACACAGCTCCAAGAGCTGTATCTGAAGCATCTGTAGAAATATGGAAAGGAAGTTTCCAATTTGGTCCTCTCAAGATAGGTGCTTCAGATATTCTTGTTTTCAAAGTCTCAAAAGCTGATTGACAATCAGGATCCCATTTAAATTCACAGTCTTTTGTAAGCAACTTGAAGAGTGGAGATGCTATTTTAGTGAAGTTTTCTATAAATCTTCTATAGTAACCAGTAAATCCTAGAAAACTTCTAATATCTCTTTGACAATTTGGAATAGGCAACTTGGAGATGACTTCAACTTTTGATCTATCAACCTTAATCCCATCTCCTGAAATATGATGTCCTAAAACAATCCCTTCAGTAAACATCATAAAGCATTTTTCATGACTTAATGAAAGGTTTTTTTCTTTACATCTTATAAGAACTTTTTCCAAATTTTCTAATGCCTCTTCAAATGAATTACCATAAACTGTAAAATCATCCATATAAACCTCTACACAATCATGGATTAGATCAGAAAAAATTCCTAGTACTGCTCTTTGGAATGTTGCAGGTGCATTACGTAACCCTAAAGGAAGTACTCGGTAGGCAAAAGTTCCCCATGGACAAGTAAATGTGGTCTTATCTTGATCTTCAGGTGCTACCTGAATTTGATTATAGCCACTAAAACCATCCAAAAATGAAAAGTACTTTTTACCTGCTAATGTGTCTAATACCTGATCGATCAAAGGCAAAGGAAAGTGATCCTTCAAAGTTTCTTTGTTCAATTCCCTGTAATCAATGCATACCCTCCATTTACCATTCTTTTTAGGTACTATAACCAAAGGAGAAACCCATCGGCTATTTGAAATTGGATAAATGAATTTTACATTGAGAAGTTTTTGGAGCTCTTCTTTCACTATCTCCCTAAGATTTGGATTCATCCTTCTTTGAGGTTGTCTGATTGGTCTACTGTTTTCCTCAATATAGATATGATGGATGCAAGTCTTAAGATCAATACCTTTCATGTCATTATACTCCCATGCAAATGCAGTAGAATGTTTTTGCAAGATTTTGGTTAGTTCTTATTGTTCTGACTTTTCCAAATGTTTGTTGATATTCAATGTTTTTCCTGGAAAAATCTCAATAGTAGAACTACCAAACTCTTCCATAGAGTAAAGAGACATTTATCTTGATGATAAATATTCTATGTTAGATTCCAACTGAAATTGTGTGAGGTCATATTCTGAAGATGTCTCAAAATTTTCTAATGTGTTCAGAATTTGACTATCCTCACTGATTTCAGAAATGGTAAAGACAGGTTGTATAATGTCCTCATCATCGACCCATTCATTATCTCCTACTTCTGTAATTGCTTTTGCTGGAGGATACAAATTGAATTTCTTTGTCGAATTACCATTAGAAATGTACATGTCCCCAGATCTACAACTAATAAAAGCATCAGCTGTGGCTAGCCAAGGTCTTTCTAAGATAAGTGGATGCCCTCCTAGATTACTCTTGGGAGTCAAAATCATAAAATCTACTGGATATTCCCAAGAATATAAGGAGACTGAAATATCTTCCAATACACCATCTGGTTTAATAATTGATCGATCTGCAAGTTGCAGTAAAGTAGGTGTAAAAAGAAGGTTAGGAAGTTTTAGCTGGTCCATAGTTTGTCTACTCATAATGTTGATAGCAGCCCCTAAGTCAATCAATGTGTTTGGAATTTCTATCCCATTTATATGTGTCTTGACAATTGGACTTACTAGATCTACATACTTCTGCATGGTAAATTTTCCCATCATAATATCTGCAATCTTTCCTACCAGGTGGATTCTTCTTGTGTCTTTTAGTTTCCTTCCTGGTCTTTTGAAACTCAACTCCTTTATTGTTTTTGCTAGAATAGGAATCTCTTGAATGGCTTGTAGCAAGATAATCTTGATACAAACATTCTTCAATTCATCTAGAAAGTCATAGTTAGGCAACAAGATTTGTTTTTCCACCCCCTTGTCAATTTTTAGTCTTTCAGGAAAAGGAGGTGTAGATAAAGATGCAGGTTTCTCAACTATAGGAGTTGTGGGTGTTGAATTTTCTTTTTCTGTTTGAATGTTTGAATTTTGAAGATATTCTTCCTCAGAACCCTTATTGACTTGAAGAGAGTCCTCCTCAGAGGTATCTTGCTCTTGAATATCTATAGAAGGTTTTTCTAAAACTCTACCAGATCTGAGTTGTACATCGTTGAGAGGAACAATCATATAGGTATGAAATTGTTGTCCTTCTACCATGTAAGTATTCTGAGGATTCTTATTATTAGGATTTGGCAATGGCTGAGCTGGAATTTGATTTGTATTTTGTTGGTATGGGAGCATGAGTTGAGGATTTGGATTTTGTTGAGAAGGTTGTTGTTGTGGAAATGGCAATGAAAGTTGTGGATTTGGGTTTGGAAGTTGTTGAGCTTGTTGATTTTGAAAATATGGAGGATATTGATAAAATTGAGCAAATATCCCATAAGGATTTAGCATCCCTTGTACCCATGGTTGATATGGATTCTGATGTTGGGGCCAAGGTTGTTGCCAAGGATTCCAATTTGGTGGGGTTTGAAAATTCATAGGGTTGTTAAACCCTTGAGTTTGTTGTCCCTGCCAAGGTCT
This sequence comes from Pinus albicaulis, assembly GCA_034641835.2. NCBI lineage: Eukaryota > Viridiplantae > Streptophyta > Pinopsida > Pinales > Pinaceae > Pinus > Pinus albicaulis. Next base: position 196,561,952 of record CM076582.1, read on the forward strand.
CCTTGCAACAAAACAGAGAGATTCTACTGAATTTGGGTCTTCTTGAAAGATAGCTTTGAGTCCAGGAATTGAAGGAAAATCCTTGATCTCATGATTCTCTGAGAAAATCATACATGTTTCTACAACTTTTGCATCCAAGGGACATTCCCTTAAAGCATGTTTCTTCCTACATTTCGGACAAAAGATGGCTAAAGCGTCTATTTCTGCTTTCTGCTTGTTTTGGATTTTAAGGGTGTCTAGTTGTTCACTAAGGCTCCCCAAGATATCAGTTTTGAACTCATCAAGCATGTTACCAATCTCTGCCCTACTTACTGATCCAGTTGCAGATTTGTTAGCCCTAATAAGAGAAGGATCCCTAGGCCCTTTTCCTGTTTTAGATTTTCCTCTTGAGAGATGGACACATAGTTCTGTTATGTCACGAAGTGGAAGTTGAGAAATGTCTCCTTTCCCATCATGTTTAAAATATCTATCCATTCATCTCTAATGGCTTTTAATATGAGGGCTTTCAAGGTTTCATCATCTAAGTTGCTCATCTTTGCTCTTTTCAAGTTGTATTGAAATCTTTCAAGTAAGTCTTCCAAATTTTCATCTTTTTTTGCATCATTTTGAATACCTCATCCTTGTGATTGGTGGGCATACAATAGTCCAAGTATCTATCCAAAAATGTTTGTTTCATATCATTCCAAGTCCTAATAGATTGAGTGGCTAATCCCATGAACTATTTCAAAGCAGCTCCCTTCAATGTTGAAGGAAACAGTTTGAGTTTTTGAGAGTCTTCCATATAGTCATAGGTTCGGCACACGACTTCAAACTCAAACAGAAATGTTTCAGGATCCTCACTTCTCAATCCATAAAAGTTGGGGAGGACAGATGGTGAGATATTTTTCATTGTTGTATGAGTTTCCTCATCAACTATAGGGAATCCAAACAAGTTGTCTCCTTCCCTATTTCCTCCATTATTTCCTTCACCATTGTTGTTTCCATTGTTTCCTCCTCTTCTACCTCTACCTCTACCTCCATCTATTACTTCCTCTGCCATGATAGTCTCTTTAGAGTCCTTAAAGTCCTCTAGTTCTTCTATCAAGGGAGGATGAGAGAGAGTCTCTTTGTTTTCTAAATGGGATTTAGTAGATGGTATAGGAGAATCCTCTAATTCAGCTGCTCCTTGAATTCCAAAAATATTAAGGCTAGGGGTAGATGGTGGTGAATATGTTCTATGCCTTGAAGAATATGGAGTTGTGAAAATCGAACTCTTGGCTTTAGCTATAAACCTTCCCCTAGAATCTCTTGCTCTATGCATGTCATTTTTTTATTTTTTTTAAAAGTTGCGCTAATAATTCTCTTTCTGATCTTCCAGGTCACACTAGGTGCAAGAAGAAAGCATACTTAAGAAATTACTGAACCAATAACTCTCTTTTCTGATCCTCCAGATCACACTAGGTGCAAGAGGAGAGCATACTTCAAGAAGTTATCAAGTTTTCCCTTCTTCTATGATTTTGTGTTTTTTTTTTTTTAAGAAATTGGCTACCTCGTTACACTTCCCCAGCAATGGCGCCAAAATGTTTGGTCAATTTAGTGTGTCCTAAATTGCTGCATTTAATTTGTCAATCCGGGATTCGTAAGCTGATGAAGTGCAGCGCACTATATGTGCAAGATAACCTATCTCTTAACTTTTTGTCGTTTTTGGTTTTCTAAGATGAAATGGGAATTCTAAAATGAAAACAAGTGTGGTTATGTTTGTTCAAGGGAATGATATCCTCTATAATGATTTACCAACTTGAAACTTAAAAAGGAATTTGAAAATTACAATGACAAAACTTGAAAGGAAATGAAAATATGCTGCTGAAATGAAAAGGTGTTGCTAGTCTAATAAATCAAAACAGTGAACTAGTGAGCATGAAACCAAACTATTCTTGCTGCTGTCTAAACACAAAAGAAACTATGCTGAAAGAAATCCAAAAGTTGCAATCAAGTAAATCTAAATCAAATTACATCAACTTGTCTTCTGATCCCTCATCATTAGTCCAGCTATGATTTTCGGAAGTAACCATAAACAACTTGAGTAACTGATATCTAACTTGCAGAAAGTAAACTAATATCAAACCATACATTCATTATTCAATCCCTCACCATCAGTCCAGCTGTGGCTTTTGGAGGTAACTGAAGATTTCATGCAAAATTTAATATTTCTAATCTTGTAGAAAGGAAACTAATACCAAACTACACATTTTATAATACAATCCCTCACCATCAGTCCAGCTGTGGCTTTCGGAGGTAACTGAAGATGTCATGCACAATTTAATATTTCTAATCTTGCAAAAAGGAAACTAATACCAAACTACACATTTCATAATACAATCCCTCACCATCAGTCCAGCTATGGCTTTCAGAGGCAACTGAAGATGTTATGAGCAGTTTAATATATCTAAATTTAACTACTGAAGCAAATGAGCAAAACTGAATTAAACAAAGAAGTACTGAAATTAAACAGAAACTAAGAAAAACAAATTAGCAGCAGAAAAATGTTAATTCCATGTCATTAGTCAAAAATTTATGCAAATGCCCGGGCTGCCTATCTATAACCTGAAACAAGAACACTGATCAGTAATCAATAACATAAAACATGAAATATAGAAGTGAAATGGAAAGCATGAAAGTTTATAAACAAAAATGAAGCATATATACCATGAAAGATGCAATGTATAAACATGTGAATGGATTATGGCACAATGAGCTTTAAAGAAATAAAATAAGAACTATACAATAATGCACAGAACCTTGGCAAGTGCAGGGGCCCTCTACACCAGCCTTGGCAACAATCTTCAAGTACGAATTATGTTGGAAAACAGAGTCTTGTTATATTAAAATGCAGTCATAACAGCATGGTAGTATTACGGCACAAAGGCAGCATAATTACATTATAGATAAGACTAATAAAAGATAACAGAGACTAATCGAGACTAACTCCATATGCGTATGCAAACGTGTTATTTATAACAAAAGAAACATAACTAATTCCTAAAGTTTATGCTGGTGGAGAACACGTAGACCATTATGTCCACAGATCTAGGATCATGGCCGTATTGCAAAGTAAATCTATGAGGAGTGGATGTTTGAATTCGGCTATGGAGCCATGTACAGATTTCGACTTGTCCTCCGCAACTCAGAAACAGCCATATGAACCTTCACGTGACATGAAACAGAGTCTTGTCACCGTGAGACTCTATGGTTGACTTACATTTGGACGCCTTTGACCGCAACTTCTTTAGATGAGTTTTCTTGAGCCAATAGGACACGAACCATGTCCACATCATTTCTGACTTTCCCATGTGGCTCGTTTTTCCTGTAGGCACCTGTAACATAGAGTTTCACAAAATGGCTGCGGAAAGTCGCAGCAGCTGCGGAAAGTGGCAAGATTCTGCAGCTAAATGAAAAAAATCTAAATCAAATAGTAGACACAAAAATATAATTAAAAACCATGTTAGATGCTCTTTTGCAATTAATATACAATGATATTGACAATTTGGGAGGTTCAGGTGAGTGAAAAAGGTATAGACAAGTGTATGGAAAAGATGCAGAATTGAGACTCAACACAAGTACATGGGGACGTACTATTTATAATGTTAACACACATGAGTTTCCATCAGATCCAATAGTGGATTCAAAACATTGGTTGTATTCATTCTTGGAATAACGCATTCAATGATATAAAATTACCTCTCTCCCTAGTGGAGTCCAAAAAATGTCATTACATTATCTCTCGAGGGATTACGTATAAAATAAAAAATTACCCTTTGGCTACCCTGCCCTTTCAACTTCCCGACCATTGGCATGGTCTACAACCTAGGAGGATTTGTGACTTGTGACATGACTAAGGTTTTCACCTGCGACATCCCTGTGCCTATTTCCTGTAAACGAAGTCTTTTCAAGGGAGAAACTATGTAATGGAGAGGTTTAGGGTCTCCACTTATTTTTGTTCTTCGAGGTAGGTCTCCCAGTCCCGGTATTCGGTGGATATTGGAGTAATTTGAGGCATGTCCTCTCCCAACCTATGAAAGTACTCTAGAGAATTTTTAACTAAAGTGCGCCTCTTCGCATTGATCTAACTGGATAGAGAGGCCAACTTAGTGTAGATCCAGATTGGTGTGATGATATATTGGTCGATGTTCTCCTTGGAGGCTGGAAGGTCCTGTGAAATGACAGCTTATCTGATGGGTTCCAAGAATGGTTGGATGTCTTGTGTCACCTCTTCCCTCACCTTCTACGTGGCCAATGTTTCTAACGAAGGGATGTGGTGCACTCCTTCCATTGAATGTATGTCACTGATCGGGTGCTCATAGACATTCATCACATTCTCTACATATTTTATGATCTTTTCCCTCGACTGTAGCTTCATCCATATCTGTAATTTATCATTCTAAGTGTGGATCCAGTCCTTCTCTGGAAAAGTGTTAGGAGCTTGTGGATACCTTTCACAGAATTCAAGTATGTTGTCTAGTGTTGTGGATGCTTCCTTTAGTTGTGCATATTTTTTCCTAGTTTCTACCTAAGCCCCTAGCATAGGAGCGACTGTCTGTTTTATGGTTAGAATCTCCCCATATACCTGCATCATGGTGCTCTCTAACGTATCCAAATGTCCCTGAATGGTGGTCTATAGTCCACTGGCCCTAGTGATTGTGAGTTGGAGAATTTGATTCTTAGTATATAGAGCCTTATTTTCTATCTCTGCTTGAGTTTCCCTTTGCTCGTACGCCTGGAGTTTGCTCTGCAACAACAATATCTCTCTACTCATCCTATTTACATTCTCTCCTGTGGTAGCTGCAAAGGCAGCTTCAGTTGATGCAAAGGTTAGTCTTGGCATCCAGGACTATGTCCTTTTGTGTGGTCACTACGAGAGGCTCAATTGGATTATACGCAAGGAATTTTCTCCTTTCCTTCCTGATTTTATGAGTGTACTGGTCATAATATCGCCTTGTTAGATCTAGTACATCATCCTCATTCCCCTCTAGGATACTAAGGTATGAGAGTGGCAGGTGTCCCCCTGTCATGGGATTTTTTAGGGGCATGTTAATGTGTGGCAACTCTCTTTTCATATCGGTTCTCAAAGGTTGCTACCCACTTCCCCTTGCCTTGTGTGCCTGTAGCTTTTGAGCTTCTTCTTCCTTCCTCTTCTTCTCCGCTTATTCCTTGTGCTATTCTCGTTTCATTTTGAGCTTGACCTCCCTATTTTGATGCTCTTCCTCCTTATTTTTGCACATTTGTTTTTCGTGCTTCTTTTTCCATTCTTCTCCCTATCGTTTCTTCTATTGTTCTTCGGTCTGTTTCTTTTGTTGTTATTCTTCCTATTGATGATCCAAAGCATCTTGGGTCCTTTTGAGTTCCTCCTCTCTCTGTTTTTTCTTAGCTTCTAATGTCCCTAGCTCCTTTTTCCCATCATTCCTGTAGATCCTTGAGAGTGTTACTGCTTGTAGTATTCTTAGGCCTTTTGGATCGATAAGTTGATGCTTCCCCATAGTGGTCTTTTCATTTCAAAGCATCTTCTCTTTCTTTCAAAGGTTGATCATCCTGGTGTGGATCCTCCTGATCTCCATCCAAGTTGGCTTATCCTTCCAGTGTTGTTGTCATGTCGGAATTATACCTATTCTTCACTTTATCCTCTGCAGGAGATTTTGTGTGTTGGTAAGTTGAGCTGAATTTTTCCCATTTGTACTGTGTAGGGACGATCCTATCAGGGACATAAGATCTGTGAGACAAGTCGCCGAAGTGGAAACCCTTCATATATTTTTCTTTTGCTTCCACCTCTTTGAATTCCTTGACTGTATAGTCACCAATAGTAAGCAGGAGGGTCAGCCATGGTTTATTCTTTCCCTTGCTTAGTGTCTTAGAGAATCCGTTTGTCATTTGGTAACATGCCTCTTGTAATATTAGTTTGTCAGCGATGAACATGGGTAATGCTTGTGGGGCCTTGAATGATCCAAAGAGTCTAGCAGAGGTACCTTTTGCGATGGGGAACAAATGAGCTACCTTAACCAACATCTCCATGGCTCTATTGGACATGCAAGGAGGATCCTCATTAAAGAGGTGGAAGTAGAGTGCAGGAATGAACTTGTCTAAGATGGTGTCAATGTCTTACTTGTACTTGGTGGCCCAGAAAATATTTATATCCTTGTGGATGGGCCCTCCATGTTTACCGTCCCAGTTGTGTGCCCAAGCCTGAAAATTGAACCGTGCACAAACTACATCTAATACGTAGGAATAAATGTAAAATTCGGATGCACATCCCTCCTCTAGTACGTGGGCTGCATTTATGTTTACCCTCAGATATGAAAGTAAAATATGTGACTAGTTGAAATGAGTGTCATAAGAATTTATTGCATACATGAGCAGGACCCATGCTCCACTAAAGGTAGTGGCATCCTTCCTGTCATACATCCTACACAACATAGTTACGACGAGCCTATAAAATTTTCTTAGGACCTCGATCTTGTACTCTTGATCCTTTTTTCCCTTAAACTTTTTAAGGTCCTCCCACCAACCATTCAAGGTCTCTGGTATTGGAATGTCATTGATGGTGACCCACTGAGCTTTGAAAGACTCTTCCCTAGCTGGAAGTGGGTAGTACACATGCACGTCTTTCCCAATCATGTTGGAAAATGGTCTTCCCGTGTGATCCCAGATAACACAGAATTATGATTCCTCCTTCTGCACGATCCATTCGATGAATTCAGTGCATGGGAAGATAGGAAGGTGAGTTCCCACATAGTGATGTTTAGATCTCTTAACCTGAATTTATGCCTAACGGTCTACCAAGTCCTTTAGGAATTCCTTCTTTTTCAATTCTTGGTTGAATTGAGGCCATGACATCTTATCCCCCTTCCTGAAAACACAGGTGATATCTCCATAGATCAGTGGCGGTGGAGGAATGTCTATTTATGATATCTCTACTTTGGGGCTTTTGTTTCTCCTTCGAATAGCTAGAGGCCCCAGGTCACTAGAGGCCAATGAGATAGAGACACACTCGAGCTCAGCTTCAATGTCACCTGGCATATTCAAAAAACAATCCCATGAGAAGAAGGATGGCATGAGAGAAAAAATAACTGACTATAATAACTAAGTCTTTGGCTGCTCAGGCTAGGTCGCTGTGACCAGTGCTAGTCACAACACCTTAGACATCAGATATTGTGACTTTGCGAGGTTGAAAATTTGTGCCTATATGAACAATCTCAACTTTGTGACCCTATGACTTAGCAACTTATCGAATAAGTTGCAAAGTCACGATTGCGTGGGTCATTAAAATTTTGCAACTTTATTACTTAGTGACTCAATGAACAAGTCCCAAGGTTGCAAGGTTGTGGTAGATGTTTTTGAAGAAAAATAGGTGGCCATGACCCTCGGGAAAAGATGAAAAATAATGGGGAAAAAAATATAAGGGAGGAGAATAAATCAGGGTAGATAGGACCACAGGAAGGCCAGGGAGGGTTTCCCAAGGTGGTAGGAGGAAAAGGAGGGATTAAAGTGCTTTCAGGCATGATGGGTAAGGGAGGAATAGGAAAAACATAGTTGGAGTAATAGTGAGGACTGAAGATGGAAACTAGTGGATAGCTAAGTTAATTAACAACCTAGGTTAGGGGCAGGTAGGATTTCAGCCAATAAAAGAAACTAGAGGAGGTTTTGGTGACTTAGATGGGAAAAAATCACACTCGGATTGGCTCGTCAGATACCTCGTTTGCTCCATCGCGCAGGTAGAATGTGACCTATGCAACTGTTTTATTTATAAATAGTTCACATGTGTGGTCATTAATGGAGGTCACAAGGTTGGAAACCCAGCTCAGTTTGGTAGATATGCAACCATGCGACCTTGCGACCTAGCGAACTTGTGAGGTAGCTGGGTTGCAAGGTCACATAGTCACAAAGGTTAGGTTCCAATGCAATTTGTGACCTGGTGAACTGGGTTAGGTCGCAAGGTTGCTAAGTCACAACTCACCGAAGTTTGAAAGAAGAGCATATTTTCGACTTTGCAACTTCACTTCAAAAATATTGAAGTCGTTTCATGGTTTAGATATTTCCTGCCTAAGAAAAATTGTTTGAGGTCCATGGAAGAAGATGGAGCAAGTTTGTCTTGATCAATAGTAGAAGGGACTTTGAAATTTCAAACTGGTGCGAAATTTCAGAGGGTGTTATAGTGGCTACAAGAATTGGCGATTCACTGGTAGAACACATAGTCTCTGCCTGCACTTAATCTTGAGGGGAGCGGGGAGGCTTAACCAATTATTCCTTCCACTATCATGGGTCCCCCTAGCCTCATATTTGGCCTTAGAGTGTTCACTTCACTCACTTTCATAGCATGGAATGTCGTTCAGTGTGCTTTTATTGTCGGAGTCCGGATAGGAGGGGTTAGAGTAACCTCATGGGATTCAAGGGATTCGGTATAGTTATTTGGTACCCTATGTTCGTCTACTGCCAACTAGCCTGATGGGCCCCGGCAGAGTCACTTCCTAGGAGTCACAAATGTTGCTCCACTGCCAGCAAGCCTGGTTAGTACCTTGGCGGAGTTGTTGCATTACCTCTCTGTGTAAGAAGCCTTTCTCAATCCTTTACCCTTTATTTCATGTGCTAAGAGAACTTATTTGTATGCGCTCAATGCACTTATTCATATGCGTTCAATGCACTTATTTGTATGTCGCAAGTACTTCCTGGGTGAACCATGGATCCCGAATTATGTTACTTGCAAGAGAGGTTGCTCCTCGTCTTTTATCTGGGGACCTTTGAATTTTCCCAAATACCCTTTTGCCGTCTAAGGTTGGCCCTTCTCCCCTTCAATCTAGTGAACTATTTCATCATAAATTTTTCTTTAACAACAGATTCTGAGTTGATGCACTAGTTGAGCTACTTACACTTGGAACTTGTGACTTGATCATGTTTCCCCACGAGGTGGCTATACCAGATAAACTTAGGCCATTTTATGTTCCAGGGTTGATTCTTAACAAGCATATATTCTGATACAACTTTCCCATTGATCCTTAAACTCAAGGCACTAGGGAATGAAATTTCCCGAACTTGCTTGAGGCAAGCCAATTATTGAAACAACACAAAAACAAAAACAACGAGAGAAGTAAATCAAAGGAAACAAAACTATGGTATAGAGTGTGAGGACAACTGAGGGGTCGTCAGGTGAAATAATGTTTGAGGTTGTGCCCATTCGCCAGGAGGACCTTGATCCTCCCTTCTAAGTTTTGGAGTCTGTATGTGTATGGACCCACATTTTCTTTGATTTGGAACGAGCCTATCCACAGGGCTTTAAATTTGGTGTGTTTCCCTCTGTCTTCATGAGCCTTGTCCCACTTGACGATGAGGTCGCCAATTTTGAAGACCTTCTTCTCAACAGATTTCTTATAAATATAGTTGGTTAATACTTGTCACTCTAGTATGGTAAAGTAAGGAGGGGAAGAGAACCTTAACAAGTATGACAGAGGTTTACATAAACATACTTCTCTAAAGGAAAAACCACTTCTGCTCTCAATAAGTTGGGATCCCTCTTCCACCCCATGGAATAAATAAGCAACTATGCATAGTTATTTGAACAAATGAAAAAATGAAAAATGAAATAAAGGGCGAAAGAAGGGAAAGGATTCCTGCATAGAGAGGTGAAGCAAGATACTCTGTCAAGGTACTCTCTAGGCTCGTTGGAAGTGGAGCAATGTTTTTGTTTCCAAATATTATGTTCAAAACAACTCTCCCAAATATGTATCTCGGAGCACATGGAGCACAATTATACAAAACTATAGTCAGCTTCCCCAAAATTCAAAACCTTTCTTTCATCTTAAAACTCACTAGATTGTGAGTTCTCCTTCAGGTTTTATGATCGAATATTCTTTCATGATCAGAATACGCATGTGAAAACTAACATATCCTAAAAAACAAGAAGAGCACGTGCATCAAGAAATCACTTGTGTAACAAAAAATCAGAATAGAATCAGGTGAAATCAAGATTTCACCAGCCAAATATCACTCTATAAAAGTAAAAAGAAACAAAATTATGGGCCACGTTGGCCAAATCCTAGGATCTTCCATAAGAACAGTGAGGAGTTTATTTGAACAGGTAGCTTGTCTGGTTTCCACCACTTGATTTCATCTACTTTGGAAAGCCTCCACTCTCTAATTCTCATGGTTTCCACTTTACATTGTGGAACGACCAGTTGTGTTGCGTGTGCCTCACTCTTTAGCAGGGATTTCTTGGACCAATTGAATAAACATAACTATGTAGTTCGACCAAAAACTCATGATTTTCTTTAACTTGCAAAAACCAGAGACCGAATCTTGGAGGGGGGTATGGATGGTTTTTGGTATTGGATTGGGGGGTACAAAATCACTGTGGGTTGTTGGATGCATGATATGGAGCAGATATGAGGAGAGGATGGTGAAAGCGATAGTGGAGTCAGCAGGGCTCATTAACAAGTTAAAAAGAGTGGAACAAAGGCTATGGAGACCTATGGAGAAGGTAAGAGTTAAGATCTTCGGCAAGCGATGTGCAGTGAGCAGGGGATGAGTGATGTGGCATGATGGAGGTGGGACTGCCTGCAAATCTGTAATCGAAAGATTTGCAAATGAGTAGCGAAGGCTAATGGTTATAATGTGAAATGTGAAAAACACAATGGGCAGAGGATGTGACACGGTAGGACAGAGGTGGGGGGCACCCGCATATCGCAGATCACAGATCACAAGGTTAGTTGTGAGAAGTGGAAGGTAAGAGGTATATATTATGGGGAGTGATGTGTGGTGAGCAAGGATGGATGACGCGGAATAGAAGTGGGACCGTCGACACATCGCATATCGCAAGCGAGGATATTTGTTGATAAGAAACAAATGGTGAATGTTATGGCTTGCAGGAAGTGAAGTGCGATTGCGGTAAGGAGTTAAGAGCGTTAAATGATACTACACATATTATATGTAATATATAGTATATGTAATAGTTTGTGGGATGTGAAAATTAACACAAATTTCGATCATAATACCTTTATCGCGACACTTTTCTATTTTGACTACGGAGCTTTCTGCCTAACCTACACTTGAATTTCTTGGCCTTCCCCTTAAACATTCACACCTTTGCCCTGTCATTTCCTTATAGGGACCACTTATCCATGTTGGGTGTGGTCAGAAGCCAACATTGGCTCCATCTTGGGACAATGTGCTGCTCTAAGTGCGTTGAGAACCTGCAGACCTGAATGTCTGTGCTTTATTAGGCACATAAAGTCACAAATGCATACACTAAGCCTGAATTAGAACTAAAACTAAGCTAAGCATGACCATCTATTGGAATGAAAATCACTACCGCACCCTGAAAATCTTGAATGCTGAAATATGAACTATGCTGAAACTGGAAACTGAAACACACTTGAACTGAAAACTGCAAAGTAATCTAAAACTAAAACTAGAAATATGCTCATAGAATTGATCTTATTTACACACCTACCTACCCTAATCTGCTGGAATGGCTACTATTCTAAATTATACAATAATGCTAGCATAACCAAGCAAGAAATTGCTCTAATAACTTTGTTCTTCCACTTTTTTTCACGAAACTTAGGAACAAACCTGCTAATGGTATCTGATAAGAATTCTCAACCTGATCTTCCTTGCAAGGAGCTTGTTAAACCGGAACAACAATAGAAATGTTGAAAAGGTCTAGTGGCTTTTTGATGAATAGTTTCTCAATATAGATAACCACTCGATCAAGATATACTTGGCATATTTCTGAATATTCTGACCCAATCTATCCAACCTCATAACTTGGTACTAGCAGTTGAAAGATATACTAGCAGCTGAAATATTCTCAAACCAATTTTTAACTTCACCTTGCCATGGTGAACAAACATCCTGATACATACCTCATCTTCTTCCTTTACTGATGACTGCAATATAGTGACCCAAGGAACATGGTAAACATGCAACATGAGATCTTCTAGATGATTTGTAATAGGAAAGCAAACCTCATTCCAAACTGCTGCTTTTCTTAAATGTGTTGAAACAAATTCTCTTCGAACAACAGGGAAACATATTGTTTTTCCTCATTACCCACGGTAGTCAAGTGATCTAAGTGTTCTTTATATTTCTCTTTTTCACATAGAATCTTGCATGGTGGCTACAAAATCTCATTAATTTCGGGTGAGGGAACATGATTTTTAACAATCTGTTGTGCTATTGAAAGATAATTTGAGAGATGGTCTTTGTTACACAGTAATTTTTCACCGTCCCTAGCATTCCCCGTCCCGCACATTGGAGGGCCCATTTTGTGACTTGTGAACCATGTCATGCCTTGAAACCATTATCATTGCATTCCTCTAAACATGAGCTTCAATTGCCCTGAAGATATCTCCTTGCGAAAAACCATAAAAACATCCCTTTTTGCATTGGCATGAGTAGCCAGTTCATCACTCGTGCCAATGAGGAAAATCCTACAAAGAAGCCGCGCCAACTGGCGCTCTGTACCAGAGTCACAGTCACGCCAGCCAATTTAAGGAGTGTTTTTTAAATAAGAATGGCGGAAGTTTCGTTTCATCAGACTCAGAAACTGTTACCTATCTTGAGTTGGGATGTTTGGCTCCGGGAGTTCCATGAAAGGGAAGTGGTTTGCCACCTCTCATGGAAGCTTCCTTGGAGATAGGGCCAATCCCACAATTATAGGGATCCCAACTCCTCTTCCTCCATATATAAAAGCTTGCTCATTGCCATTGCAAGCTAGTCTTGAAGTGCCCAAGTTTTGAATCTCCAAGTTCTCAAATTCCCAAGAGCCTTAATGCTGCAAGAGCCCTCATTCTTCCCTTAAGGCTGACTCAAGCAAGGAGACTATCGTCAAGAGACTCTAAGAGAGGCTTGTGTCCATTCACGGAGATCATGGGGATCGTGATCTACCGAGGCTGAGGAACAGGAACACCGTCTCTTCTACGAATCATAACATCGGACTCCAGGTAGGCCTCCATCGTTGGTCTATTTATTGGCAATTAGGAGCTTGCATTGTAGCTTTTGATGATTGTTGCTAGACCTGTGCTGGGCTAGTAGGGATCGCCTGTGTCCGCAGAGGGGATTTACCTCCTCAACAATTTGGCGACTCCACTGGGGATCGTCTAGTTTTGATTGTATCGTTGATTGTTTCGTGGTTTTCCTTGCTTGGTTAGCCTTCTGGGCTGGGTTATTTTGCTGTTTTTCGCTTCCTAGTTTGCTTGGTTATCATTGATCTGCTTCTGGAGTAGTTCTTTTTATTTTTGGTTGAGGAACTCGGCTGGCGTGCTTTTTAGCTCGACAGACGCGCCAATTGGTGCATGTTGCTTTTGTATTGCCTGCGCCAATTGCTTTATGGTGCCAGTTACAACCTCACAGTCGCGCCACTCCTGTGAGGGATTAGGGTTCGCTCAGTTTTGAGCTATCTAGGTCTGGTCAGTGTTTTTATTTTTGGTTTTTCGGCTACTTGAGTATGTTGGAGTCCTGTTTGACTGGGATTTTGCCTTCGTCCTTTGGTTGTTTGCTTTTCTCCATCGATTTCATGTTTTAAGCCCTAGGGCATCTAGTGGCTTTGCGTATCGAGCCCTCCTTAGGAGTTTTGGTGTTTTGTTAGTCCAATCAATTCTCTGATTGCTTTTCCGCATTCTCTTAGTAGTTTTTCACCGTTTCATTGCAATTTTTGGGTGATTGTTCTCCTCTTCATTCAAATTTCGTTTGGTCTTTCTTTGGACCTAGATCACACAATCCATTGGAGCCTTTGAGACTTTTTCTTGGTTTTGAGAGACTTTGGTCGATTTGAGATATGATTGTTTGTGCCATTGAGTGAAACTTGTCTATTTTGCTCTCTCAATATCGTTTCTCAAATTGCTTCTCTTTTTTTTTCGGTTTGTTTAGTGCATCTAGATATCAAACATTGAAAATTGGAAAAAAAAAAATTCTCTTTTACTTTTGGTTGATTAGTGCAAATTGAAATCTTTTCGATTTTACTAGTAATTAGTGATTTGAATGAAAGGTTTTTGATTTCATTAGTTGCATTAGAGATATCATTGATTGTATTCCGATCATTTTGTTTGTGTAAAAACTCTCAACTCTTCTGTAGCTAGTTTTCATCAAACGAAATGATGTAATGTGGCATGTAACTTTGCATTTAGGAGATTTTTTGAAACAACACATTCGTTAGGGCCTGAAAACTGAAACGTAATTGAAGATCAACTTTAAAATCTACTCAATTTACACTAAGGCAGCATTGAAATCTAAAGAAACACATTTAGAGGTTTAGGCTAGAGACGTGTTCCGGCGTCTTTAAACCTAGTAGCTGTCGTTCGCCTTTTGGCTTTAGACAGCGCTAGTATGGACTTGTGCTCCCCGTACCGTCGCGTATATAAAGGGAGACCCCTCTCGGTTTCAATCCTTTATCCATAGGAAGCCGAGTCTGCCGCCCTATACCCGTGATACACCGGACACAACATTCGGGGAGATTGCCTGCACGTATGGAAAGTCCTTGGTTAATTTCTTTTTCATTATTAAAACCAAGGTGTATATTGCAGTTCACGGTTATTTGGTACACCCTTTTTTCCTAGTATTCCCGAGCAGTCATTTGGTCTTTTCTGACTCCCTAAATTTGAAAAGATCGCCAAGCACTTGTCCTTTCACACTTGTGTCAAATCTGAAAGAGATAGAGTCACCTTTTTATCGTTTCTCGACTCTTAAAACATGAAACAGTGAAGTTTCTTATTTTTCAATGTGGTAAAAAATTAATCACCTACGATCACACGCCCTGTTAGAATTTGCTTGTTGGCCGTTTGATTGTGTGCCTTGGTTTTTAGCCCGTGTGCGGTTTTGAGTTTTTGATGGAAACTTTTTCGGAGTTCACCAACCAAGGAATCCCCTCCGATGGGAATCCTAGTCATTTTCCTCCTTTTGGGAATGTTGGTGCTCCTTACATGGCAACGTTGTCCCTTCCTGGGTTAACTGTTGGGTTACCTGTTTGGTTGTTCTCAACCTCTGTGGTTCTGAATGTCTCGACTATTGTTCAATCAGTTCCTCCACCTGAAAAACATCATGTTGATTCCAAGATGGACCTCTCCCCTTCTTTGCCTGTTTCTCTGTCCTCATCTTCTACTTCGCCTGGTGAAAGTCTGGATTCAAGTAATTAAGTGGCTAAGAAGAAGAAGAAGAAGACAAAGAAGAAGAAGTCTAATAAGCGAGAGGCTAAAAGTGCAGCTACTGCTTCTAATGCACCTCCTCTTGATAAATATTCCAACCCTCCACGGAAAGTCAAGTTCCCTTGCATGTTGTGCATGGGAGACCATCTTCTTCGAGACTGCCCTGGAATTCCCAAGGTCCTCGAAGAATGGTCTAACGGTCGCCCACCGTTGTCATTGGCTTCCGAGAGTCAGGTTGGCGGCACATCTTCAACTGGTGCTGGTAAGGCTCCTAAGAAGCAGGGTAAGATTACCAATCCCTATAAGTTGTGTGAAGGGCACCATGCCATTCAAATTTGTTCGTATATGGATGAATCCAAGCGAGTTTTAGACAACTCGACTGTTTCTACACCATGCCTTCCGACTGGTTATAAACAACTTTCTTTGAGTCCTCCACCAGCTGATCCTATGATTGATCAAGAGTCATCCTTGGTCAATCCCGCTCACTCGGAAATTCAAATTCAGGAATCCCTTCCCGACCAAACATTGGTCGTGGGATCGGTTGAACTAGCCCCATCTACGGTGCACCAACTCTTTTCCGTTGAGATTGGACCTCACATCCCCCATGTTCTTCTTATTTCTTCAGATTCCTCATATTTGGAGAAAGATTCTCCTGTCCCCGTATCTCAAGAAGTTGCTCCTCCACCTCCCATGATGGAGGTCTCAGAGGATACTCCTCCCACCTTTGAGATGGAGGTTGTGGAGGATGCCCCTTCTTCTTCCGTAACACCAGGGGAAGACCATCTCGGATTGATGGTGGCCCCTCAAAGTAGTTTGGTTGCTTCCTTTGATTGGAGTCGACTCGCAGGATACCGCCTTCCGTCTTATGTGCCTTTCGAGATCACAGTACAGGCTTTTGGTCTGGTCATACCCAACACCATTATAGACGAAGGCACATCTGTTAGTGTTTTATCATCAACTACTTGGCAAGATTTCGGTTCGCCACCGCTTGCGCCTGTTACGCAGAATCTGTTGGCGTTTAACAGAAGAACGATTCAACCATTAGGGATCCTTCTAAGGTTACCTGTTACTTTGGGAGGTAAAACCGTCCATATGGACGTGATGGTTGTCCCAGGCCCCTTGGATTTCAATCTGCTCTTGGGGCGCAATTACACCTATTCCATGGGAGCTCTTGTCTCTTGTTGCCTATGTTTCCAGATCACCAGTCTAATTTTTATTTTTAGTGCTCTCCTCTGGGAAAAACTTCAACTCTTCCCCTTCTTCATGGAGGATAAGCTCGCCTCACTCTTCTTTAGAATAGGCTAGATACTAGTTTTCTACATGCAGTCCAAAAACCACCATGGGTCATTCTTATTGGAGATTAAAGGTTGTGGGCCCTTTTTTATAATGGATTCTTAACACTTCTCTTCAGGAGGGTCATGCAACTTCAAGTGTATGGATGAGGACCTCTCATTTTTGGGAGGATTAGCTTCTTGTTTTGTGGAATTGTATGCAGTGACCTTATGAGGGGTTGAATCTTCTAATGGCTTATTCTCTTTACTAGCAGGACTGGGAGGGGTCTTTTCTCTTGATATTGACCCTTCATTTGTTCTTACCCTCATGGTCTCTTTCTAAAGGACCTGAGGTCATACTTCTTGTGGAGTTGAGCATGCATGAAATCCACGAACTGCCTACAGTAATTGTCAATATCTTGATCCCCTAGAGGGATTTCCTTCTCTTCTTGCTCCTCTTGTAGGATGAGTTCATCCTCCACATCATCATATTAAGTGAGGAATTGATTCTCTTTACTATCTGTGAGTTCCTTGGCTTGTTCCTCCAACTCCCCTTCCAATTATAGAAGAAGTTGGATGTGATCTTGTTATTCCTTCCTTTCCTGCTACAACAATTGTAGAGGGGGCTTTCGATACTAGGGATTAAACCCATGGCTAGGAATTGTTTGGTTAGGATGAGGAGGGGAATTTTTTTCCTCCAACTCAAGCTTAACCAGCTTATTTGAGAGGTTCTTGATTAATTATTCATTTCTTCAATTCTATACCCTTGAGATTCCCTCTCCTGATTTGAAGTATAAGCATCCTCCTTGTTCCTTTTTTCTGACTTCATGTTATGTCTTACCCGTAAATTTACGAGTAAAAGAAAAGTTCTCTTCTACCTCCAATGCATCAGTCTGGATCTGATAAAGAGAAGGTAGGCTCTACGATGAAATTAGTCCCACAGAAGGTAGGCTCTACGATGAAATTAGTCCCATAGAATTTAGGCTCTACGATGAAATTACAACACGTTTAAAATCAGGAAAGAAGGTTTGTGTATGAAATTAGTGGGGTATATTCTATGGTAGAAATGATATTGAATTGATTAATACAAAAGGAACTATGGGAAACTATTCCTTGTATTCCAATTTTTGAATAAATTACCTACCACATAATATCTAAAATGGACAAAAGTGATGGAAAAAATCACAGAAAATCAACTTAGTTTGTCATATCACCTAAAAAACTAAAAACACCACTTAGAAAGCACTTGCTTATAATTAATAAAATTAATAAAAACATAATAAAGTTTTTTAAACATTATATAAGGGGTAAAATCAACCTAATATAAGTGAATATGATAAGTTTTACCACTTCATTTTCACTTTTACTCCAAATTTGTACATTTTGGGACCAAAATATTCTCAAACTTTGAAAAAGGATTTTTAGAGCTATAACCATTGGGGTTTTATTTCATTAGGACCAAGTGAATCTACATTCTGTTGTCTTCCATTTTAATGTCCATTTAAATTTTTATTTCTATCATAAAATTGAGTTAAAATTTATTTATAGAACTTAGGGTGCACATATGAACTCTCCCAGGGCATTTCAGCATTATGAACCCCGTACTTCTACAACTCTGTAGGAACATCAAGGGGCTCAATGGCACCACCAAAGAAGGATATTGAAAAACCGCTTATTCTCGCTACACCCAGACATCATACTTCTTCAAGAATCCAAATGCTCTCCCAAAGGCATAGAGACGCTCAAAAAACTCGTTTCCCTCTAAGAAATTTAACCATTTCTCCAAAACATGTGCATCTATTTGGCCTTAAAATATGGGGATAGCAAAGTTAACATGTACCTTGAATGGTGTCACACCTCCAAAATTTCCATTGGTTGAAGGTGCCTCATATATTGTTGGAAGTCGTTAAATGATGTGGGAAAATTGTCCATCATCTCATTTATTTGTCACACGAGTGCTTCCTGGAGAAAAAACTTGATAGGATCTCCTTCTCTATCGTCGAGCTCTTTTCTTCCACAATGGGAGGCCACTTGGTTTGGAGAATTTGATTATTCCCAAGTGAAGTTAGCTTGAGACCCAACTCTTTTTACCCTAAACTTGTCGAAGACATGCATCGATAAATAACAAGGAATATATTTCTATTATACCAGTGATCCACGTTGTATAATCAATGAAATGAAAGGAATGAAACACACACATAGAAATATAACACGTTGTATCATCTCATTCATTTGTCACACGAGTGCTTCCTAGAGAAAAAACTTGATAGGATCTCCTTCTCTGTCGCCGAGCTCTTTTCTTCCACAATGGGAGGCCACTTTGTTTGGAAATTTTGATTATTCCCAAGTGAAGTTAGCTCGAGACCTAACTCTTTGTACCCTAAACTTGTCGAGGACATGCATCAATAAATAACAAGGAATATATTTCTCTTATACCAATGATCCACGTTGTATAATCAATGAAATGAAAGGAATGAAACACACACATAGAAATATAACACGTTGTATCATCTCATTCATTTGTCACACAAGTGCTTCCTAGAGAAAAAACTTGATAGGATCTCCTTCTTTGTCGTCGAGCTCTTTTCTTCCAAAATGGGAGGCCACTTGGTTTGGAAAATTTGATTATTCCCAAGTGAAGTTAGCTCGAGACCCAACTCTTTTTACCTTAAACTTGTCGAGGACATGCATCAATAAATAACAAAGAATATATTTCTCTTATACCAATGATCCACGTTGTATAATCAATGAAATGAAAGGAATGAAACACACACATAGAAATATAACACGTTGTATCATCTCATTCATTTGTCACATGAGTGCTTCCTGGAGCAAAAACTTGATAGGATCTCCTTCTCTGTCGTCGAGCTCTTTTCTTCCACAATGGGAGGCCACCTGGTTTGGAAAATTTGATTATTCCCAAGTGAAGTTAGCTTGAGACCCAAATCTTTGTACCCTAAACTTGTCGAGGACATGCATCGATAAATAACAAGGAATATATTTCTCTTATACCAATGATCCACGTTGTATAATCAATGAAATGAAAGGAATGAAACACACACATAGAAATATAACAAAAAGCACAGTGATATGGTGAAAATATAACTTCTATTAATGAATAAAATGGCACAAACTGGTTAGAATGGTGGTATCTATCTCTAAACATAGATAGATGGCAGTTATGTGCATTCACAATTGATATTAAAAGAGGCTAAAGGAATGGCATTTTAACATAAATAAAGAACCTTATAGGTCTAAAACCCTAATCCCAAAAGATGAAACAACAAAAGGTTTGTGGATATTGAGGTGGTTAGTTGGTACATCAACTTCCTGAGGGTACAAATTTTGCATACAATATTTGTTTAGGGTGCATAGTAGCTCAGTAGAAAGAACTATTAAAGGAATACAAATTTCGACCAGGAATAGGGCATGTTATGGAAACTCTTGGCCTCTCGAATTGCCAAAAAACATCATTTAGGACCTCGAAAAGGCCCCTTGATTTTGGGACCCATAAATTATAGAAAAAATGCCAAGAAAATATATAACCATTGAGACAATGGAAGAGGTGGGTGGCAAATGATATCCACCTAGTTCACCATTGTCTATAACGAGATTTTACATTGTTACCTATGTTAAAGTTTAATGGAAATTTTAATTTTAAGTTTGCACTAGACATGTAGAAAATGTATTTGAAGCATTATATGAATTTGAAACTCGATCCTTATAATGTTCACAAGCATACTCTTTGCTTGCTCCTTAGGTTTAATGCTTCACTTTGGCTTCTTCCTTCAAATTTATTATAACTTAATATATTTAATTCATATTGCATTGAGAGATGCATTTTATAGTTTATATATGAGAGAGATGTAATGTGATGATGGTTTAAAATTAACAAGTTATTCTTCTTGTACCCATGGTAATGCATGATTGAATTGATTTGATTTGTCTCTTTAAAAATGTTAAATTCCTTAAGATACCTAACCCCTAAAGCATATAGAAGACTAGGTATTGTTATGTATGAATTCCATCATTAGTAAATAAGGTCTATGTATTAGTATGGACATAATTATTGTGAGAAGGCTTAGTGGAAGGTTCTTCCTTCTCTAAATTTCCTTCCCTAGAATTATCTTAGTGGATAAAATAGTATATATATCCAAGTAAAAGAACTGTAAAAGATGTTTCACATGGATAAAATCTAGAATCATAAGTAGAAGCTCAAAAATCATATGAATAAATCACATAGATATTGACAATAAATATATGCAAATCCAACCAATAGTAGCACATACATATCGATATTAAAGAAAAAGGGAAGTGCAATGTCAAAGGATAGAGTCAACAACACAAAAACATATTTAATTGATATAAAAAGACAACCAAATTGACATCTATAAAATCAAAATTAAAATTAGAAGGGTTGCCAAACACATTATTATATTTTGGATGCAAGTTTTGTAGGATACAAAATGTAAATAAATGTTACAAAATAGAGGACAAAATTTGTAATACATCTCAAATTTTCAATATTAATAAAAATTTTTACCACTCAGATTATAAATGGTAATAAACTATATAAAAATGCTTTAATATCAATACTAAATGTAATATGGAGTTAAAAAAAATATATTTTTTTATGAAAGTTAGAGATAAATTTATTTATATTTGAAATTATTCAAAATTAAAAATATTAATTATGTTCCTGATGATTGATTGGAAAATTAAAGCAAGGTTTAAGCTACCTTGTCATTTTCCAAAGGTTTACGCTACCTTGTCATTTTTCAACTCTCGTCCGAGAGTTTTGTTCTTATAAACCTAAAATTCTCCATGCACGCGGAATTCTGCCTGTCGTTTTCGTGAATTTTTGCACTGCTGTTGAATTACGCAAAATTCTCCATTCGCACCTGTCGTTTTGGTGAATTTTTGCACTGTAGCTGTCGAATTCTTCGACTATAGCTGTCCTTTTGGCGAATTCTTGGACTCTAGCTGTCGAATTCTTGGATTGTAGCTGTCGTTTTGAAGACCTATTTTCTTTTTCGCCGGGATCTAGGTAAATTTGGTGCTACTCTTTCAATAGTCATATGTCCACGAAAACCAATTAGTGTACAATTGTGACTCAAAGCTATACTTGCAAATTTTCATGGTTCAAACAACATCAAAATATTTCTTACACCCGACTAAAAATAGAATGCACTAGTCCCAAACTGAAGCTAGTCAATTGGGGGGCCTTGTGTTCTAGCAGCAGTGCGGGTTTTGCATCTATTTATCATCAAAAAATACTTGTTTTGTATCTATGTTCATTGTTTTCCTTCATTGATTTTGATCAATGTTATTTTTCAATAAAGGTTTTGAAAGAACATTGAGTAAAAATTTAGATAATATGGCTAGGAAAAACATACTGTAGCATTTGGGTTAACCAACAGTAAGTGCTAGATGCCTTTGAAACTATATGTTTTACAGTGCATTATGTGTTAAGGACATGGTATGCTACAGCTAAGTTTCTGGCTTGGTAGGATGAATGCGTCCATTGGTGTGTTATAAACAGTCATACTTGTGGAATACAGAATAATCTTGTCCAATAATATTGTCACAGCCCTGTTTGGTATTACACATATGCTTCAAGAGTTAGTGAGCAAGTCTCTTATTCATTTCAACGTAAAAAAAAGTTGAGAGAAGTTCATCGTTGCCAAAAAAAATTTCAATAGTCAGGATAAGATCAAAGATTGTGTAATATTTCCAATTGCAAAGACATTAACACATATTTACTGTTAGGAAGCTAGTCAATTGGGATTTAAGAGGGAAAGTAATGTAAAATTACACATTTAAAGACAAAGTAGCTGTAGAACTGCTCTTGCTACAATTATATCCTTATTTCTGAGGTTGTTGCGGTCAGAGATTGTATTAGGCCTATTTGTAGGTTCACTTGACTGTGATTTTGAACGTTTCATAGTTGTATTGCCATAGCAAAACATGACTTCAGGATGAAAAAGGTCCACTAGTTTTACACATCATTGTTTAATGTCCAACCCCATGGTTCATTTGCATTTAAACATGAATATAAAATTCAAGAAAAACATTGCTAGACTACCACTACTTTTGCCTTTCACTTTCAGCTGATAAAATAATTTCGCACACACACAAATTTAAGACACTTATTTTTGGTCAATATGAGACCCTGGAAAAACCCGTGGGAAAAACCAGTTTAAAGGAGGATTTTGTTTGCTTTCAATCTCAGAGAGTTTACAACATTAAATACACATCAAGGTAATTATCTCTCCCCTTCAATTTAGTGCCCAGCCTCCTAGAAAAATGTGCAGCTATTCTGGAAATGCATGCCACTGTCAGCCTTCTCTGCTCAGAAAAATATGCCAGTCTGCTTTTCCAGATCTAGAAAACTGTGTCACTGTTTAGCATACAAACCCTTAATTTCGTGCCACTTCTCAGCATACAAAGCCCTCAATTTCAGCACTATCAGATGAGGAATCAGAACCTAACAGTGAATTAAAATCCGATTTGAAGTCCACAAAACCGCATTTTTTGGGCCCACTGGCCGACTGTTTTGGCTCGGCCTGGTTAACTTGGGCCAGGCCTGGTTGGCTGGCTTGTTACCGAGCCGGCCGAGCTGGTACAAAAACCGGCCGGCTGGTAACAAACCGGCCAACCTAGCTGGTTTTGTACCTGGTCGGAGTTGAGTCATCCGTTTTTTAAAACAGAGCCTGATATGACGATACAGGGATACCGGGATACCAGGATTCGAAGTATCGGATACGGGTACGGTGACCCCAGAACAGGATACTTCTGGGATACGTTACATTATATATTATTTTATTAAAAATATATATATATTTTAAGATATATATATATATATATATATATTAATATATTAAAAATTAGATATTTTTTGCACAAATTCATACAAAATTCATTGATTCAAACATAGATATTAGATACTCATGAGTCATACATCATCATTGATACTATAATACAAATTACAATGATACATTGATACACCATACATGATACAATCATCAAATTTACTCAGAAAGACAAGATTGAAGATAGTAAGATACTGTAGTTTTTTCATTAAGTCATTAGAATCAAAATGTGTTACATTATACATAAGAACATTGCCAATGGAAAATAGAAATAGAAAATACAAAAGCAACTACAGTCGACAAGACTACAAGCCTGAAGCCTCAATGAGTCAGAGTCATCAATCCTCATAATCAGCATCACTGTCCTCATCCTGATCATCATGCTCACCACTGCTCTCCTCTGCCTCTGATGCATCCTCCTCCTCTATCATCTCTGCATCTACTGGTGTGGAGGATGACCCCTCTAATCCATCATCAAATGTGACAGGCTCTAGCACTGGCGCATTGAGATCTAAGTTGGCCAATGCCAACTCAACACTGCTGTCCAAACCCATATCATCAGGAAAGACATCCCACATCTTTGTCTTTCCCTTCAACCAATCCTCGCTCTGCCTGTAGATGAGACGAAGGTTGGTGTGCACATACACCATTATCTCTGCCCTGGACTGCTCAAGCCTGCTTTTCTTCACACTATACAAATTCCCATATGTGCTCCAATTCCTCTCGCAACAAGAGGATGAAGTCACCTGAGAGAGGAGCCTCATGGCTAACTGCTGTAGAGGAGGGCTTGCTGCCCCATGAGTTGCCCACCAAGAATGGGGCTTCTTAGCCCCCCTGTCTCGAATCAAATCATAGCCTCCAAATCGCCCCCTGCCAGTGGAAAAATCCGCAAAGGCATCCTCCACCTCATCAAGGGATGCCCTATCCTGCAAAATCCTCCTCAATGCATCTTTCCTCCCCTGTGAGATTTCAGCATCCATGTGAGGATGGAATCTGCGGGAAGGTCCACCATTTAGCCACTCATGGCTGTAGTATTTTGGGTTCAAGGAGTGAGCCAAACAGTGTAAAGGTGTGCAATTCTTGTCCCATCTACTGACAAGAATATCATGTATGATGGTGAAGAAGGCATCAGGTGATTTCTCATACTCTGGGCACTGAATCTGTAAAATAATGGTCCTCACAGACTCAATCATGGAATCCCGTCCCTCATAAACCTCTCCTAGGATGGGTTGGTATGTATCTGCAAATCTGAGAAAGGAAATGATAGGCTCCATGATCTGAATAATTAGATCTACCTTCTCCCACCATATATCATCCAACACTATGTCCTTCACCTTCTTTGAGGCTGCTTGATCCGTCTTTCTCCAAAAAGACCAAAACTCTGAAATAACCATAGACCCAAGAGCGGTCTTGACCTCCCTCAACCTCTTCAACATGATGAATGAAGAGGCAAACTGTGTATCTGCAATCTTCAACAATGATAGATTGTTGTACTCCTTGTAGATAGTGAGGGCATTTGTATGGTTTGTTACAAAGTTGCGGATATGTCATGCATCCTCAATAGTGGCTCCAATCCAAAGCACATCAGAAGCAATAGATTTTAGTGCCAAGTTCAATGAATGGACAATGCAAGGTGTCCAAAATACTTGTGGATATTTTGCTTCCACAATCATGCCAGCAGCCTTGCAAACAGGTGCATTATCTGTAATGATTTGCACACAACAATCCAAAGCTACACTTTCAATAACTTTGAGAAATAACTCACCCATATATTGTGCATCCTTTTACTCTCCAAGTGCATCCACTGCTTTCAAGAAAACTGCACCATTCGTGGATGACACCATGAAGTTAATTAGTGGGTGGCATGTTGGATCTGTCCATCCATCAGAAACAATGCTAACCCCAGATGTTGGCCATGCTGATTTAATAGGCTCAAGAATTTTTCCACCTCTTTCTTTGCCTTTGTCAACAATGTGGTTCTGAGCTTCTCTGACCCAGGAGGCACATACCCTGATGGAGCCCCATGACAAAGAGCTCGACACATCTCAATAAATAGAGGTGACCGTGCAACATTAAAGGATATGAAGTTTTGATAGAAAAGAAATGCAATGGTGAGGTCAAGCTCTTCCCCTTTCTCTTTTTGGAAAATCTTGTCCATTGGAACAACTGCAGTTGCCTTTCTCTTTGCTCATTCTCCCCTGCTAGAAGTCTCAAAAGAGAACTTGCTGCTGCTTTTCCTCAAGAATGGAAGGGGGTCATCAGTCTTGGATTTTTTTTATTTTGCTACCACATTTGCCTCACCAATACTCGCCTCTTTCTCTAATTTCTTCCTATCTGGCGATTCAATTGTTGTACAACATTTAACGCCACAACCTGGAATACCCAACAAATGAGCTTTCACACGGAAATATGTGCCATTGAAATGGCCATTGCAAAAATTGCATTTCCATGTACAATTTCCTCCTCCCTTTTTTGTTGCCCCTTCCTCTCTTGTTGCATATTTCCACAATGGGTATTTGGGGTCAACAATTTTTTTTCCCTGCACATTTGAAGCTACTATTGCAGCCCCACTTCCAATGGATGGAATACTTGCAGACCTTGATGAAAGAGGGACAGGAGGGGCATCTCCAATGGAGAAATTCTTCCCCTTTCTTTGCCCCTATCTTGCTGCCTTTGATTGAGGCATAAATATTGTAAAAAATAAACAAAAACAACTAAATATATAAAACATATGCACGTGCCAACACTAACAACAAACTAAATGCAAAATATAGAGGGACAATGCACTTACTAGATGCTCGAATCTCTTCAAAATAACACACTTGCTCCTTGCTCACACAAGCTCTCCTTCTCACTTCACAAATGAAACACAAACGAAATGGATGACAAAATAAGAAGGAAAAACCGCACTTTATAAAAGAAATCACGCGATTAACAAAGGAATATTGGTAACCCAACCAGCTTATAGATATCCCTGCCAAAACAAAGTCATTTAAAAAAAAATTGATTATAGAATGAAAATATTTAATTGAGAAGTGAAGATAAAGTCTTCACTTGATTTCTTTGATGGTGGAGAAAAGATGTGTTGGTGATTTCTCTTTGAATGGTCTTCTTCAAGGGTAAGAATTAGATCTTGGTTGTAATGATGATAAAGCCTTCTTTTTTGCACTCTTTTGTACCAGTCCTAGGAAAGCTTGGTCCCTAGTCTTTAGATAATATTACTTTGACTTCTTCTTTACATAAGAATATAATTACATAGTCAACATGAAGACCGATCTAGCTATACTTTTCAACATGCTTATGCGTTCACACATAGTACCTGTATAGTACTTGTTATCCATTGGTTGATGACATTCAACTGTTGATTGATAATTTGTTTTTTAATTTGTTTATGAGGGGCAGGCGAGCCCTACAGAGACCCCTCCACGGCATCAGGGGAGCCCTACAGAGACGTCTCCATGAGAGGATGATTATCAGGTATATTGGTTGTTTAATTATGTCATGTTTTCAAGTAGGTTATATTTATTGTTCGTTGTGAAAAATTGATTAATGTGAATTTTTTTTTGTCCTGCACAGGTGGACGCACTCGTTCACCCAGTCAAGGAATCGAACAAGAGGCACCCCAAGGACATGTTCCCATTCGCCCTGTTGCTGGTGAGGGGCAAAGGAGAACAATGTCTCAGCCTGTGGTATTCATCCCACAATTGGATACTTCTCCAGGTAAAATCTAAATACAAATTTATTGTTTGATGTATGTTTAATTTCAAACTTATTGTGGTACTCATGTACCCAAATTCCTAACAATTTAATGTTGTGTATAGTGGTTCATACACACATTCATTACTCGCCAGGGGACCATGGTATGAATGAGGGTCTTATACACGGCATAGGTACAAATTAGATCAATTCCTAGTTAAAATGTTCAATATTACGTTATATTCAATGTTGAACAAGTGAATTTTTTTTTCCAAATGACGTGTTTAATGTGAAAACATTATGCTCCATAGGTGAAAATGTTGGAGCTGGGCTTGGCTTTATTGCTGGTGAGGGGCAAAGGAGAACAATGTCTCAGCCTGTGGGATTCACCCCACAATTGGATACTTCTCCAGGTAAAATATAAATGAAAATTTATTGTTTTATGTATTTTTAATTTCAAATTTATTGTGGTAATCATGTGCCCAAATTCTAACAATTTAATGTTTTGTACAGTGGGTCATAGACACGTTCGTTCCTCGTCAGGGGAGCATAGTATGAACGAAGAGGAAGAGATAGTTTTTCCAAGAGGTATTTTCAAATTACCAAACAAGTTTTTTAAATACAAATTTTTCTTATAAATTATTTAATTTTTAATACGTGCAATAATTTAACATGTTACAGGTGGTGGTGGTCGCCCTCCTAGGGGTAGAGGTCGTAGGGTTCATGAGTTTGCTCGAAATCCGAGCTATGATCCCCTTTACACCCATCTCGGTGATATTCCTGAGCAGATGCCTTGGGAAGATACCATCTCCTTACTTACTGTTGATGGGATGAGGGAGCATTCCCCGAGATTGCGCAATGAATTGAAAAGTTGCGATCTCTCTGCCCCTAGTCAAAATTTTCTCCAAATTGTTTTGCGCAATTTGGAGAGTTTGATAGAGACTTATCGTGGGGTTGGACCATAAACCGAAGTTTTTTTTTACATGATGCGTAGGAGGAGAGCATTAGTGATTGGTATCCACTCCTACAATGAAGTCAAAAGTAAGGTCACTAAAGACATGGCCTTGTCACTATTTGACTTGAGGCCTGAAGACAAAAAACGTCTGAAGATTGCAAGATTCAATGATCCTGATATTGCACCCCATATTTATGAGAAGTTCCTGTATGCATACGGGAAGTTCCCAAATAATGATGAGGTGCCACAATATTTTGTTAGAATGTTGTTTGCTTAGTTCCGAGAGCACATGGACCCTAACTATACAGATACTAGGTCCAAATTATATGGAGCTGGAAAAGGTCGTACATATGAACGACCTAATGCTATGCGAGATGTTGGGTTTAGGCCTCCAGCACCTCGTTTAGTACCTCGACCACCTAGGGTAGTTACACTTCCAGAGGAGTTAGTCCTTATCTCCAGTGCTGCATCAAAAATGAGGGATAAGATACAAGAACATATTGCAGCTGCTTTAGGAGGGGTGGAAGTCGGCTTAGGGACGAGCCAACCTTCATCTAGTGCAGGAGAGCGTTCATTTGTGAGTGTCCCAGATGAAGTGTTAAGGGAGATGGAGCGAGATGAGCTTATTAAGTATGCAGCCTCATGTAGAGACCACTATGAGCAATCCAGGACAATACAAATGCACACCATGGGTGAGGTATGTACAAACAGGTTTTGATCTAACATGTTTTTTTGGTGTATATATACATTTAGTCTCAAAAAACTGACGCCAATATATTTATTTAACTTATGCAGTTTACACCATTCCTAGAACAACATTGTGTTTCCCCTCGTGCTCATTCTGTATATCATGGGCACGATCATGTACAGGTGCCATAGCCATTACTCATTACTATCTATCTATATTTTTGTATGTCAAATTGAAATTGAATTTATGTCACAAATTTATTGGTACGAGTCTTAACATTATGGAATTTTCAGGTTAGTGCTACACATGAAGGGCTGCCTGAAGAGATTATTCCTTCTCAGGTTCCAGTCATGACACAAGTATTGATACTTTTTGTTAAGCATATTTATAGTGTTTATTATATTTCTTTTCGTAAACTTGACTGTTAACATTGGTTTCTACTTTTCAGGGTACAGAGGATATTGACATGATGCAGACTGAGCCTCAAGGAGATCCTGTAGTCTCTGGGTCCGAGACTCTACATTAAACCATGGTAACCTCTTACCCTTTCTTCGTTGCTATGGCATTCAAAAAATATCTGAGAGTGTACGAGGAGATTCACCTGCCTTTTTTGTAGAATTTGTATCCTAGTTTTTGTATCTTTTCTTATTCAATCAATAACTTTTTCCCAATTGTCTATGAAGTTATGGATAACTTTATTCAGTTATCAAGATCATTGTTCAAGGTTTATAGTCAACATTGTTTCTTTGATTATATTTGAATACAATGCAAGGCAGTGAATGATTTCAAATAATTGCTATTTTTATATTTCCCGCATTGGTTTATCATCAAGATTGAGTAAGGTATTTACTTTTAGATGCTTTGGAAATTTATTACCAACCTATTTAGTATTAAGGAGTGTCTTGCTCTGAATTCAAGGTTATCCAATATTTATAGTTTACATATGAACCATAGGGATTCATGTGAAGATTTTCCAATATGTATTCTTGTGTGCTATTGAATTCATTTGAATAATGTCCATGGATATTTTGTCCTATTAATAAAAATTAATGACTACCACATTCACTAGAATTTCTAATATTTTAATGTATTCTTTGAGTACCAAGAATTTCCATCCCATTCCCATTGATACCTAAGACATCCTATTTTAATTTTTTATATATCATCCATATAATTAGGCCGATAGGCCTTCTCTTATGAAAGAGATCACTCTTTTGATCGTCAACACTTTTTATGTGAACATGATACCTGTTCTTGGTTTAAAAAAATGAGACCTGTTTTTTATCTCTTTGACATCTGTCGGCACCATTTTTTACACTCGTTCTTGGTTTACTCCATACTCGTTGTCCCATGTCCACCTGTCATTCTCCTTCGTTGGGTCCGTCCTTGGCAATTAAGGTAGTAGGTGAGCCTGGCGAGAACGGATTCTTGCTAAAAACCCTTACCATCACGCCTAAACTCATTTTCTTGCTTGCTTTGGCTCTGTCCAGGTTCAGCCCTCCGCTGCTCTGTAATTTTTATTCCACCATGACTCTTTTGCGAGGTTGGCTTGTCTGTCACCAGTTTTCTACACGGACATTTACGGGCATTCTGTCATCGAGAGGCCTTGAGCAACCTCTGCATTTACCCAACAAGTTTGGCTCGTCTGTCACCGGTTTATACACGGACATTTACAAGCATTCTATCATCTTGACGTCATCAACAGGCCTTGAGCAACCTCTGCATTTACCCATGTAAATTTTTGTAGATGTTCTATGCTTGAAGCAAATTTACTTTTCTTACAGCAATCACACAAATAGTTAAGTAAAATGCTGATAGAACATATAAGTGGATCTTATAGAAGACAAACCAGAAACAGAAAAATGTGATTGTGCGTTACGGCGGTCAACAGGATGCTTCAACCAGCAAAGTCTCCTTGATCAACCAACCCAGAATGTGTCACAAAAATCCTCCAATCAGCTACCAAGTCAACCCAAGTCAACTCCAGAAAAGTCAACGCTGTCCAGAAAAATCAACGCAGGGCAGCAAGCTAAAAGTCAACGCAGTAACAGTTCGATCAACCTTTTGACCTCGATTTCTGTGCCAATGTGTACGGCCTCTCAAAATCGAATTCTCCAACAAGATTCAGCCCTTTTGGACCATGCGTTGACCAAAGTCAATGCTGGTCAAACTTCCTTCAAAACCCTAGCAGCAGAAATTTGTCCTTCCTCTTGACCGTACAAATTCGTCCTTCTTCTTCACACGTGTGGGCTGGAATTGTCCTCCAAGGAGCTCATACTAAATCAGATGAGAGAAGAAGATGTGTGTTGAGTTGTTGTGAAATGTTCTCCAACTTTTCCTGTATTTCTATCCATCATTGGGGTGTGTGACACATCTGCTCGGGGTGTAAAACCTTAAGGCCGACCTGCACATATAATTTATTATAAATAATAAATTCAAAATAAATGTTCTGCTCATCGGATTAAGATATATTTTATATGGATTTTACACCTCTTCGAAAGAGGAATCCAACAAAAATATTAGCATCTTAATCTGAGCATCACAACATGGAGTTTGGACCTAGTTGTCCAATTTTAACACTCCCTCTCAACTAGGGAGAACTCCATCCATCAGTGCAATCAAACATCGTGCATCATCCCGCCGTAACTTGCTTCGCTGGCCTCTTTATTTCAGAACAGAAGTGGGTCAGTCACAAAGACATCATCCCCCGGCTGACATATTCAGCCCAGAGGTTCGAAACCTCTATCAGACTCACAAAGAGTCTCCAACCAACCCGAAGTTGGTTCATCTGACCCGAAGTCAGGCAGAGGTCCCAGACCTCACTAAACTTGATCCCAGATCAAGTAGTTGGACCGTGCCATCCTAGATAGAGAGTACGACAATCTCTGATGCGTCCATCAGTATTTGCTACTAGTCTCTAGCTTTTCCCACCTCATTGGCCAAATGAGAGGTGCTTCCCATGAGCCCTGAACTCAATGGGTAGGATGCATACGGGGCACAGATAAATGAGAGGCGAACCAGCTCAATAATCACAATGGTGGGGCAGAAGCATTATGAGTGCTTATAAGCTGCCCCCTTGTGACTTCATTGAAAGCTGCCTTTGCAGCTTCTCCCCACAGAAACTTCGGTAGACCCTAGTCACATAGCATGGCACGGGCAGCTTCCACAATAGTCCTATTCTTGCGTTCAGCAACACCATTCTGCTCAGGAGTATATGCAGTAGTAGTCTCCCTCTTAATACCAGCTTCTCTGCAAAAGTTTTTGAACTCATTTGACTCATATTCAGTGCCATTGTCGGTCCTCAAAATCTTGATCTTCTTTCCGGTCATATTTTCCACCAAGGCTTTGAAGGTACGGAACCACATGAAAGCCTCATCCTTCTTCTTCAAGAAGTATATCCAGGTTTTGTGAGAGAAGTCATCAGTGAATGTCATGTAGTAAGAACATCCTCCCAGGGATGTCACGGGAAACATACCAGATAGATCAGAATGGACCAGTTGCAAAATATCAGATGTCTTTGTGACACTTGAGGGGAAAGGTCCCCTTGTATGCTTTCCTTCGGCATAGCCCTTACATACACCTTCATGATTATTTCCAAAGTCAGGCATCCCTGTCACCACCTTCCTTGCTTCGGGAAGGGCCTTGTAATGAAGGTGTCCAAACCTTCGGTGCCATAGTTCGGTTTGTCGGATAGTATCACAAGTCATTGCTCCCAGCGGACTTCCTCCAACCCGGTAGAGTGTGCCAACTCTAAAACCAATCGAGATAGCTTCCTTGAAGCTCTTCTTCCACATGAGCACCTTTCCATCAGAGAATGTTACATTGAACCCTTTGTCTTCCATGGCTGATACAGACACAAGGTTCTTCTTCAATTTTGGTACATAGAGTACATCTTGCAAATGTAGGACTTGTCCTTGAGACAAGTGGAGGGTCACAGTCCCTGTCCCTTTCATGGGGTATGTGACATTATCTCCAAGGATAATTTCTAGATTAGTATCCCTCTCAACCATGTCAGAGAGTGCTTCCTTGAATCCAGTGATGTGTCTTGAGGCACCACTATCTATCAGCTAGACATCCATAGTGTCGGGCAGAGATGTAGCAGAGAGAGCAGATACAAGAATATACTCATTTCTTTTATCAATAGCATTAGACTCCTCATACCTGGAGTTTCTAGACCTTTTAAAAGGTTGATTGTTTCCACCAGAGGGAGCCTTCCTCTTTCCTTTAGATCTGTCGTTTCTTCAATTCCCATTCCTCCGGTTGTTGTTTTTATCATCACTATCGGGAGAATCCTTTTTGAAGGGACATTCTCTAGCATAATGACTAGGCCTATGGAAAGTGAAACACTTACCCTTCTTTTCTTGAGTCCTTGTTCTTCCTTTGTCCTTAGGACCACCAGAGTTCTTCTTTCGAGAATGAGCACCATAGGCAGCATTTCTGTCATTAAGGCCGACCTGCACATATAATTTATTATAAATAATAAATTCAAAATAAATGTTCTGCTCATCGGATTAAGATATATTTTATATGGATTTTACACCTCTCCGAAAGAGGAATCCAACAAAAATATTAGCCACTTAATCTGAGCATCACAACGTGGATTTTGGACCTAGTTGTCCAAATTTAACAACCCAGCTAACACAGGCTAGCTAACACAGGTTGTGTCAACTCTTTTCGATGTTCTTCTCTGATTTTGCACCGTGTCTGCCTTATTACATTTTCCTTGGGTTTTTTGTCATGGTTTTCTTAATGCATACCCCTTCTCTATCTTTCACACCGTTCAGGTTGTATTTGATACTGTTTTCTTGGGAAGAGTTTAGTGGCTTCTCTATTAAACCCTTCACAGGAACAAATGGAAGTTTTCCTTCAGAATGCACAGGTTATCCAACGAGCGTCCTCGTATCCATGTTTTTACAGGTAAATTCTTTCTCGGTTTCATAGTACTATTTCCGTAGAGAAGTTTTGTTGTTTTAAGACTCGACATACCAATCATTTGTGTCTAATATGCTCTATCGTCTTTTCCCAACTCCCTGGTCTTCAATGTCAATCCCTGTCTTCATTTACAAGTTTAATTTTTTAGTTTTACCAAATACTATTATGCCCCGAACTTTTTATTTTTTTGAATTGTGTGTTTCAGGTAACTATGTTTTCACAGTTATCTTGGCGCACTTCCTAATCTCGTTCTTGAGCCCAGCAGTAACCCTTTTTTATTTTCCGCGCACAGGTACCACACACTCTGCAAGTTGATTTAAATATTTTTTTTGAAGCCTTGCAGGCCTGGTTATAAAACATAATCATATGATTATATCAGTTATTTCATGAAAGAAGCCTTACGGGCTCGGTTATTTTATTGATGCATAATGTTAAGGACTCCAGTCTTGAATCTCGCTTGATATTGAATGATTCCGGGGTTTTATAAGTTCTGTGAGGTTATCACACTCATACTTAAGATCTCTCATCTAGCTTAGTAATCTTGCATTTGTTCTTGGCTTAGAGCAACCAAGAACTGCTCGTAATTCTATTTTCATTTTCATGTAAACAAGCATTTTCTCCAGCATGAGGTTATATTGTCGAACTACAAGAACTGGCTTTGCATGGGTTTGGATGTACCTGATTATGACATTTGAGTAATTAGCTTGTATTATCTCATGTATTTCAGTGTTAATTGGCTTGATAAGATATGGTTATAAGAGCTCTAGGGAGAACTCTCTTATTTGTTTGTATTTTTATCTTTTTTGTAGGTGACTGCAGCTCTCGCACAAGCTAGCCTCGAATCTTCCAACTTGATTGTAGGGATTGACTTCACAAAGAGCAATGAGTTGACAGGTAAGTTGTATTACCCATGATCCTGAATTTTGTAAAGTCATAATTTGCATGCAAGTTTAAAATTTTAAAATGGCCAATCTGCCTTTATCTAAACGTGGTTATTTTCTCAAGAGCGCTAGGCACTATATTTTTATGGTCACTAGTATTGTTTTGGTTCTAAACATAAACTTCTGTGAATTATCATTATGGCCTTCGTTGTTGTGTAAAGTTTTACATTTTCATCTTTGTTTGGATCTATACAAACTAGGAATCTTCAAATCCTCTTCGGTACAGGCTTTCTGCACTATTTATAATATATATATTGAGCATGGTTGTTCATGGTGTTTGTGCATTGAGTGTGGTCTTCCTTAATCATGATCACAACCTTCCTTGAATCTTGCCACAGTTTGTTCTTTTTTGGATGATAACAAAATGTAGAATATTCAAATCCTCTTGGGCACAAGCTTTACGCACATGGTCATAATATGGTGATAATTTTATGTAGGCAACAATAAGTGGTAGACTCAAATGGACAAGCGAGTACAAGAACGGGGAATACGATCGATGGAATGAGTGGAAGCGGGTAATCGTATTGATAAAATAGTGTTTAGTGTCATTGTTTTATTTTGAAGTTCACAATATTTAACATTGAACAATATTTAAAGCCCTTCCAGCCATGCTTTAAATTTCTAGTTGAAAAAAATAGGGGGAAGTATAGTTGGTCATAAACTCACAGTGATTTGAAGCAGGGTTAAAAAAGCTTAATTTTCAAGGATGTCTCTCAGATCTTCACTCTTGATACTGCACCTCTGAAATAATTGGATGTTCGTTAAATAGCTATGGTCTTGGTATGATTTGCCTATAATGTCATATGGCATATGCTTTAGTATGATTTTTTGCATTATGAAATTTTTTATTACTTCGGTCATATATGTGTTTCTCATATTACTCTACATTGGTAGAGTTTCCCATATTGGCAATAATGGGTATAACCCATTCCATATACTCTCAAATTTGTGTATGGATTTCATTGTGCAACAGCTGCAATATGGTATTTCTATTACAATATTATAAGCTTGACCTCAATTTCATCATTTGTATATGAATTATGGTATAGTACATGAATATATGTAAGTGCATCCATCAGTTCATATATGGCTTCTCTGCTCTATTCATATTGTCTATATTCATTCAGTTTTGCATTGTATACAAAACAATAATATTCCCCTATATATGGTGTCAAGAATCCTATTCGAGAATGATGTTGCAATGGAGTAGATGCAATATCCTCCATCTAAAATATCAATTATCTTGATCATTTTGGGTCGTATTGATTTTCTTCACAATCACATTCCTTCAATAGTGTCAGCATTCATATATACAGTCACAATTTGATCTTCTTAGCATCATGCTTATCAATGCTTGTTCAATTTATAGAAGAATCAATTTTTTACTTTGAATAACTATAGTAGCATCATTAAAGGAAGAAATTTCGTAGGTATCTGAAGACCAGACCTCCCTTGTGACAAGAATCACTACAAGAAGTCAAGTTGACCATTGGACCTTTCATTAGCATAACTCAAGGATGCATCAAAGAAAATGGTTTAAACGTGAGGTACATGACTATTCAACATTAACTTGACCGATGCATGCTGAATTTGACACAACTCTTATTTAAATTTGCATGCTGAATTTGACACAACTCACTATGTCAATGGTGACTTGTTCCTCCCCTGTGCAGGATGTTGCTAAAGGAGAAACTGTTATTAAGGAGAAAGAAGAAGAGCCGTATGCTTTACAAGAAAAACTTGTCAGTATGGAGAATGTGATTTTCTTCTAAAAATGATATCTGGATGATTTATTAAATTGCAACATTTCTTTTAAGCATTGTAGCATCATGAATTTATTGTATTCTGATGTGAAATAAAATTAATAGGAGAATACTTTACCTTGCTTACTGTTAATCAATGCAAGCACTTTGTCCAGGATCCAGCAGCTCTAGTTCCTTATTGTTACTTTAGTATCATTCTCTTTATTGTAATTATCTCCTGATTTCAGATACTGTTTTATTTTTTAAAATTTTTGATGGGATTCCATAATAATCTTGCTGTTATTGCAGGAGGAGATCCAAAAGCTCATTGATGATCACAAGGCCACACTAGAAGCAAGGAAAAGTGGGTTTGAAGCTGAGATTGAACAACGACAATCCTTATGCAAAGAAAGAGAGGAAGCTTTAAGATTGTTTGAGTAGCTTAAGAAATTGAAAACAGAGTTAAATGTGATTAGGCTTGGCAGCTGAAAATATGATACAGTTGGAAAGATTTATTGAAGGCTCCAAAATTTGTACAAATGAAGGTTTAGTGAAGAAATTAGTGAGATTTAAAGTTGGCTATAAGCCTAGTAAATAGTTCATAGCCTTGCTATCTCTGTAATTTGTACTGCTAGAAGATTGGCAGAAACCAAGACTGAAAATATTTGATATATTTTGGAAATCGCCTTTCGACAGTACAATATGGATTTCTTTTATTCAGATTGAAAAATCTATGTAGTGATGAACCTCATATTAATATTTATTATTATCCATTTTAATTTATGACAATCGTTCAGTATCGCAAATAAGGTGGCTAAAATATATGTTTTTTTTCTTTTTTATTATACATTTTCTATTGTGTTGAAATCGAGTATAATTCTTTTACAAATTTGTGCCAATATTTGAAGGCAATGTGCTTTCTTGTAGTGGTGCTAATGCATGGATGTTCACCGAAAATCTAAAGTAGGAGTTGATATGTGGATGAAAGAGACTGTTAACACATGTCCTAAGTCGGCTAGAAGAAGGCAATAAAACGGGGTTGATTGGCCTGAGAATGCACAATAAAGACAGGAGGTTTATGATAGACAAATAAGCCAGTGACAGATGGGTACACAAGGGAAAAAGCTCACTTTGAAAGTGGACAAGTTCTCTAGGCAAACTTTTCCCTCCTATACCCATCTATCACTACAACTTATTTGTATGTCATAAAACTCCCGTAGCTTGCTTATCTGATGGTGGTGAGTATTCTTTAATATGCCTCCACTGCTCATCTAATTTCACCTTGAATTAGCATTTGCATTACCCAAGTTGGGTCCACCCAATAAAATCCAAAGAAAATTCTGAAGTGCATGATAAGTGTATTGAAAAACACTATCATAACATGGCATTTCATCTCACATTTCCAAAATAAGAAACAACTTTCCAAATTAGGGAACATGTTTCCAGGCCATATCATATGTGTTTCCACATTTCACTGTGTTTTTGGTGATGGTAACAACCATGTACTTGTGTTTCCCTCAACATAACCAAATATTTATATTGGTGCAAAGTTCAAACAGACATCAGTCTCAATTTATTGAAGCAACATGAGCCAGAATCTTCACATTTTGAGGATATTCTGTTACAGCCTTGGTCACTGTTATAAAGGTGACAATATTATAAGGGGTGTCTTCCTATACCTAACTAGGTGTTCATTTTATGTCTCTAGCTTTGGAGATGAGATTGTCTAAGGCTTACATTGTCCTTCATATACTAGAAAGGTGTTACCCACCATGTGCATTTCAAACACTTTAATCAATCATCATCAATTCCATCATCAATTAGTTCCATCCACTCGGGATTGCAAATCATATTTGAAAAAATGGAACCAAAACCCATCTTGTGGTCAATTCAAGAAAAGACTTCAGCCATAGCAATATTGTTGTTGATCCTACATGATTTACAAATGGACCAACAGGTCATAAAATAAGGCATCATGGCAACAATAAGGAATGGAAGCAACTAGAAATGTACATAAGCCTGGAATAGTAGTAGCCAAATTCAAGATGGAGAAAAGTCCAATTTCCTTAGTCCTCGGCATTAAATTATATTCAAGATGAGCACTAGATGATGAGATGAGACTTTGAGGCTCGTAGAGAAAAATCCCACACAAAATCGAGTAGAACATGTAGTTGTTATAGGTTATCTTACTCATGTCAAATTTGTGATCAATGTACTGTGGTACAGGTGGGAAGTTCTTTTCTTGTTTGATTTTAATAATAGAGTTCTGGTACACGACACAATTATAGTGAATGTGTTTTCACATTCACAAATTTATGCCACATTCACTGTAATTACACAAAGTTTGTCATTTTTTTAACAACAGTTGTGGTTACAATATAGTTCAAGCAGTTGAAAAATGTTAATTCAATTGACATATAGCACACAAGATTGAATGAAACGTTCTCATAAGTAGAACATTTTAAAAGTGGGTGTTTCCCATCTGATGTAAAATTTTAGTTGTAAAATTTTACATGGCCATTGTTTCAAAAGCTTTCTTAAATATCCCCATCATTTTTTTTAGTGTAAAGAATCAAAGATTAATTGAGATAGATTTTATATTAATAATATCTTTGTTTTCTGGCTGTTGACAAAATGGAACCAAAATCCACCTTGCGGTCAATTCAAGAAAAGACTTCATCCATAGCAGTATTGTTGTTGATCCTACATGATTTACAAATGGACCAACAGGTCATAAAATAAGGCATCATGGCAAAAATAAGGAATGGAAGCAACTAGAAATGTACAGAAGCCTGGAATAGTAGTAGCCAAATTCAATATGGAGAAAATTCCAATTTCCTTAGTTCTCGGCATTAAATTATATTCAAGATGAGCACTAGATGATGAGATGAGACTTTGAGGCTCGTAGAGAAAAATCCCACACCAAATCGAGTAGAACATGTAGTTGTTATAGGTTATCTTACTCATGTCAAATTTGTGATCAATGTACTGTGGTACAGGTGGGAAGTTCTTTTCTTGTTTGATTTTAATAATAGA
Source organism: Pinus albicaulis (assembly GCA_034641835.2). NCBI lineage: Eukaryota > Viridiplantae > Streptophyta > Pinopsida > Pinales > Pinaceae > Pinus > Pinus albicaulis. The sequence continues at coordinate 196,601,246 of CM076582.1, forward strand.
GTTCTGGAGCAGGACACAATTATAGTGAATGTGTTTGCACATTCACAAATTTATGCCACATTCACTGTAATTACACAAAGTTTCTCTTTTTTTAACAACATTTGTGGTTACAATATAATTCAAGAAGTTGAAAAATGTTAATTCAATTGACATCTAGCACACAAGATTGAATCACACGTTCTCCTAAGTAGAACAGTTTAAAAGTGGGTGTTTCCCTTGTGATGTAACATTTTAGTTGTAAAATTTTACATGGCCATTGTTTCAAAAGCATTCTTAAATATCCCCATCATTTTGTTTTAGTGTAAAGAATCAAAATTGAGATAGATTTTATGTTAATAATATCTTTGTTTTCTGGCTGTTGAAAAAGTCCAAAGGAATTTTATTTTTCTAGTCTTGGTTGAGAGATATTCTTGCAAAAGCAAAATAAACTTTCATCTTTGACTGCTTTAAATTCCCTAAGCATCTATGGTCTTATCTTGTATGTATTTCTTGCTTCTAATTTTCTTGTGAGAGACTAAACTCCCACACTCTACATTACCATAGTAGTACTAGCATGATGAAGATGTAAATTATTTTTTCCACAACTATTACACTGTTATCCTTTCCAAAACAATTGTCTAGTCTCATCTTGTTTTTTTCTTTGGTATTGTTGCACTTGCAAACTTATTGGGGAATAAATTCAATGATACATAACTGTAGTGTTCTATTTTAGTAAAACTTTCAAGATATTGAAATGGATTTGGCTAAAAGAGAGGACTCTTTTAGATCTAGTTTCACATTTATTTTAAATTCAAATCTGAACCAGTAAAGAAGCTAAGAATTGACAGGTTTTTGGTCACCATCATGACATTGACACTTCAAGCAACATTATATTGACTAGATAGAGTAGAAGGATTATATTTATGGATCCATATATTTTTCTTTGGAAATCAACCTCCAAATATTATCAAACTTTTTAATATCTTATTTACACGATATAATTGCACTCTAAATGCTTTGGGATATATAATCTCCAAAATTTACACACTGGGTGTTGTCACTAGTAGCGACTGTCACCTTGTTACTAAAAAATGGGTACATGTGTTATGATATGGAAAGTAATGAGACAATTTTTTCTCCATCAAAATACTTTAATTTGATATTTCAAAGGTTGAAATCAAAATATACATAGTATTGTCTTTTCAGATCTTTCTGAGCCTTAAGGACTCTACAATATCACAAATTCCAGTGTGTCATCTATTCCAATTAGTTACACTCTTCCTATATCAATTAAGACCCCAGAATGTGCATTAAAACACCAAAAAGGGTACATACGTGAGGATTTTATTCCTTTCCATCCTCATAACTTGCCATTTTAGGATTACAAAGCAAAACAAAACTCCTGAAGAAGTTAATACTAGAGAAGAAACAGTTTTGTGTGGAGTTCTCCATACTTGAAATCCTTCATAGAAAAGGGTCCCTTCCTGTAATCAAATAGCTTCTTTAAATAACCCGTCTGCTTCATAATTGAATTCCCTATGAATATGAGAGAAAGAGATCTATGTAAATTTGTTTTTTCTTCAAGTTCCCTACTTACAAAAGGAACAAGAACCAAATTATCAATTATACAGTTACCATTTTCCCATTCCATTAGCATCTTTGATTCTCTAGAGTCTAAACACTTGTAGGGAATACATGCCTTTTTCCACTGCACATTTCATAAGAAACCATAGAGCCAAACAGTTAGCACTATTGTTTGTACCTTGTCCAACAGAATACCACAGGATAAAATAATTATTTTATGATAAATATAAAATGCTGCCAGAACCACACATACCTAGAATTCCTTGACAGGATATTTGCATAGAAGTTTCCCTTTGGAAAAGGATCTATTGCTCCATAGAATCAAAGATTAATTAAGATACATTTTATATTAATAATATCTTTGTTTTATGGCTGTTGACAAAGTCCAAAGGAATTTTATTGTTGTAGTCTTGCTTGAGAAATATTCTTGCAAAAGAAAAATGAACTTTCATCTTTGATTGCTTTAAATTCCATAAGCATCTATGGTCTTATCTTGTATGTATTTGTTGCTTCTAATTTTCTTGTGAGAGACTAAACTCCCACACTCTACATTGCCATAGTAGTACTAGCATGATGAAGAAGTAAATGATTTTTTCCACAACTATTACACTGTTATCCTTTCCAAAACAATTGTCTAGTTTCATCTTGTTTTTTTTCTTTGGTATTGTTGCACTTGAAAACTTATTGGGGAATAAATTCAGTGATACATAACTTTAGTGTTCTATTTTAGCAAAACTTTCAAGATATTGAAATCGATTTGGCTAAAAGAAAGGACTCTTTTAGATCTAGTTTCACATTTATTTTAAATTCAAATCTGAACCAGTAAAGAAGCTAAGAATTGACAATTTTTTGGTCACCATCATGACATTGACACTTCAAGCAACATTATATTGACTAGATAGAGTAGAAGGATTATAGTTATGGATCCATAGATTATTCTTTGGCAATCAACCTCCAAATATTATCAAACTTTTTAATATATTATTTACATGATATAATTGCACTCTTAATGCTTTGGGATATATAATCTCCAAAAGTTACACACTGGGTGTTGTCACTGGCAGCGACTGTCACCTTGTCACTAACAAATGGGTACATGTTTTATGATATGGAAAATAATGAGACAGTTTTTTCTCCATCAAAATAATTTAATTTGATATTTCAAAGGTTGAAATCAGAATATACATAGTACTGTCAAGTGCAATAGCTTCATCCAAAAAGGACTTTGAAAGCCATCGCTTTAACTGAATCTGATGACATATAATGTGGCCCTTTTTCCATGCATCATAGCAATCGGGTGCTTGTAGGTCCTTGAGAAATGAATACACTGCCTTTGAAATGGGAAACCCTCTTGCATCTTTTTTTCTGTGCAGATTCACCTTGTCTGAAATGAATATACATAGGATGTAGGAAAATCTAATTTAGTTAAAATATGGCAGGCATCCTAACGAAAATAAAAATAAAAGACAGAATTTTACTAGAAGGAAAGAAAGTGAGCTCCAAACCATAGCTTAATTAAATAAATTAGCTAAGCAAACCATACACAGTGACTATGCTGGCAAGCTGAGGAATATCTTCTTCATCAAGAACCAATCTTTGTATATCAATAAGCCAGACTGAGAGGGATGTCAATGCAGCACCAACAGACATTCTGATATTGTATCTACAGCACCAACAGACATTTAGGAGGATGTTCACAATTGCAAAATTGAATAAAATATACAAAAGTTGACACACACTCAAGACATTTTATTTTCTTACAAGCAAAACGATATCAACAGAGTCTTTGTAGCCCTGGAAAATTATACAATAGATAAAAATCAAATCGATGAATATCAAGAAAACTCAAATGCTAGTAGAGACATGCCATTGTCTGTGCCCAGGAAAAGTTTTTCCCATCTTGGATCTTCATTCAGGAAATGACATGAAGGAGTTAGAACTTATCTCCTAGTGAAACTGTTTTACCTTCAAGAAATTTCTGCGTATCTAAGCTCTTAGAAGAGGCAGATTTGGCAGATCCTCAGGAGCCATGTTACAATGCAGCTTCTAACAACATTTTATTGCAATAATATACACAACCAATCTCGGTTGCTAGAAACATAAACCCCTGCAATTTCTTCTTGATATCATCTATTGATCTAGATATAGATATTGCATAGAAATTTAGATGTTCTTAGGTGGTACAGGTGGGACGTTCATATATGATATATGAGAACAAGCAGCAACATCTTGTGATGTGAAAAAATTCTGAAACTCATCTTGTGATGTACAAAAATGACGAAATTCTTCAAATGGACAGTTTAGATGGAAAATGGCTAAACATGATCTTCGTAGATTGAACTAGAATACTGAGGTCATTCTGTGCATGGATATCTTATCTACGATAATGAGGGGGAAGTTCTCTACGTCTTTTAGTCCAACTAATTAATTTTTCCCCATGTTTAGGTTATACTTATCAGTGATCACCTTATGGGAAGCTCATTCAGCACAACTTCTCAACAAGTAGAACTGCTTCATTCACACAGAATATCTGTGCATTAAGGAATTCCCAACAAATACTAGAGAGGCTGTATGCTGTGAGTTTCCCAATGCAAACATCAAAAATTGAATGTCCATTGAAGCATGTGAAATATATAACAAGTAGCATACGTATATGTTTGTGGGGAAAGAAACTTTTTTGATGTGGGGAAAGAAACAAATGGCATGGTCTAGTAGTAAAAAAGTCTCATAATAAGATGTTTGTGCTGAACTCTTGCCCTGTTACACAATTTTGTAAACATGTGAGATGCTTAATTTATTCTGTATAAGATGGTTGAAATCCCACCATGGCTATTAATTATCTCTAGAAGAAAGGAAGGTAAAACAACATGTATTCATTCAAATAGATTGCAATCTACTAAGGTGTCTTCACATGAATGGCATGCACAGCAACATTTCCGGATGGATTTTGTTAAAGGCTTCCTGATCTGTATGCTGAGAGAGGTTGTATGCTATGATGGTTGAAATCCCACCATGGCTATTAATTATCTCTAGAAGAAAGCAAGGTAAAACAACATGTATTCATTCAAATAGATTGCAATCTACTAAGGTGTCTTCACATGAATGGCATGCATAGCAACATTTCCGGATGGATTTTGTTAAAGGCTTCCTGATCTGTATGCTGAGAGAGGCTGTATGCTGTGATGGTTGAAATCCCACCATGGCTATTAATTATATCTAGAAGAAAGCAAGGTAAAACAACATGTATTCATTCAAATAGATTGCAATCTACTAAGGTGTCTTCACATGAATGTCATGCACAGCAACATTTCCGGATGGATTTTGTTAAAGACTTCCTGATCTGTATTCTGAGAGAGGCTGTATGCTGTGAGTTTCCCAATGCAAACAATGAAAATTGAATGTCTTTTGAAGCATGTGAAATATATAACAAGCAACACTAAGGTGTATTCACATGAATGGCATGCACAACAACATTTTCGGATGGATTTTTTTAAAGGCTTCCTGATCTGTATGCTGAGAGAGGCTGTATGCTGTGAGTTTCCCAATGCAAAAAACACGAATTGAATGTCTTTTGAAGCATGTGAAATATATAACAAGTAGCACTAAGGTGTCTTCACATGAATGGCATGCAAAACAACATTTCCGAATGGATTTTGTTAAAGGCTTCCTGATCTGTATGCTGAGAGAGGTTGTATGCTGTGATGGTTGAAATCCCACCATGACTATTAATTATCTCTAGAAGAAAGAAAGGTAAAACAACATGTATTCATTCAAATATATTGCAATCTACTAAGGTGTCTTCACATGAATGGCATGCACAACAACATTTTCAGATGGATTTTGTTAAATGCTTCCTGATCTTGAATCAAAACCTTGATGAATCTGCATCATAAATTATGTACCAACACACATCTAAGCATCCACATGTCAATTTATTTGTTCAAGAAATCCACAATATAGTCTTAAACTATATAAAGTCCAATGCATTGTAGCAATTATATGTTCTAACCTTAGAATCAAAGTTCATTGTTCATCTTGAACAATGTGTTCCACTCATATGAAATGTGCTAGTGACAAATTTTCCAAAATGGCATCATGATCATCTATCAATAACCTCCATTGTTGCTATTTTTTTCTACTCTTCACTTGCTTCAACTGCAGTCGAGTTTCTATAACCAAGTGACTATATTGGGCATAAATAACCTCTGGCTAGTAATCTTGAAAAATAATATGATCTTTACATTTCTTTACTTCTTCAAAGAAATGTCCCATTAACACCATTGAACCGATTGGGTATGTATAATTTGATGGATCATTATACTCTTGCAATAATGTGGATTTAGACATAGTGCATCGTAATAAATAATAATGCACTTTTTCTTGATTATTTTCTGGTGCAATGACAGCAAAGACATCACCTTCTCTAACCATATCAGAGACACGATCATTATCATTGTCAATCATAGCCACTTCATTGTCCATTTCCTTGTCACTCACGTTTCCAAATGGGGGCAATGGTGTCAATTGTTCAAGTTTCCATGGTTGAACAAATTTCTTAATTTGGTTTTCACATTCATTGATGGACTCTGTTTGATCAATACATGCATAACAAAAGCAAGAGCACTTTCGTTTCTCAATGCAATGTATATTTGTCATGTCCTTAATCCTAATTGAGTGTAAACTTATTATTTTAGGGATTACACTGGAATTATATGGAAATGATATATCAACATCACCCATTGCAATATTCCAAAAGTACCTGCTTGAGAAAAAGACACACATATGTATGAGTCAAATTTTGAAAAATATTAAATATTTTTTTGATAACAAAATACGTGCACATATATGTATACACATATATATATATATATATATATATATATATATCTACACATGTATAATATATTTTTAGTTAAATGTGTATGCTTACCTGTGCACATGAGCCATCCTTGGGTTTGATACATGACTTAAATTTCCCTTGCACCAATTAACAACATCTAAAGAATTTGCAAGTCGGCAAGCAGAGTGATTCAATTGATACCTCCTAAGTGCACGTTTTACGCATGCCCCAGTACCATCATGCTCTCCTTTTCCATGCCCTGTCTCAAAGAAATTCCATGTATGTCGAATGTTGATTTTCCTATGAAGACGAGACAACCAATAGAACGATCTTGCTGATTTAAATTGACCAGCACAACCATCTGACCATACCCAATGTTCTTTAAAAGTGACTCTTTGTTTCAAAAAATCATTATAAATAACATTAAAACAATGTTGAACAAAACACGTGTCATGTGTTCGATCATCACTGATGTAGAAATGGTACTCCTTAATCACCTCACGATTATTTTCATCGCTATCAAAACCATCGACAACAAGCTCTGCGTGTCTATACAAAATATGCACAAATATCGATACTTGGTCTGAATGATAATACTCACTTTGTATCTCCTTTTGTGGACTAAACGTGTAATTCTCAGCGAAATCAACCACTGATAATATTTTTCCTTTTGGGAACACCTCACGTGATTGCTTGAACTATAAATCCTGCCATCGTGCTATATGACGATGCTTAATATATTTGTATATTTGCACCCTGAACTTCTCCATAAAAGATGTCACTGGAATCTCGTCATAAAGTAAAGTGATCTTTTTTGATGTTGTGCTTGAATCTGCAACAGGAGTGTAAGTAAAATATTCATATCTCTTCCAATTCAGACTGAGATTTGACAGTCTGGGATCATTAGGATCAATGGGATACTTTTCATCATAGAGTGCCAAATGAGAACATTTGTCACATTTTCTTCCACCAACACATTCCTTTTTATAAAATAATTCATTATTCTCTCGTGGAAATAATATCTTTGATAAAAATTCATGAACACTTGAAGGAGGAGGGTCATTTGACCAATATTTTATGCCAAAATTTACAAATGTCTCATACAATAATTTGAATTCTACATGGTATCGACAACAACATGTGTCTCGAACAGTGATAGGCCTGACATACCATGGTTTAAGCTTCACAAATGTGCTAAGGTAAATATTCACATCAATATTACTCTCCATAAAGCTCTCGAATAATTCTACTTGACTGACCTGTGTTATATGTTTGGAATGAGATTCATAAACTCCCTTAGATATACGGCGTCATAGTTGATCCTTTTCATTTGGCGACACACAAGAGTTCGAATCCCAAAACTCTTTTACCCTATCCCTCACACCATTAGGAAGTATATCATGATATGGACGCCTGCAGATATTAGCCCAACATGCTCCTTCATCATTCTCATCTATTTGAGTTCTAAATTTTGAATGCCTCCATAAAAATTTTCTTGATGTTTTAATCAATTTTGAAGTTGTTGACATCAACCGACTTGATGAAGTTCCTTTCGCAACTGCACCTGTTAAAAGTGCTCTACGAGCATTATTTGCAACATTAGATCGCCCTTTGGCTAGTATGCCAAGCGCCGATGTCACATTTTTTGTTACCATTTCATTTGCTAAAACCTCTTTTTCACTTTTAATGCCCAATAATTCCACAGCATTTGTGAGAGATTTGTGCTTTATAAGTCCACGTAATAGTTGATCTTGTGCTATGATAGATAAACCTTCAAAAGTATGTTTCAATACAGATTTTACTTTATCTCGAACTGTCCTTTTAGCCAATGGTGGTCCCAATTCTTCAATTTTAGTTGCATCCATATTTTCTAGAAACTTGTAGTTGTATACAACGTTCTTGGAACTTCCAATTAATTGCAGTGAAATTGGATGTGTGGTTGCTTCTTCTTGTGGTTCTGATGTTGTCCTTGCATAAAAAACAATATTAAAACTTCTAATTTGAAATTTTCATGTATACATATTTTTAATTTTAAAACTATTTTGAACTACAATGTTAAAAATAAAAATAAAAACAATTTATTCAAATTGAAGAAACTATTGACTCACCAGTGACATCAATATCAATATTCTCTTGGAAATTTGTGGTAGTATTTTCTTCTGGTTCTCATGTTTTCCCTGCATAAAAAAAAATATTAAAACTTATAATTTGAAATTGACCTGTATATATATTTTTAATTTTAAAACTATTTTGAACTACAACATTTAAAAAAAAAAATACAAAATTCAAATTGAAGAAACTAAATTGACTCACCAGTGACATCGATATCAATTATATTCTCGTTGACAAGTTCCTCAACATTTCTCATTTCCTCGTCATTGTCATGTACCTCTACATCTATTTCACGATGCTCTACCTCCACATTTCTTTCATGCCTTAATCTTTCCCTTTCCTCTCACAATTTTTTTTTTTAATTTCTCATTTTTATCCTTTAAATCTTTTCTTTTTCGATCGTACCTTGATATGCAATTCCTTTGGTTTCCCATGTTCACAAAATTGGAAACCTAAAATCCAATTCTATTTGGACCAAATACCTAACAAAACATAAAGAGTTTAGACTAAGTACTTCATGATTTCATAGATTGCAAGATTGCAAAAATACTCCATGTCTTCATAGATACATTATGAAAAAATATTTCATGCATGCACCCAAAAACATTTCAAAAAAAAAATTTGCACCCACAAAAACTTTCAAAAAATATTTCCCACCCAAAAAACTTGAAATTTTTTTTTTTGCCAAAAAAAAAATTGTACACAGAAAATAGATTGGAGCACCCACACTAGATTGACAGTCACCCCTAAAAGCCAGGCTCAAGAGGGAGAGCTAATTAGAAGAAGGTTGGTAAGATAGATCAACCTTTGGTCATTTCCCCTGGCCGAAAAACCCCATCGGCTAGCACCTATAGCCTCAGATTCCATCGGATGATTGGGTCATTAGGACATTGGCCAAAGCCCAATAAAGAATTGAAACAAAAACCCTCCAAAAAACAACAATCCTAACACATGTGGAAATCCAAAAACATTTTTTACATCGATGTCAGGTGGCAGTGACATGGATGTCATAGTTTGGCAATGACATAGACCCTACACCTATATTTGAACCACTTAAGGGAAAAGTATTGACAATAGATTGTCCCATTTGTCCTGAGGATTGTAGAGGAAGCGAAATGTTCCTTGCTACCTGCGTGCTGATAACACTTCTCCCTGGTATAGTGGCCAAGGGGTTTGAACTCAACAGAGGGTTCCAGCCGAAAGGGTTGCAGAAAGGTACCGAAGTAGTAGTATTCATGGGAGGAGCTACCGTGGTTCCCAATGCCATCACGGTAGGAGTAGATGCCGAAGGGTTCGGTAAGCTACTGGTAGTTGTGATGACCATAGGGTTGGGATTAGGTATATGTTGACTAGTGGGGTTACATAGTGATGACATAGAACTGACCACTGGCGGGGAGGATGGTGGCAAACTTGGGATGGTCGCCATTGGCATCGACCCTGTGGATGCCGGTGGTGAAATGGATGTTTGTGCTGCCGATGACATATCTTGGCGTGGTGGAATCTGAATTATCACAGGCCCCAACGGATCAGTGAGCGGAGGATTGTAATGAGGTACAACCCCTTAAGTGAAAGGGTCCTCCAGAAATTCCGGATGATACGAGGTTATGTGATAATCAATATTAGTCGGAGGAGACTGCTCTTCCGTAGAAGGCCCGGGTTCACCAAGGTTCAGTTCTTCCTCAATAGTGACAGGAGGTAGGCCTTGCTGTCGTTGGGACAGATGGCGTGGGTCAGGGGACCGGTTTAATTTTAACAAATTTTATTAAATTGTGATGTATTATAAAGTCTCAATGACAGTAACCACACACCTAAAAAAGAAAAAACAAAGACTCTCTAAAATCAATCAGCAAGCAGCCAGAATAGGGTGCCCTGTCTGAGTACTACCGTTTGCTGGTGATGAAATCCAGTATCACAATAGTATACAGAGAGGGTTGGTCGAAAGTACAGTTACGGTCACTCTAGAGCTTTGCCCGAACCTCAGACGATAGGTGTAAGCACTCTCGTGAAGATGAGTAACCTCCTAAAGAATGAAGACAGAGTGGGTCCGTCTGTTTCAGGTACCAGGACAGCCCGTCCCAGTCACCTTGTGTAAGTCCCTAAAAAGTATGGCCACTAAAGATACCTCAAATCATAGACATCATCAGGGGGGTCCACGGTCAAGGATAGTGTGCTATATGGGCAGAATACCTAGATTCCCGATCTAGTTTCGACATCCCCGAAGGGAACCCCAATATATAACACACCCACAGGATGCAGTCGAAGGCGAGCTACCTTCTTGTGCACCCAAGTGTTGTCTCGCGCTGAGCTCCGGTAAAGGAACGGTCCCGATAATATGAGTGCAGTAGGATTTCGCTCGTTAATGACTCTAGTTTCAAGTTTTGAGATCTTGGGTAATTTTCTCACTGTTCCTAACCCAAGATCCTAGCCTGAACTACTGTTTGTGTGAGCTCAAAAAGGAGTTGATTGATTTTATTATCGCTTTATTCTTAATGTACTTGATTATTAGTCTTGTGGAGGGGGAGTGGACGTATGAAATATAATGAGGCTCTGACTCAAGAAACCATGCAAAACATGCTCTAAATATTCAATTCGATGAAGAGTATTTCTACAAGGAGAGGTTTCTTTTCAACATCCATGCACTAACATTCAAATAACTCAGCTCAGCTTTAAAGATTCAGACTTCTGTTTACCTCTTCTTAACAGTCTATAGAATGAAAATTTCACAATTAACTCATCTAGATGCAGAAAAATGATAAAAAAAAAAAAAATCTCCTTTTAAAAAGTGAATTCTTTTAACACTAACTTTCCAAACAAGAACAAATAAACAGAAATGCCAGCTTAGTAGACAAACACAAGGATTCAGTCAGTGAAAGATACTGATGGCCAAAAACTCAGCAACCAAAAACACAATCACGGGAGTGAACAACAAGTTTTGGCTAAGTAACGCATTGTCTATGAGTAAATACAATGTTATATAACGCACTGTATTTAAGCAGAGACAACGTTATAACGCACTGGAAAATATTCAGAAACAACGTTAACTAGGGAAAGGTTCTTCAGATGGCCAAACAGAAACATGATTGAACTCTGCGAGCGTTTGACATGTCTACTGGGCATAAAAATTGGTCGGAAGGATCTGTGAACAGAGGAAAGAATAAAGGAGGGAAGAAATAGTCCGGAAACTATGGGAAAAATCCCTAGCGAAGTTGCCAATTTTTTTGTTAAGTTCCTAGGGACTAGTCCCATTGGACCATCAACTAATGAGCCACAACAACTCAAGAAGATAACTAGTGGAATCCATGATACCTGAGATTCAATAAGAGTTGTTACGACCATGGTTCTCACCCCAAGTCACAAGAAACTACGCATTCAATAGTCACAATAGCTTCAACTATTGTTTTAGGCACTCAAATTATCAAAACAAATTTAGGTTGGAACTAGTTCAGGTTTAAATCTCTCTATTCGCACCTTTATAAGAAAAGATTTATTAAAGGGTTTTCAAGGATATCCAATTCCATCACTTCTTTGCAAAAGAAGGGTGTAAATTTTGAACTATCACCTAGGTGTCATGAAGAATCCTTTCAACATTTATAGGCTTTTCTAACGAGTGCACCCATATTGAAAATAATAGATCTGAATGAAGACTTTCTTGTGTGCACAGATGCATGTAAGGAAGGATTCGGTGGAGTTCTCATGAAAAATTGGCATGTAATATGATATGAGTCCATAAAATTAAAAGAACATGAGAGTAGCTATGTTCCCCATTATTTGGAGCTGTAAAATATCATACATGCTCTAAAAATGTGGAGGCGTTAGTAACTCATGGGTAGGAGATTTGAATTGTAGACTGAGTACGGTGGTTTGAGAAATTTGTTTGAAGAACCAAATTTAAATGCCAAACAAATTATATGGTTGTGATATCGGTTGAATATGACTTTGAGATTAAGCACATAAAGGGGAAGGAGAATAAAGCAGTTAATGCACTCAACATAAGGGTGCATGCTATGCATGATACATCTATAAGAGTTTGCAGGTATGATTTAATAATTAGAATTTTATTGATGGGAATTTAAACTAGCAGTATGTGAAAATTAAAAGTAACCCACACGAGGAAAATTCATAGCCAAAATACAAGGGCTATGATTTGAGCAAAGAAATCATTACTAAAAGAGTATTGCAACAATTAAAATTCAATCCTTTTGGCTAGATCTAAAGAATAAAATGACTAATTACATAACCAGGTGTGTAGAATGTCAAAGATTTAAGGTTGATCATAAGCACCCAGTTGGTTTGTTAGCGACCAATACCCATTCCTAGGTGGAAACGGATGTAGTGTCAATTGAATTCATTACTATTTTTCCTAGAACAATAAAGAGGAATGATTTTATAATAGTGGTGGTGGATAAACGCACCAAAGTTTCCCAATTTATTCTGCTAAATTCAATGAAAAATATAAGTAACACAGCCAAAATTTTATATGTGGAAAATTTACAAGCTACATATGTGGAAATTTCCAAGCTACAGGAAAAATTTGCAGGACAAAGTTGTAGGGTCAAAACTATAATCGAAGTTGCAGATTGATGCAAGATTGAGCTATGGAAAAAGAATTTGGACCTTCGCAATTTTCCCTGAAGTTGTGTGCAAACTTTCGCGCGAGAAAACTGTCGACCCATAAATTGGGTCGATTTTTTATTGAAACATTTCATAAAACTTTTATATATGTAACATTCAATAAAAATCTCGGCCCAAAGTTTTTATAACTCTCGTCCAAGAGCTTTATTTTAATAACATAACTCCAACATTCTTCATTCGCGCGACATTCTACACTAGGCCGCTTTCACGAATTCCATTTCCCATCTCTTCTTCCGTCAGATTCTAGTCGTTTGAAGGAGCTCCCTGAAGGAAGGAGATTTTGAATTTGGAGAGTGGAGTCGTGGACGTCGTCTTTGTTGAGGAGAGGCAAGACTTGTGGGAGTGGTATTGTTTTGTCCACGGATGAGGAAACCATCCGCCTCCTGGCCATTTTTCTGCTTATTCGCGTGAACTGTAGTTTGGAGTCCCAAATTGCGAGCTTATTTTATTTTGGCGGAGCATCGCCTCCGCGGTAGTTATTACAAATTTATATCCGCCCACTGATCGACTCATATTTTCAGCCCTGCTCGGCCACATAAACTCCAACTGCATGCATATGTATTGAAGTGAAACAACAAGAAAAGTTATTTTTTAGTACTATTGGTTGGAATCTAGCTATTGTTTGATTATGTGGATGTAATAGATTGACATGGTTAGGTATGAATTATACGGATGGTTTTGAGATTGTTATGATAGTTTTTCTCTTAGTCATTTCCATCTATATTCTTATTTCCATATATAACCAACACAAGTTGAATGATTAGCCAGGAGTTACACCAACGCTCTTCATCACAGGGGTCATCAGAGGATTCAAACAATCTGAAATCTACGTGTTTTGCAAGATGGAGTACTCTATGGAGAAAGTGGGTAGATACTGTAATCATATCTAGGCCCTGTAAACATTTTGGTTTCCGATTATGTGAAAGGTGGTGGACTGTTCTTGGGTGTTATTATTGCTGTTGCTGTCATTTTTAATGGCATACTATTTCTGCGTGTTTTTTTCGATTGCTCCATTCCATCCTTGTATTTTCGGTGATACATTTCAGGTTAATTTCAAATTTTTTTCGGGATGACAGTCTGGAGTTATACTTCTAGGGGATGCAATTCGGATGTTGATAATTGAATGCAACCTGATTGGTTGGTAAGGATGTGTCATGCCTCATTATGTGAACGGTTTTTTCCTGAATATTTTATTGTAGTGGTGGCTTTCTGATTTCATCAGTCTATTAAGTCACTGACAATTTTTTTTAAGTGACTGAAAAATCTGTCTCTGGGTGGTCATTGAGATTTTGTCTAGTCAGAAGATTAGGGGGAGGGTCCCTTGGGATTAGACTTTCCTCTTTCGGATTCTCCCTATCCTCTTCATTTAGTCCTCTTTTAGGTACTCACACAAAAATACCATTTGTTTTGGCTATTTCTCCATCCTTTTGGCCGAACTCCTGAGGAGGGTCCCCTGATGTAGCTGTATTGTAGAATCAATGTAATATTTTTTTACAGTGACGGCACCGATATATCACTGTACTTCTGATGGATTAGAACATCAGGCAAGGTTATTAACATGCTTGGAAGCCTTCACCTGGCAGTAAATGGGGCTGATGTACATTTCCCTGCCCAACTTTTTCTTTACAGGAAATTTTGACATTTTCTGTTTGCAACAATGGCACTTTTTCCTTCTGGATCAGCTGATGGGTGATTTTATTAGAAGCAATAACACCAGATCTTCTCCACGAGCCGATTCTTTTGCAGGAGGTACCTTATGCTAGATACAATGGTGTATACAACTTCTGGAGGTACCTTGTACTGGGCACATGAGGTACATGCTGTCATGGACCTATTGATCAATTGAAAACGACCCTGTATATACCTTTCGGATGCAACACAGGGTAATTTTTTGGTACAAGCGAGCCAGCTATATTTGGTTCTCTATGCCTCTGTTATGGTTAATATTAGACAAGTGAGACTGACCTCCCAATTGGAGTCGGGCTAATTATGTTTTGCCCTCTTGGTTCCTCAGTAACGATGTATTTGTATTATTTGGTCGGATCACTTGGCCCTTTTGTTTTTGGATAATATGTGATTTTGGAGCTCTTTACAAGTCGGATCCTTTCTGTACTCCCTTTAATGGGACCACTTCTATCTGTAACGTGGGCATTTGGGGATGCCTCTCTGTATTAAGTACGTTCATGTGGATCTTCAGTAATTTAAATCTTTGTAATTATTCAGTTTTCTTATTATTGAATCTTGCTAAGAAGATAGTAGAATTCAATTGTCTACTGTTAAGAAGCTAGTAGAGGATGAAGATATGGTTGATTTGTTAATGTGAAGCTTGCTGCCTTACTTTGATTCATTTGTGACTCATTGCATCTCCTTGGAGAGACTCAAGCACTTCAGTCGAGAAGTTATCAACAATTTTCCAAACCCAAATTTTAGAAGATACTATTTTTAATACCAAAATACTATAATACTATAAAATATAGGTGCAAAAAACTATTCTTTTGATCAAAAAGACTCTAAATAAGCATTAATTTGCATCCATTTATATAATTAGATAAACTAAATTATATAGTTGATAATAGGATAGTAGAATATATTATAGGGTACTTTCAGAATGAAATACATTTTGTTCATTCATTGGAAAGCTTCACAAACCACTGTGATAATAGAGTTCTTAGCGCTAATAGAATTATTTTGTCGACCTGTGCATATATTTCTCAATATCCCCTTCCCATATGGGAAAGGAGTGGACTAGTCACTAACCTCACAAGGTCCTTATGGAGTTGTTGTTCCAGGCCACACGTGCACACCATTTTACCAACAAGACAATTTAGTAGACAACTCGACAAGGCCCTGGAGTTGGGTGCCCCCAACTCCACACAGCCAGCCATCCATCAGGAGAATTTTTCCATGCCTGGATGTTAGGAGAGCTTGCTCAAATTTGGGCTTCCCTCAAGGATCATACTGTAGAGCCCTATCAGTCCCAGACACACTCCAAAGGACATCATCCACTAGCCCAAAAAATGTTTTGCGGAAATTGAGGACTCTAGCAGGGAGACCCCCCTTGATCTAATTGCTTGTCCTCACCTGTCAGCACTAGCATACCATGACTAGTTCAAACTAAAGTTCCTTTGGTCCTCAGATATCATACATATTATCTTTTTCTTGTAATTACTTTATCTCCACTCCAAGTCATGTACTTTCTTATCTTCTCTTGCTGTTCTGCTTCTAGCACAATTAAAAATCTGTTTTGATATGATTTTTAGCATCTTTATAGTCCACACTTCCACACTTCCACATTGTATTTTGGCTAGTGATGTACTCTTATAATCCCATTGACCTAACATTTTCCCCAAGGAAAACCTTGTGGGGAAACCCAAGAGATGCTTCCTCATATTTGTGGATGGCATCCCTAGTAACCATGTTCGCTAAAGTCATAGACTGGCGTGCCTAACCAGGAGGGTTGAACTAGGAAGATGCCCAAAAAAATGAAAAACAACCAGTTGAGCTAACCCTTGGTCTTCCCATTGACATACTCCTTTGATCACTTGCTGGACATTAGTAAACTTATATTATCAAACTTTGGTTTTTACAAATACTGCAACAAAAAAGGTGGTTTGACAAACAATGCAACAAATCAGAACTCATATTTTAATAATTTAGATGATAAGAGGTATTCCAAAAATCATTGACAAAGATAGCCATGCTTTTATCTAGATTTGCATTTGAACAAATTGTCAACTTATCTGTTATATTGTCAACTTGAAATGTGAAATCCAGATATGAAAACTAGATATGAAAGTATTTCAAAAATCACCTCTTGGGTATTAAAATAAGAACGGAGCAGTACAGGATGGCATCAAGGCCAATGAGAAAAATTAAAATTAATTTGCAAAGGTCCACAACTAAATTTATGCTGCTATATCTTGCATAAGAGCAAGAAAGAAATGAATATGCAAAATATCCCAACATGAGAAAATTGTCAACCTTACCAACTATTGATCCCCAAGAAGAAATACTTCTCAATTCTTTACAGGAAACCTGTTAGAAGTGAATGTTCATAAACTTTTGCAGGCTTATAACTTTGTTGAGATAACATAGACAACATTTTGTATCATCATATTTGACAGGGAGTGGAAGCCTTCGCCACAGAGACCTCCAGTGGAAGGAAATTCAAGTAAAAATAGTGTAGGGTTTCATTCTAAGGGAAGAGTGGAAGTTTATTATCTAAAAATGATGAAGAATGTGGTAAAAAGTTCAATAATTGTGAATGGTATGGATGATATCACTTATAACTGGCCATAGTACAAAAAGCTTTGCAGAGATGAATGGGCATTGGCATTAAAAGGAAAAAATCAACAGAAGCAATATTTGTACTTTGATTACAGGTATTCTCCTGAACTAGTGAAATAAGAAGGGCAAACAAATGAGTCACTAGGCATTGGACCTTGAAGCTCTGCACATGGCTGGGGATAAACTGCCTCTGAGAAGCCATTTACATTTTAACAGTTCCATGGAGATTCTGACGTAACATTCAAATAAATATTTGAGAGGCAAATGGCTCTAAATGGAGCTTCTTGAATTCCCTCTATGGTACCTGCAATCATGATACCATCACCCACAATATCATTAAAACTTAATTTATATATGTCTGGGAGGGCACTTGGATCATAGCCATTATCAGGATGATCACCGTAGGATCCTGTAAAATCAAATGCAATTTGCACATTCTTCATTGTCATGTTGGATATGACAACATTCTTCACAAAACCACCTCTGCCTGGAGTTGTTTTTAGCCTGATACCCAATCTTGAATTGTAAACATTTAAGTTTTCCATATGCACATCTGTGATGCCACCAGACATTTCACTTCCAAATGCAAGGCCAGCACTTGTGGGTGTTTCTCCAGTAACACGGCGAATAATTATATTGGAGCTAGGACGCCCAAAGGATATGCCATATTGACCCCAGCCGCTTTTGATTGAGATGAGATCATCGCCAATGCTCATGTAGCAGTCCTCAATGCAGACATCATTGCTTGAATCTAGTAAAAGAAAAAACAAGCACAAGGTTATGCCAAATTTCTCTTGGAACATATTAACAAATTTTCATTCCCCTAGATCAAGCAGTGGAAGATAATAAGAAAAGCATCCAACATAAATCTTCTGGTTTGCAAACCAGTGTGTTTATTTCTGAAAGAATATGTAAAAACAAAATAACGCAACTGATAGTTGGCACTCATGCCTCCTCATCAAAACTGATAAAGACCAACTTGCTACGACAATAAATTCCTGAAGTGTTCTCTCCAAATTGTACACAATGTAAGCTTCAACGGTGGGTTTGGGGAGTTCAACTTTTATTTCATATGAAGTCTTTCATAACTTATCCAAGCTTGGATCCAAAAGATAGTTCAGTTGGACTAGAATAATTTCTAACAGGTAAAGTTAGCCAAGTACCCTCAAGCTTCTCTAAAAAAATGCTTGCACATGCTAGGATTCTATAAGTCAACTAATATCACTTTGTTTCCTGTCACAATGGAACATTTTCAAAAGAAAAAATACAGAGAATTTTAATAACATCTTCAAATCTGCATTATTTTAGCTTCTATTCAATATTTTTTCTTCTGCTAGAGAATTTAGCTCTTACTGGTAGAAATGGAATGTAAATACTTCATGTAATTCTCTCTTTGATAAAATTGGTTTCATTTAGTGACTACTGGACATTAATGTAATTTCATTTCAATAAGGAACCAAGAGAACTGTATTTTTTCCAGAATGACAAGCGCTGTATCATTCAAAATAACCTATGTTGCACTGCATGTGGGGACGGGGGGACAAGTTTCCGGGACGGATAGAGCGCACCCCCAAATTTTCAAGGAACGGCGGGTTGGGGACGGCAAGTGCGACAACTATTTATTATATTTATTATTTATTATTTAATATTTAAAACTTAGGATGAATATGACAAGTATTCAATATTTTTATTATTGTACATAACATTTATGCATAATTTTAGCGGGCTTAGAGTTAAGAAATATGAGTTTTTTTTTATCACAGGTTATAATTTCAAATTGAAAGAAAGTAGAGTATGTACATCATTGTATACTTTAACAATCAAATCACAATGTTAAAGCTGATCTTTGTCTCACAAATAAACAAGGAAAATACACCACTTGATATCCTTACCTCCCTGTGATTGATTCCACTGCAATTGTTGAAAAATTGCAGACCTTTGGTCGAAATAATCATAGAACCCACATGTTAACATGCACTGAGCTTCCTAGCTTCACCACAAAACACATTCAGTTTCACTTAGGGAGAAGGTCCGAGGAGTAACAATTCCACCAAAATATTCTGGAGCTTGCACCCTTCCTCAGCGCATTTTGACGTGTCATTATGGTGGGGTGGACCACATTTATAATGAAATAGTGGGAGATGGTTTAATGTTCTGTCAACCTCACCAGCGAACCAATGTCCTGTTGGTGAATACACTTGATTTTGAAAATAATGAGACCTAATATTGTCTTCTATGATCAAGGTAATATCCTTCCTCAGGTAGAATCCACACTTTATTTTGTAAAAGTTCTCAGGAGTAGCAACTGTGGAATGCAAGAGAGATTTAAGGAGTTTGGATGTGCTCCTGGCATGTGGGTCATAAAATTTTAAATGCTTAATTATTGCAATAAGGTAAAACATGATATGTTCTAGGTACCAACCTAGATTAATGAAAATCCATGGAAGAAGGAGCATAGAAATTGGATAGCATAAAGAGACTGGGATCTCTTTGATGGCACTTAGTGTGGAAGCCATGTAATTCTGACATGAATCACACAAAGATTTTCTGGCACCAACCAAAAGAAGCACCAACCTCCTAAAATGATTTTCTGACACTAACCAGAATGAGGTGCGAACCTCTTAAGAAATATAGGCACCAACTTGATAATGCTTAATAGAATTCCTTGAGTATGAATTTATCTTAGTTTTGTACTGCTCTATTCTGTTCTTTACTTCCTATTCTAAATCTGCAGCGCAGCTTCATAGACATCCTCTGATTCTTGTCTATTGTTCTTCAATCGTATGTCTTCTACATACTTCATTCCACTGTATTATTTCTTTCTCTTTGCTACCTGAAACACTCCGTACAAAAAATTCTTCATGTTATTTCCACTATCAACACACATGTAACTCAAAAGTATTCTGGCTTATTTATAGTTTTTCAAAGAAACCAGCCATGGCAGGCTTGACAATTTAAACACATGACCTGTATTTGGTTTAGTATTTGCTTGCTGGAGAACCAGTTCGGATGACCCAGATGCAACATGAATCGATCACTTCTTGGTTCCTTAGGGCTTATATGACTAACCTATAAGACCAACTGGTGGGACCACAGCCTTAACAACACTATTATTTCTGGAACTGCATGGACCGACCCCCGGATGCCTGGATACCTTTTTCACATCAAACCACGACTTTGGAACTTTGACCAAGCGAATTTTTTACAATTATATCTAGATTCATGTTTAGAATTAGCCTTTAGGTTTAGAATTAATATTTGATTTTTTATTAATTCATAATGTTTCATTTTTTTGGGGACATCCAGAAGTCCCTGATTTATTAAGGGACGTCTTGGAAGTCCCCGAAAGTCCCCGAATTTTCGAGGGATGGCTAGGGGACAGCCTTGAAGTCCCCAAGTCCCCGGGGATGTCCCCGACAAATTTGGAACGTTTTCAAGGAGTTCCAAAGTCCCCGGAACGCCGGAATGGAGGGAACGACATGAAATATAGGCGGGGACGGGTCCCCGCGCAGCATAGAAAATAACCAAAAAAATGGGAGAGTGGGTACATGGTTATTCATTGTTAAAAAAACCATAAAAAATAATGCCCACTTGACATCTACCTTATATGGTCCCTTAATATCTTAATTGTTGAAATTCAGGAGTACAAGAGAACCAAAACAACACTAGAGTGGTAAAGAGAGGTGCAACCATAGGGAGAGAAATAAACCCTAGAACAAGTGCACTAGAGAGAGAAATAACCCAAGCACAATATGGATCAAAGCAAGAACAAGAGAGCACAATTCTTTAAGGTACCCTTAGGCTAAATCACCTGTATAAGAATAAATGAATTATCACAATGTAAAAATACAAATAAGAGTTGTTTATTTATAGTATAAACATTATTAAAGTGGTAGTGTGCCTTCCCTGAGGAGCTATGAACCTATATTGAGTTGACTAGGTCGGTCTTGGCTAAGCCTAGAGATATAATATAAATACTACAAATAATGTCACCCTTAATCCTATCATCCCCCCCTTAATATGAATAGGAGGCCATGTAGAAAAGACATTACATCACATCCCCCCGTAATGGAAAAGCTCCCACACCAATACAATTGAGCAAGCTGGTAAAGGTGGCCTTGAGCTGAGATTGGGTGAAGATATCAACGAGTTGTTCAGTTAAAGGGGCAAAGATTGGTACGAGTCATCCTTGAGAATGGAGGTTCTACTACTGAATATAGTGCATCCAGATATCAAATAAGTTTCATGGTGCTTTGATTGTCACTAAAGAGAGTGGTGGGAGTTTCTTGTGGAAGACCTAATTGGTCAAAAATCATTTGCATCTAATGTAGGTCATTACCGGCAAAAAGATGATAGCATATTCACATTCCATGGAAGACAGATCCACAACTTTCTTCTTTTTGGAACATCAAGACACACATCCAAAACCTTGAGTTAATAAGTACCTTGAAGTGGATTGCCTCCCTTCTAGATCACCAACCCAGTCAGTATAAAAAAAACCAGGAAAAAGAATCAGAGCATCAGATGAATAGTGTATGCTCATGTGAATAATGCTTTTGAGATGGTGCAAAATACAATTGGTAGCTTGCCAATGACTCACTTAAGGCTCCTGCATATATTTGGAGCACATGCTGACAACAAAGACAATGTTTGGATGAGTATGAGTAAGCTCGAGTACATTGAATACTAGAAATCACTAAACAGTAGCATCAAATAAAAAAGAAGGGAAATCTGCCTTAAATTTCATACTAGAAGCAAGAAGGGTGTGGACAGGCTTACAATCCTTCATCCTAAAGCTATGAAAAAGGTATGGTATATACTAAAGCTAAGAGAACAATATCCCATGGAATGCTAAGTAAACTGGAGATTGGAGATTGATAAAGTAGTGTGGGCCAAGATTAGTCATCCCAAAAGAGTCCTGAGGCTATATCTTCAATTCTTTAATCATGGATGACCATTTATGATGATGTCATTAATATAAAGCACAACAATGAGTTTCTGACCATCATGATGGTGAATATAGCAAGGGATAACACAATTGAGAGACAATGTGTGGATTTTTCCCATACCAAGCTTGGGGTGCTCATATAGAGACTCCTTTAGTTTGCAAACCAATGATGTAGGCCCATTTTGAACAAATCTTGGTAGTTTTTGCATATACATTTCCTCTTATAGGTCCCCATGAAGAAAGGGACTTTTGACATCTATTTTATGAACTCTGCAATTTAGTAAAACAACAAAAGATAGTATCATCTAAATTAAGTGCATGTCAATGTAGTCAACACCCTCCTTGTGAAATACCTTAACTCTGCAATTTAGTAAAGCAACAAAAGATAGTATCATCTAAATAAAGTGCATCTCAATGTAGTCAACACCCTCCGTGTGAAAATACCTTAGCAACAAGACAAGCTTTATGCTTTCACCTTAGAGTCCTCACCACATGCGACTGGGAGCCCAGAGACGTACATTTTAGACTTCTTGAGGATTTCCGTGATGGTGCCTGATCTATCTGCGGCTCAGATGGTCTACATGTTTGTGGAGGGGTTGACACAGCCACTACGTGGCCTAGTCCGGTCCACTAGACCAGCTACACTTCAGGATGCCATCAGCAGGACTCGGGATTTACAGGATGTCTTACCCAGGACTCGGACACCTTACCCCTAGAGACAGGCCTTCCAGCCTAAGGGGAAGGACACGAGGATTCCACCTCCCAAGGCGAATCCTGGGCGAGGGAAGTTTGATGATGAGGCCAGGAGAGAATTGAGGAGGAAGCGGTTGTGCTTCACTTGCCAGGAGCCATGGGCACCGGGATATAGATGTGCTACATGAAAGGCACATTTCATTGAGGTCTTCTCCGAGAGCAGCGGGGAAGAGGATGAGGGGGATGACGTGGAGGCAGGAGATTGTTATGCAGCGCAGAGTACCTTACCACCTCCACCACCCATAGCAGGCGGTGCATCATTTGCACCTACTGGAGGGGCTCTAGCCACATTGCGGGGAGTTCCCAAGTATTTGACATTGTGCGTATAGGGGATAGTACGTGGACAACGGGTCTCAGTTTTGGTTGATAGTGGGGCCACCCACAAATTTATTGATGCGCAGATGGTTGAGCGGAGAGGCATACATACTGAGAGTTTTGATGGATTTTCTGTTTTGGTCCTAGGAGATCAGACTATGGTGTGTGCTCGGTATGTTCCAGAGTTATCAGTGACGATGGGAACTTATACATTGACAGATCATTTTTTCGTGGTGGATATCCCGGACACCAACATGATATTGGGTGTTCAGTGGCTCATTACTCTGGGGAAGGTCGCGACAGATTGGAAGGCCCTATAGATGGAGTGGGATGATCCCAAGACAGGGAGGCATGAGAAGATACGAGGACAGAACACATACCCACCTCAGACAGTGTTGGCACATAGGATGGAGGCAACCTTCCGCAAGGGAGACATAGAGTGGTCCGTAGAGTTGCGAGCTTCAGAGGTAGTAGATACAGGTTAGGTAGTGTATCCTGAGTTACAGAATATCCTCGATAGGTACGCCGTAGTGTTCGGGGATATTCCACCAGGGTAGCCACCGGATCGGGGGTTTGAGCATACTATTGAGCTTGAGCAGGGTATACAGGCAGTGATCACCACACCGTATAGGCATCCCAAGGCCTATCAGGATGAGATAGAGTGTGCTATTCAGGAGTTGCTGGCCCTTGGCCACATTCGGCCGAGCACGAGTCCTTTTGCTTCTTCCGTGGTGTTGGTGAAGAAGAAGGACGACACATTGCGGATGTGCATTGACTACAGGGCTCTGAATAAGAAGACCCTGAAGAACAGGTACCCCATCCCCAGGATCGATGAGCTGATGGACGAGTTGAGAGGAGCACGGTTCTTCTCAAAGATTGACTTGAGATCTGGGTACCACCAGATACACGTGAGGGAACAGGACATTCCCAAGACCGCCTTCAGGTGTCATTATGGGCACTTCGAGTTTCTGGCCATGCCTTTTGGGCTGACCAACGCACCCGCTACCTTTCAGTCATGCATGAACCAAATTTTCAAGGGTCATCTAAGGAAGTTTGTGCTGGTCTTCTTCGATGACATACTTATATATAGCAGGACTTGGGAGGAGCATCTCCAACACATTGAGACAATTTTGCGCATCTTGGAGGAGCAACAGTTCTATGCCAAGCTCTCCAAGTGTGAGTTCGGCTTGACGGAGATGCTGTACTTGGGACACATTATAGGAGTGGATGGGGTGAGAGTCCACGAGGAGAAAATTAGGGCCATCAGGGATTGGCCAGAGCCGAGGAATGTGACTGAGCTTCGAGGATTTATTTGCATTTGCACATACTACAGGAAGTTCGTCAAGGGCTTCTCACAGCTTGCTGCACCCCTCACAGACTTGACGAGGAAGAGGGAATTCAGTTGGTCGGACATGGCACAATGATATTTTGATAAGCTCAAGGAGGTGATGAGCAGCTACCCTGTGCTTGCATTTTCGGATTTCACACAGCCATTTGTCCTCAAGTGTGATGCATCAGGAGAGGGGATTGGTGCGGTATTGATGCAGGGTGGTCACCCTATAGCTTTTGAGAGCCGGAAGCTCCTTCCGCATGAGAGTTTGTATTCCATATACGACAAGGAGATGCTGGCCATCATGCATGCATTGGCCAAGTACCGACAGTATTTAGTGGGCAGCCGATTCAGGGTAAGATCAGATCACAACAGACTCAGGTACTTTCTGGAGCAGAAGCATTTGCAGGAGAGGCAACAGAAATGGATCAGTAAGATCCAAGCCTATGACTTTGACATAGAGTACGTCAAAGGCAAGAATAACGTGGTAGCTGATTCCCTTTCCCGTAGACCGGCCACGTTATCTCTTATGAGCTTGGACACTGATTGGAGGGCTCGACTGTTGGTAGAGTACTCCAAGGACAGGGTTGCGTGTGAGGTGTTGGATGGGCAGGTAGCAGATGACAGGTACAGGGTGGTTGACGAGATCATCTATTACCGGGACAAGATATTCTTGACTGAGGGATCTCAGCTCAAGAAGAAGATACTCCAGGCTTCACACGATTCTCCATTGGCGGGCCATCAGGGGTTCACCAAGACTTACAGGGCTATCAGGGAGAGGTTCTCATAGAAGGGCCTCAAGGAGGACGTACTCCAGCATGTCAGGGAGTGCGATGTTTGCCAGAGAAACAAGGGAGAGATGAGCCATCCAGCAGGGTTGTTGCATCCTCTTCCCATTCCAGAGGGGAAATGGGAGAGCATATCGATGGACTTCATCACCTGGTTGCCCATGGTGCAGGGCAAGGACTGCATCTTTGTCATCATTGACCGACTGACGAAGTATGCTCATTTTTTCGCCATATCCGCACACCACACAACAGCGCAGGTGGCTAAGCTGTTCTTCAGGGAGATTTTCAGGTTACATGGTCTACCTAAGACCATTGTCAGTGACAGGGACAGCCCCTTCATGGGCGGATTCTAGTAGGAGCTCTTCCGGCTAGTGGGGACAGAGTTGACACCGAGCACTAGTTATCACCCCCAGACGGACGGACAGACAGAGATAGTTAACAAGTGGCTGGAGGGCTACTTGCATAACTATGTCAGCGGGTAGTAGAGGGCATGGCTGAAGTGGCTGCATCTGGGAGAGTACTGCTACAACACGACGCATCACATGTCCATTGGTATGTCACCTTTCTATGCTTTATATGGATATCATCCTTTATCTTTTGTGGACATGATGTTTGGTGCTAGTAGGGCTCGAGAGCCAAGATCTGGATCCAAGAGAGCCAAGATATCCTTCGAGCTCTCAAGGATAATATAGCCACAGCGCAAAATCAGCAGAAGTTGTATGCTGATAAGGGTCGGGTGGAGAGACACTTTGAGGTAGGAGACTTGGTCTACCTGCGACTACAGCCATACCGACAGTCTTCACTTAAGCAGAAGGGGGCTGAGAAGCTTAAGCCCGTTTTTATGGGCCATACAGGGTGATACGCAGGATTGGGCAGGTTGCATATGAGTTGGAGCTGCCCCAAGGCAGCAAGATCCATAACATTTTTCATGTATCATGCCTGAAAAAGGCATTGGGCCAGCAGGTGACAGTCACAGATGAGCTACCACCCACGAATGATGAGGGGCATCTTGTGTTGTAGCCGGAGGCTATTATTGATACTAGAGAGAGGCAGCTGCGGAGCAGGACGATCCGGGAGTTCTTGGTGAGGTGGAAGAATTTTCCGGATGAGGATGCCACTTGGGAGGATGAGAAAATTTTGCAGCATCCATCACTTCAGTTGCTTGAGGACAAGCAACGTTCTGCCAGGGGAGACTGTAATATTCCTAATTAGCACCGCTAATTGGAATATTTCATTTTTGTATAGTTTTGCCGCCTATAGTTAATTAATAAATAAAACTGAGAAAGAGGGGTCAACTCACTTTAATAAAATAAAGTGCTTCCTAGTAGGAGCAACGTTGTGACTTAAAGGAAAGCCTTGGGGGTCCCCACTTCGTATGAGAGAGGCCTCACGTAGGCTCTAGAAGCAACTGCGCAGGCATAGGAGGAGCATGTGGAGAGAGGGGACGCAGTTAGGGTTTTAAGGGGAGCTAGCACTATAAAAGGTGGGAGAGCCACTCCATTTGGCATTATTGATATGTTGATGATATTTTGAGCTAGAATTATGTCTACTTGAGCACGTTGGTTGTTTAGTCGATCTGCAGCACCGTTTAGTGCGACTGAGTGTCTCCGGTCGGAGATCTTGCCCTTGGCCCTGGGGGACTTCGAGTGCCTGCTCGGGCAAGGTATTCCTTCAGTCCTTAGCAGTTGATTTGCAGGTGATTTTGTGGGACGTTTTGCTGAGGAGCTGAGCTTCATTGGGTGATTGCGCAACCTTGGAGGGAGGACGCAGTTTGAGTTAGAGCAGCTCAGTTGTGGGGGTTTTCGTGGGAGATTCAGTGTGTTTCAGCTTGGAGGGATTTTCTCTTGCAGTTGGAGAGTTTGCAGAGGGATTTGTGGCTCTTTCTCAGCATTCTTCTTTTGGCATCTGCGCTGGGCCTGGAGGGACAACGTTTTCCTTGAGGAGGGCTTCTGGGGTGTTTTTCGGAGGTGGTCCATTTTCTTCATGGTTTCTGGGTTTTGTCCAGAGTAGAGAGTACAGGCGATCTACTGATTTTCAGCTCGTTCCGATGAGGGGATCAACCCCTAGTTCCAGTTCATTGCAGCAACGACATCTTATGGCAGATTCTTCCAGCAGCTGGGACGCAGTCTCTATAGCAGCCATTTCCTGTTTTGAGAGGGTTCTCCACTTTCCTTGTGCAAGGATAGGTGCACTTATTCTAATTATCTATTGTACCCATATATATTCTCAGACTAATAAAATGGCTTAGCATTTCTGGTATTTTTATGTGTACTTGCTCTATATTCTATTTCCGGCATTTTTCCTATATAGTTGCATGCTTGTATTGCTGTATATTGCTGTCTATTTCCGATTGGGGATATTACAATTGGGCACAATGACTTGACAAAGAAGATGATGATGTGGCAACACAAGGCACTACTTTGGCTAATGAGGTTAACTAAACGTGAATTCAAGGAAAATCTCAACAAACCCAAGTGAAAACCATGCAAAATTCATTGAGGCATTGGAGAACCAAGAAAAAAGGTGCCAATTAAAGTTGTATTAATCATTGGGGTCAAGGAAACTAGTCATTTGAAGTCAAAAAACCTAGTTGTTGATGGGTCAAAGTGGAATGTTGGAGGTCCAAGGGGTCATTAACATTTTTGGGACATTTCTCCTCATTTCTTCGATTTATGGGTCAATTACAAGGGAAACATTGTATTCTCAAGGGATTTGTGAACCAAGTCGACTTCTCAAAGCGGGAAAAAATTATTGTAATAAAATATTTATATAAAAATTATTACTTAGCCTCCGACAAGTGGGAGATAGATAAATTATTTTCCTAGAGGACGATCAAACTAGTTGTTATCTAGTTGTTTAAGAAGAACTATAAAGGCTAGCCTTTCCTCTAGATGTTGTTGTTGTTGTTGATTTGTGAGATCATATTATGCCATAATAAAGAACTCATTTTACAAGCCTTCGTGTAAAAGCTTTGTGTGAGTTGTAATTTCGTATATTTTTCTTTCTTGATCAATGGTTTTTTTTTTTTTTTAACAAGAACGGTTATGGTTTATATTAGAATTTGGCCAAAATGCCTTTCACCGGATACATTTGATCGGGCATAGCCCTTAACCTTTCTTTCACTAACTGATCACAGGCCCCTAAACTTGGAAAACCGGAAGATTTACTCGAGACTATCGAGTCTATCTCTGTTATTTTCCCTATCTTAAAGAGACAAACAATCTGTTTCAGCAGAATGCAGAAAAAACATGACAAACTTTATGGAATGGGGTCCCAATTGTCAATTCCATCTGCCAAGAGACAACCAGCTGGAAGTGAAACTGCCCTGTTGGCTTCCAAGTCAGCAGCTTTATTATTTTCCCTCAAAACATGAAGGAAGGAAGTAGTCCGGAAGGATTTCACCAAATTTTTGGTTCTTGAAATTACTCTTGCCAGTCTAATGTCTATAGGAGAGGAATCCTCCACTAGAACTTTGATAATGGATTGAGAGTCTCCTATGATACTGATATCTGAAAGACCTAAAGCCTTTGCTTTCTTAAGACCTTGTAGAAGATCCAAGGCTTCAGCTTGCATGCTGGTAGAATGCCCTAAACCCCAAGTGAACTTTGCCACAGTAATACCCTCTTTATTTTTAATAATTCCTCCTACACGAGCCAAACCAGGATTGCCTTTCGCTGCTCCATCGAAGAATAAAGAGAATCTGGAATGCCTGAGGAGCAGATCCGAAAGATCATTTTCCTTCCCTCTGAATTGCCACTCTTTTGTGGCCTTGTAATTCCTTATTTCACTAGAGAAATGGAGGTCCATCGAGGCACCCCATTCTAAGTCTTGCTGACTCAGATTTAGATCCGGCAAATGATCCCCCAGACTTTCTTTCCAAAGGAATTTTATTTTGGTGATGATGAACTGAGCATTTAGACTTTCATCTCTGAAAACTCTTCTGTTGTGCTCAAGCCAGATCTGCCAGCAAGCAAATTTCGGCAAAGAGAGCCATGCAGTTGTGAAACTCTCATTTTTTGGAAGCAATCCTGGGTAGGAATTCTGCCAGTTTGCAAAAAGATCAGATATGGACATGGGTAAGGTGGATTCAGAATTCCAGAAGCTCAAAAGGCCATGCCAGATATCTCTTGAAAATTTGCAGTCCAAAATAATATGTTGAGTGTTCTCCTCACAATCACAGCATAAGTAGCATCGAGAAGGACCGTGAAATCCTTTCTTCTTCAATCTATCTGTAGTTAAAATCCCTCTGTGGCATAACAACCAACAGAAAGAGTCGACCTTAGGCATGGTTTTGCGATTCCAGATCTTGTTCCAGACTGCAGGATTAGGAGGGATGATAGGGAAATAATGAAGGCATTTGTATCCCTGTGCAACCGTGTACAGCCATGGGGCGGCTCCCCATCCTTGGGCATCCTTCTTACCCACGCACAGAGGCGCCATACCATTTAATAAAGAAAGGAAAAGATTGCGAGCTTGGGACAACGCAGGAGGGATGGGAGGGAGCCTCCATCGCTGCCAATGTCTACCTCCCCATTGTGAAATGTCCCAAAGAGTGGTGTATTCATCATTTTCCAACCACAAATGCAGCACATGCAGAGAGCAGTGGGACAATAGAGGAGGTTGCATCATAATGCTGTCATCCCAAATTTTAATTTCTTTGCCGTTTCCAGGGATCCAATAAGCTCTGTCTCTGATTAAAGGGGCTGATTTATGACAGAGCTTGATCAGCTGCAAACCTGAGGAGGGTAGGAGGGTGTCTAGACATCTCTTCCTCTTTCCCATGAAGTGTTTCCTCCATAGGGATTTCTGCACCCAACCTGGATTTGGGCCAATGATTCTCCAGAAGATATTGGCTCCCATAGCTATGTTTTGGAGGCTAAGATCTTTGAAATTAAGGCCTCCTTCACTCTGGGGCTTGCAGATTTTCTCCCAACTGACTAATGGGATTTTCCTGTCATTGTGATTGCCCCCTTTCCAGAAGAACTTGTGAATGAAGGCTTCCATTTTTTTTATGATGCCTGAAGGGGCTAGAATTACAGAGAATTTAAAAATGGGGAGACTGCTAAGAAAAAATTTGATGAGAACAATTTTTCCAGCTAGATTTAACCAAGAGAATCCCCAAGCTTGAATTTTGGCCTTGAACTTGTCCAACAGAGGAATCCAATCTCTGCTGTATGCCAATTTGCGAAAGATGGGAAGGCCCAAATATGAAAAGGAGGACCAGTTGAGAGTGGCAGTAAAGCCCAAAATTCTTGAGATGGCAGAAAGGGTGGGAACCGAGATGTTCCAACAAAAAGCTTTGCACTTACCATTGTTTAAACTGCTGCCAATAGCTTCACTGTAGTCATCCAAGACCTCCTTGAATCTAAGAGCAGATCTGGCAGAGGCAGCCCCTAACAAGAGGGTATCATCCGCAAAGAGGGTGTGATTAACATTTTTGACCCCTCTGGCTATATTGAGCCCCAAGATCTCTTGGTCAACCAATTTCTGATCCAGGTAGAAACTCAGGACGGAAACATGAAGGACGAAGAGGAGCGGAGAGAGGGGGCAACCCTGCCTAAGCCCTCTTGAAGCTTTAAAAAAACCAGCTGCTCTCCCATTCACCAGGGGGGCGATCCAAGGATCAGCAATACAAGCACGGATCCATTTTAGAAAGCCCATTCCAAAGCCAAATTTTTCAAGACTTCCCAAAGAAAGCTAAGTCTGACCCGATCGAAAGCATTAGCCAGATCTAGTTTGATAACCATACCTTTCTCTTTGCGAAGCTGGCTCGAGTGAATCGCCTCTTACACTAGGATGAAGTTGTCAGTGAGCTATCTCCCCTAAACAAATCCACCTTGGTTCTCCAAGATGATGGCTGGAAGAATACCTTTAAGTCTATTGGCAATAATCTTTGTGTTTAATTTGTATCCAATATTACAAAGAGAGATGGGGCGGAACTGGTTAAATTCTTTAGCACCCTTTTCCTTGGGTATGAGGGCAAGAAAAGCTGAATTGGTGCTGCCCCCAATTTTCTGGCAGTCTTGAGATTTTAAAATCATTTTGTAGAGGTCTTTCTCCACAATCTGCCAGCAGGTTTGAAGAAATATTGCTGTAAAACCATTCGGGCCTGGGGCTTTGTCAGGCTCCATGTCTGAGAGGGCATCCTTTATTTCCTGAATAGAGATCTTTGCTTCAAGCTGTTGATTCATTTAAGGTGAGATCCTAGGGGAACCGCCTCCAAGAATTTGGAGTTTGGGTCCGTCACTCCCTGTTCTCTATACAGGTTTTGAAAGTGGTTGAAAGCTGCTCTCTTTATGCTGTCAAAATATTTGTGTGTCAAATTGCTATCTTTGATTTCTGCAATAGAATTGAAGCTCTTTCTGGCTTGAGCTTTCTTGTGGAAGAAGGGCGAATTTCTATCTCCTGCTTTAAGCCATAAGCTTTGTGAAAGATTTGCTGGAGCTCAGCTTCCTTATCTAAAACTTCTTTAGTGATTTCTACATCTTCACAATGGGCATGGTGCTGGGCAAGATTATCTTGAGCCTGATTTCTCTCTTTTGCTGGAGAGGGAAGAGCTCTGGCCCAAGATTTAAGCACTATTTTCAGTCTTCTAATTTTTTCTTCCCAAATGAAGAAAGGGGAACCTTTCATTGGCAGATTCCAGCAGTCATGAACCGAGTTCAGGAACTCAGGTTCTTTGACCCAAAGAGGGTTGAATCTAAAGGGGATGGGGCCAAGATCTTTGTGGCCCAGCATCTCAAGCAAGATGGGATTATGGTCAGAAACACTGCATGGGAGGATATGCAATCTGAAATCTAAGCCCAGCAAAAGAAAGGAACTCTAAACCAAACATCTATCAAGTCTAGCAGCAATGTGACCATGACCTATTCTTTTGTTAGACCAGGTATACTTACGATTTGCTGGAGGGATGTCAAGCAGATCCCAATCCTGCATGAGGTCTTCCACCCATTCCCTTGCAGGATCCCTTACGATTGTGCCTCCTTGATTTTCCTCCATGCGCAAGTTGAGGTTAAGATCACCTGCAACAATGATGATTTCCAAATTTTCTGACTCCGACAGATGTATGATGGAGTCCCAACACTCCCTTTTCTCCCTTATATTTTTTGGAACATAGACATTGAAAATACTGACTGCCACCCTCAAGTCGAAAGGCTGGAGCTTCAAAAACAGCCAGTGGGTGTTGTGCAGCACGGTGACCAATCTGAACTTGAGAGGGTTCCAAAGGGAGCCCAGTCCCCCAGATGCTCCCCGTGCTAAAACTGCATGTCCGCTGCTACCTTTCCAAATTTTTTTACTGATTTGGAGAAACTCCTTGTCCCCCATTTTGGTCTCCTGAATCAAAAGAATGTCTGGAGCTTCTCTTCTTATAAGGCTTCTCGTTGCTTCTTCTTTCAATTTTCTCCCCATTCCCCTACAGTTCCAGGAGACAATCCTCATCATTTATTTTTATGATGATGGGCTCCCTTGGAACCTTGCGCTTGGTTTTTTACCATCTTCGTATTTTTGCCAAGAAGTTTCTCCAGAGTGGGCTGACTACCCTGAAGCTTGTCTTTGTAATTTTCCTAATCTCTCTTTTCTCTATCAGATTTGCGGCCCCTTGCAGATCTTCTGAACGATATCTGCGTATCTCCTATTTCTCCATCCCCCTCAGACTCCTCCAAATCATGTTCCTCCTCGGAGGCTTCTGTTTGCTTATCCTTGTTTCTTGCCGTGACGC
Source organism: Pinus albicaulis (assembly GCA_034641835.2). Taxonomy (NCBI): domain Eukaryota; kingdom Viridiplantae; phylum Streptophyta; class Pinopsida; order Pinales; family Pinaceae; genus Pinus; species Pinus albicaulis. The sequence goes on from CM076582.1 coordinate 196,634,534, forward strand.
TTTCTTTCGGTCTTGTTTCTGCTGAAGGAATTTTTTCTAAAGGTTGATCTTGCCTATCTTCTTCCTGAGGAGTCTCTTCAGCAGAGCTTAAGACCTCATAACTGTTTTCTTGGCTTTTTGGCAGGGGAACATTTTGGATGGAGGCAGGCTGGGGTCCATGAACCCCACATTTCTTGTGAAATGTCTTTGGCCTCTTGACCTGGTTCCAGCCCTCTTCCTTTCCTTTCTCAGCTTCCCCTTTGTTCGGGCACCCTCTTGCAAAATGGCCATATATGTGACATTTGCGGCATTTGAAGGGGAGTTGCGCATAGTCCAGCACTTGCACATGCATCCAACTTCCCACCTTTAATTTAATGGCCTCCGGAAGCCCCACCTCTAAGTCCACCTCGACACAGATTCGGGCACAATCATACTGATCATTGTTGTTTGCTCTGTCAATGAATTTTCCCAGAGTATCTCCAATGTGCTTGAGGGACTCCCAGTTCCAACATTGCACTAGTAGAGATGGGAGCTGAACCCAGACAGGGACTGCCGTTGGGACATCCACAGCCGGATCAAAATCGGGGGTCCATTTGTTAAGGTGGAGGCCCTGGGGTCCCATGAAATAGGGCCCATTCCTGAAGATCAGGTCCTTATCGTCCTTGGAGTTGAACTCGAATAGAAAGAAGCCTCTACCCAAAAAATAAGAGGTGACTTTATTTTTGATCAACGGAACCCAGTTCTTAACAACCCAGTTTTCTGTGGATCTTGGCGAGGGCCAAAGGCCCGTGAATTGACCCACCAGGGCCCGATCTGATAGGGACCTTGATCAGGCCCTCAGGAGGGAGTTTTACCTCCGGAACATCGTTGAGCCTTTTGATGAACTTAGTAGCTTCATATTTCTTCTTTTTGGGCAGCAAAGCAAGAAGAGAGGAGAAGGATGCTTCAGCTTCCAGGATAGCGGCTTGCGAGGGACCGGTGGGCGAGCCTTGGGTCTCCATGGCAAGAAGATCAAAACAAAAAACCCGATATGTACCAAGCAAAGGAACGAGGCATCTCAAGGCCAGAAATCCAAATAGTCCCTGCAAGCAGAAACCCCAAGGGCGCAGACCCATGCAGAGCTGACAAGAGATCGAGGGGCTCAGTGAGATCTTGAAGCAAGGCAGGTGGAAAGAAGGGAGCCTAGCAGAACCGAGAGGCCCAGAGGTTAGGAGGACTTGGGGCAGAGGTAGAAACGGTCCTTTCTTGATCAATGTTGCCACAACTTTTAATATAAAATATTTCCATAATAAGTAAGATCACATAGAAATTGGAGGGACAATTCATTGAGGGGATACATCATGCAAAGAAGGTGGACTAGGCTTCATCATTTTTTTGCAGGTGGATTGTTTGGATTAAGGTTGGACCAATATTTTGAGGTCCAATCAATAATTCCATTCATCATGATGCAATTTTATCTGCTGTAAATATTTTGGGTTGTGCACCCAATGGGGTTTGACCCGATAGCCTCAACAAGGCAATTTCCAGATTGCTGAAAATTGTATTTTGTTGCTAGTACTAGGCTTGAGAGTGATCGAAAAAGATCTATCCTATATCCTTCAGCCTTCCCATGTCTAGATCTTTGATCTAAAGTGCTAAGACACTACTTGAGTGGCTATTTTCTAGGGGAATCGTGCCTATTTTCTTGTATCTATCACTGAAATGATTTATATTGATGTATATTTTTCTATTTTTGGTTATATGCACTGAAAAACCCAGATTCATTGAGTTTATCAATAATAGTAAGCTCCCTTGAGAGTTTATTGACATTTAGGACAACATGGAACTCACTAACAAGGCTTGTAATCTGCAGCCTTCTTTGTTGTCATTTCCTAATTAGAACGGCCTCCCTCAAGCCTTGTTAGATGCTATAAACCCAAGGAATATACAAGTCACTTGTACCACCTTAGAGTCATATTAAAATCCATCTAAACCTCATTTTGATTTTATTTATGTTTCATAGATCTGGAAATTACATGAGACTACTTTACTCCATTTCTGCCATAAAGGTCTAATTGTACTCAGCAGTGTATATCCGAAGGCTAGACCAAAATCTGAATGTATAAATCTGCATAATGGGTGTAATAGTAGCATACTTGTACAGCATATTTACACATACATATCTTTTCTTTTTGTGCTGGAAATAAAACCTGAAGATTGTTGTCATCAATTGACTTAATTTCTGCTTTCTAAATTTGGAAACTTGTGCTGTAATACATCTGGAAGTCACTGTTTATTGGAGCTAAATTCAGGTTAAAAAGAGCATAAATATGTGTTTTCTAACCTTATAAACAGGGCCATAAAGGCAGAACTATCTATGTGTGTCAAACTGTTTTCAAAACAGCCAAACAGTCCTAAAGAAAGTACCTTTTATCTTTGATAACTCACGGCCTATAAAGACTACTGGTCATCTTAATCATCCCACTTAAAAAATGTCTGAATAGGAGGATACACATTGACCTATATCCTTCAAGTAAATACAATTCCATAATAATATTATTGACCATTCTATCACCAAAAGACAAAGAGAAGCCCCCCTAGTAGTGATCATAAGGTCAACACCTTGTTTCTTAGATTCTAGAATAAGTAATAGAAAGATTGCTTTCTTCATATGATTCTGTAATTTCCAAATTATATTCCACCTCCAAGGTTACATGGCTTCCCTTTTTCTACTAAGTGGTATAGCCATATGATAGCCTTTGTTGACTGTGTATTCACCTTCTAACCTTTTTGCAGCCCAAACAAATTTTACATGATATTAATACTATTTATGAGTATGATACATATGCTCTCCATTCCTCAAAAAGATCATCCTACAACCCTAATTGATCTTCTCTTTTCCGGTTTGAGACCCAAGCATTGCTTTTATCATAACATTATCTAGGAAAAGTAATTTTGAAATTGAATATTGTCCATTAACTCCCTATATATCTAGGATTATTCAAACCCCCAAACCAAGGGTCATTTTCCAACCTCCCCTACTGACTTTTATCAGCCAACTAAGCCAAATGATACCCTATGAGATGGTATGTCAATGGTCTCGATCATTTCTCTCCAACTGATTAAACCTTCTATGACAGGTTTTCTTGAACACCTTATAGACTTTTCAATGTTAAGGGGCTCAACATACTTCTTAGTCATGACATATTGTGGAAATCCGTCTCAAGTGATGATTCCTCCAAGTCCCTTTAGCATCCAAATAATTTGAAAAGGGATTAGATCTTTGATCCCTGTCTTCCCTCTCTCTTTGGTTTAACGATTTTATTCCACTTGTCAAGGGGTATTTCTTACTCTTGACTTTTTTCAACACACTGGGAGCGATAAGTGAATTTTCTAATTGTGTTTAATGGATTAGATCAGAAAATCAAAACAAAACACAGTGAAACTTGACTATCGATCTCAAAGGAAAATTACACAAGTTGATGCGTAGGGGTATACCATTGTCATATTAAAATTCATGTGCGTCAAATCTCCATACAACATTCATATTTCAAATAAAAAATCCTTTGCGTCTTTGTCATCAATTATTAAAACCAAACGTATTCATTGTGTCACTGTTAAATGGGTTTTTAAAATTTAAATGGCTCTCGGATGAGAGTTGGAGAAATTCTCGGACGAGAGTTCAAAAAACTCTCAGACAAGAGTTGGAAAAACTCTCGTCCGAGAGTTTCTCCAACTCTCGTCCGAGAGTTTTTCCAACTCTCGTCCCAGAGTTTTTTCAACTCTCGTCCGAGAGTTTTCCGAGAGTTTTGTGACACAACTCTCAGATGAGAGTTGGATAAACTCTCGTCCGAGAGTTTCTCCAACTCTCGTCCGAAAAGCTTTCCCGAGAGTTTTGTGACCACAACTCTCGGAAAATAAAATGCATAACTCTCGTCCGAGAGAATTTTAACTCATGTTAAACCCGACCAAACTCTCGTCCAAAATATTTAAAATCTCTCGGACGATAATTTTTAAAACTCTCGGCCGAGAAATTTAGTTGACTTTTTTTCTCGGCCGAGAAATTAAAAATTTCTCCCGAATTATAACCATCTGCCAAAAATTGTTTCCCAACTTCGCGATTTGACCCTTATCAAACCATATTTTATTTGACTTTAGTGGATGGAAAACTTTTCCCTGGCTTTTAGCCTTTCCTCCTCCAGTTTTAGCAGGGTGTCTATGTGGGCTTGCAAGGATGGGCATCGGGTAACATGTGTTTCTTGAGACAAGTGAAGGGCTGGGAGAGAGATGTTAGGGGGGAGGATTGCCTCTTTCCCATAGACTAGAAAAAAAGTGGATGTTCCTAGGGAAGGTTTAGGTGTGACCCGATAAGCTTAGAGGGCATTATTGAGGGCATTGTGCAAGTTCTGTTGTTGGGATAGCAGGGTCTTCTTCATGATCCAAACAAGGATCTTGTTGGTTGAATTTGCTAAACCATTCCCTTGGGGGTAGTAGTTGGTAGAATTTTTTAGTACAATACCATTTTCCAAAGAAAAATCATATATTTTAAATGATGAAAAATAATTAGCATTATGAAAAACAAGGGAGGTTGGAAGGACAAACCTAGTCATGATGTACTAAGTGAAGAAAGCTATTACCTCTTGGTCGTTGATCTAACGTAATGGTATTGCTTCAACCCACCTTGTGAAATATTCTATGGCCGTGAGGATATATCGTTGTTGCTTGGAGGAGTGTTGAAATATTTCCCCAATCACATCCATTCCCCACTGATGGAATGGTTCTTCCACTGTGACAAACTGTAACGAGGTAGAAGGTCAAGATTCTCTGCTAGAAAATTTCTGAAAAGAGGGGCACTTCTGAACATCGGCATGTGCATCCTTAAATAGAGTGGGCCAATAAAAACCGAGTCACATAGCCTTATGGGTTGTGGCATCCCCCACATAGTTTCCACCAGCCAGTCCATCATGAAGTTTATTCAAGAATTTTTGGGCCTCACTGTGCTCTAATCAGTGTAGCAATTCACCATTGTGATGCTTGCATAACAATTTTCCTTGCACCATTTGATAGGATGCAACCTTCAGCCTTATTGCTCATTTTTGCTGGGCCGTCAATGTGGGGTCAATGGTATCATGACCAAGATACTATAGGGATTTTTTCTTATGTGTTCTATCGGCTTGGTACATCTATATTTCATGATCCCAACACTCCTCATTGTTTCTCATTGGGTCTGTGGCTTCAACAACCATTCAACATAACCCTTGTCCCTTGACCGTGTGTGCAGGCTTGAACTATAATTCATACTCTTGAAGAAATTCCATCTATTTTCCTCGTCTCTCACCCAACTCCTGCTTCACGAAAAGAGAGTGTACTGCTCGGTGAGGTATGAACACCATGACATGGTTCGTCAAAATGTATATCCTAAAATGTTTAACTACCTTATATACTACATAGTATTTCTTGTCGATTTCTAAATAGTTCAACTCAGTGCCTTGTAACACCGTGCTCATGAAAGATATGTGTCATTCATCATTACTGCCATCTTTCTGGGTGAGGATGGTTACAAGTGATGAACCTAAGGAAAAATTGTATAAGATAAAGGCTTTGCTGAAATCCAGGCTATGTACAGCAGGTGCTTCCGTGATGGCCTTCTGGATATTTTCGAATGCTTCTTTCTTGAGCCGATTCCATTTAAAATTCATTTTCTTCTTGATCATTCTTTTCAAAGGTTTCATGATTTGTGTGAAGTATGATATGAATTTTCGCGAGAAGTTAATTTTCCCGAGAAACAACTACATGGCCTTTTCACTGCTTGGGGGAGAAATTTTGGTGATTTCTCTTGCACAGTTTGGGTCTACCACTATGTAATCACAGGTTATGATGTGGCCTAATAAACTCCCTTCCGAGACTACAAATATGCTTTTATTTGGGTTTAGTGGGACTCTGTATTTTTGGCACCTCTCAAAGATCTATTTGAGGTGGTGCAACTGGTCATATCTTCACTTGGAGAACACAGTGATGTCCTCAAGTTACACCACCAAACTTTGTCCCATTAGCCCCCAGAAGGATATGTCCATGGCCCTTTGGAAGGGTGCCCCAGCATTGATCAGGCCAAAGGGCATGCATCTAAATGCGAATGTACCCCACTTAGTCCTGAACATTTTCTTCAAATGATCTGGTTCTGCTACCAATACATAGTTGAATCTCGAGAAACCATCCAACAATGAGAACATTTTTTACCCAGATAATATTTGAATAATTTTCTCCATGGGGGGCACTAGGTATTTATCATTTTCTGATGATCAGTTTAAATTTTGGAAGTCCACATATAAACAAATTTCACTAGAATTCTTGCAGAATGGGACCCAATTCAACACCCACATTGCATGCTAGACTTTGAAAATGATGCGAGCATCCAAGAGTTTCTTAAGTTCCTTTTGGATCATTGGTTCCAAAGTTGGATGTACCCTCCTTAGCTTATATTGGAAAGGTTTTACGCCTTCCTTCATCAGTATTACATGTTGGATGGTTCATGTGTCATAATTATATAAATCATCGTATGTCGAGGCGAAAAAATCTTTGTACTTATTAAATAATTCAATAAAGGATTGCCACTCCTCGGGGATGCATTTGGTACTGAGATTGGTGAACTTTGGGTTTTCTTTCGTCCCGAGGTTCACTTGTTGGTGCAATAGGGTGGAAATTTTCACCTTTGTATTGGGAGGCCCCAAAAATCGGTTCTGTAGGTCAAATAACTTCTCTAGGGATATGATCCCTTTCGGTATGGGTTTCCCCTTGTGTTATTCCCTTTCCTTTTTCAAGGCTAGATCATGCTCCTCCTCCTCAATCACTCCATCATTGAACACATCTATTTTTAGCATAAATATAACACCTGTTGATCATCATTAAAAACGTGGATATTAGGTACATTATCTGAAACTGTAGGTTTATAGACAATTTCAATAGAAACGCCATCCCTTAAAGGGGTAAACCTAGCGACGGTGTTTGCTAATGTATCGTTCGCTGCATTATGCATTCTAAGTACTGACTCAATACTAAAAGCATTGAAAGTAGAAATTAAACTCCACACGTCCTGCTAATATCCTTTCAAATGGGGGGATAGTCAGCGAATAGTGTTCCATACCTATGGGGTGATGATTTTCGAGTCACCGATTACCTTCAAGCAATCGACTTTGAGGTCAATTTCTTTCTTGATACCTATCATCAGTTCCATGTACTCAGCCGTATTATTGGTGCACTATAATTGTAACCAACAAGAGATTAGGAACTTGTTATTTTAGTGATATATCAAGATACATCCACCATGAGCCGCATCATGGGTCTGGGGTCTCCACCTGTTTCTATTCTTTGAGGTAGGTCTATCATGGAGGCAGTCGGTGGCTACTAGAGTAATTTGAGGCATGTACTCTCCTAGCCTATGAAATCACTCTAGAGAATCCAAAAATAAAGTACACCTCTTTGCATTGATATGGTTGGATACAGAGGCCAAGTTATTGTAGATCCAGTCTGGTGCAACAATATACTGGTTGATGTTCTCCTTGGAGGTTGGAAGGTCCTATGAAACGACTGCTTGTTTGATGGGTTCCAAGAATTCTTGTATGACTTACATCACCTCTTACCTTATCTTCTGTGTGGCTAGTGTCCTTAAGGAAGGGATGTGGTGCACTCCTACCATTGAATCTATGCCACTGATCGGGTGCTCATAGGAAGAAATCACCTTCTATACATAGTTTGCAAGCTTGTCCCTCGACTGTAACTTCATCCATATCTGTACTTTATCATTCTTAGTGCTGATGCATTCCTTCTTTGGCAAGGTGTTAGGAGCCTGTGGGTACCTTTCGAAGCATTCAAGTATGTTTTCCAGTGTTGTGGATGCTTCCTTTAGTTTGGCATCATTTTTCCTAGTTTTTTCCTCGACCCCTAGCAAAGGAGCTACTATTTTTTTTTATGGTTAGCATCTCCCCATATACCTGCTTCATGGTGCTTTCTAACGTATCCAACTCTCCCTGAATGGAATTATGTAGTCCATTGGCCTGAGCAATTGTGAGTTGGAGCCTTTGATTCTCATTTTATAGAGCCTTCGTTTCTATCTTTGCTTGAGCTTCCCTTTTCTCTGACGCCTGGATTTTTCTCTGTAGAAAAAATATCTCTATGAGAGGGGGGATACTAGGGAATGAAGCAAGCAAAGAGGAATTTTCATAGACTCTAGGTGAGACAGTAGTCAGATTTTCAACTGTTTGTTTATTGGCCACCAAAGAAATAATGGACTTTGGAGAGTTCTGAGACTTTGGTTTGTAATATGTCAGCTGATCTATAGTGATGATATTTCTGTTGTGAGGAAACCACATATTAAAGTGAACCATAAATGGGATATAAGATGTTTCATAAGTGTAGCTACGAACCAATAGAATGTTGTAGTCTAAGCAGACATCAATGACTTCAATGTCAACACAAACAGTTTTTCTTGCAAGAGTAATAGGACAATTGCGAAACATGCCAAGGGGTTGGAAATAGTGGCCATCCCACACACGGAGGGTGATAGTGGAAGGGGCTAACTTATGTGATCTAATATTTTTGCAAATAGAAGTGGACATCATGCAGGTGGACACCCCATCATCAATGATACATCGGGAGACTTTGGTATTCCAGATCTTGATAGGTATTTGGAAGGCGACAGATGTAGGTAGGGGTGGATTCTATGAATTTTCAACATCGAATTAAATCAAACTATCATATGAAGGATCCAAAGTGCCCATATTAGTTAGTGTAGCTTTACATTGTGAAGGGCATGACTAGAGGACTTCCAGTGTTGACATGGCATCAGAGGATTGCGCCAAGTCATCTACTATATTGTGGGTGTGGGCGTCTTTACTGGAAGTGGCGTTTCAACATAATGGTCCTTTGAGGATCTTGGTATGTACCTCTGCCTTAGGCTGAGGGATCTATAAATCACCATTGGGTCTCAAAACTGGCTCTATGGGACCTGAATACTAGGGCTCAGTTGCGGATGTAGCGAGAGGCTTGGTGTACTAGTGCGATCGATTCTAAAGGTTGAGATTGGTGGTATTTTCCTAGTCAGATTTCATCATAATGATATGGTAATCAGAGGTACTTGATGGGGAAGGTTGAGCAGTCTTATAACCTTAAAGGGGTTGGGAAGCCACATATCCTTGCTGAGGGAAAGGATTGGTAAAAACAACCGGTTGATTAGGTATAGCATTAGGAGGAATCGAAGTAGAGGCTTGCTATGCTCGAGATGCTACTTGAGCTTCCCACAGTTGATGCATCTAAGGTAACATGTGAAAATCATTGGTATAATGACCATGGACACCGAAAAAAGAACAAATCTTATTCATACGAATAGGCCTATTCTGCTTGGGTTGATCGCCCTATTGTTGGGTTGTAGTGTTGGATATATGACCTTGGGGATTGTTTCATGGATTACCTAGAGCAAGTTGGTTCTGGTTTCCTTTCTTCTTCTTTTTGAAGTGGGAGGATTAGTCGCCCTCTACTACGGATACACCTAACCTTGAGGGGGGGGTTGGTTGCTGCTGCAGAGATTGAGAAGGAAAGGGAGGCATAGGTGATGGTGGAGGAGTTGGAGAACCTGTCTATCGATATGGATAGTAAGGAGGTTGCACAAAATTGTGGTAAACAGGTTGGGTAAAATTAGGCCCTAGCATTAGAAGATCCTGTTGGGAAAAGGTGTGAGTCATGCCATGTCTTGGATACATACTGCCAAGAGGGGGAAGAGTGCTAGAGGAGTTGGCCCCTCCCTGAGGGAAACCATAAACCATAGGAGGATGAGTGTATGGATGTTAAAGGGATCCAATGATACCTTCGATGGAATGACATGCCCCTAATGCATTTCCACCACCACGTCTAAGGCGATCAAGTAAGAAAATATAAACATAACCAGGTTGCGTGTAGATCAAGTCATATTTCAACGCAATTCGGAAGGCTTCTTCCTCATTATGAGGAAAGTGACATGCGAAATCTTTACCAATAGAGGGAAAAAGGGATCTGAGAAACTATTCCACGTAGACACAGTCTTCAAAAATAGGGGCTCAACATAGGCTCTTCCTTCCTTTCCATTCTTGAACATGGTCAGATAGGCAGGTGGAAGAAGTTTGACAGAAAGTGGTAAGAATTTTGGTACTGGTGTCATAGCGAAGGGGGAGCTGGAAGTAGGATTTTAATGCCTTTTCAAGAGTCACAAAAGTAGTATGAAAGGCAGCGTCCTGGCCGAAATACCACTTGGAAGCTTCTCTAGGAAGCATACCCTGGAATAACTGAAGACAGATAGAGTCATAAGTGATAGAGTTGGACGAGCACCACATGTGGAAATAAAGAACATGGCTGGTAGGATCCTCCCCAGAATTCAAACTTAGGGATGTTTGGAGGAATCTTGGTTGGTATAGCAGGCCAACTTGGCTCATGGTGTATAGGTTCATTAGTCAACTAGCTAAAATCGAGAAGGATTAGGCCTACCATATAAGGAAGAAAGGGAGCACCTGGAATCCTTCCTGTTGCAGCTCCACTAGTAGTGGTTCCAACATTAGAGCCAAGTCCAACACCAGAGGCATGTCCTACACAATACATGATGATGGTGAAAGGTGGAGGAGAGCCAAGGATAGAAACATACGGAGAGCTTGATGAACCAGAATCAGAGTCGGAATGGGGACTCGACAGAGGACTAACCTGGACCCTACACGGAGCGGTAAGTATTCCAAATGGAAACTGAGGATGAAGGTCTTGAAGTCTCTAGGATAAATGTCGTGGGGTGTGATTATGGAAAAGATACATGCAACCCAATTAGGAAGAGAGTTAAAAAAGGGCATGGAGGTGCAGATTAATTAATTACAATGTTTATGTCTTGGCCTGACAGTGTAAACAAGACACTCTTCTCTTTAGGTGTGTGTGTGTGTGGTAAGTGTGTTGATCTAAATTAAGCCTAGATGTGTGTAGAGAAAAAAAAAATGTTGTATAACTGAAAATAAAACTGAAAGTGATAGTAAATAAAAGTAAAACAACAGTAAGATAAACAGTTAAAGATGCATAAATTTAAACCCAAAAAGGAGGCCTTCCTAACAAATATTCTAAGTGTGTGAAAAATCTACTCAAAACACACAAAATGACCAATGGATCAAAGATCAAGAGGGACAGGGATCTAAAGGTCAGATTTGCATAAAATAGGTGCAGAAAACAGTAAGAAAACAGAGGGAAAAATGATGAAAAATAGGTGGTGAAATGCTACAAACTAAAGGGAAACATAGGGGATCCTGAAGGAGGACCAAAAAAAACTGAAAATAAGTGTTTTTGATGGAAAAATAGTTGATCTAAAATGGATCAAAAAGTGCAAGTTCAGATCTGAATAAATGGCTGAAAAAACACTGAAATCTTAGAAGACCTGCTTCAGCTAAACTCCCTAAAAAGGTGGAAGTGTACTAAAGCCCCAAGGGGCTTGGTTCCTACTTTTAAGAGTAAAACGTAGCAAGTACAAATCCAGAAATCATCAATGAAGATCACATAGTACCGATTTCGACTCAAGGATGTCACTATCATAGGTCCACATACATCTGAATGTATAAGTTCCAAAGTGCCCTTTGATTTGCTACTGCTACTTGGATCTCACATGGTGCAATCACAAGCACCTTGATCTGCATGGATAATTTGTCATCTGGTTGGCTGATCTAGCTGGGTATCCTTGAGCCATGATGTTTTCCAGCTCTAATAAACCATCTTCTCTTGTTCGGATTTATATGGGTGAAGGAGGAGGCCAGACAGCCCCAAGTAGTTCCTTCAGCAAACCCTCAAAATTATCGAAAAAAATCCCGCAAAAAAGTGCAGGTCATAGGTTCTGACCTATTTTTTGTTGAGGTCACAGATTTTGCTCAGATATCTGCTACCTGAGAGCCAAGGTCATTTTTTTTGGTCCAAAAAGTGGGACCAGCACTTTCGACTATCTCAGGCGCATGTTTTAGAGAAAAGAGTCATATTTTCCACGGTCGATACATGTTACCTGCACAAATGACCTAGAAACACACGGAAGTTAGAATTTTTACAACTTTAGGGTAAAAATGGTTGAAAACAACATCAAGGAATGCAAAACAAGAAGTTGAATGAAAACCCTAGAGGCTAAGCTAGCTGGTCATTCAGGGATCTGAAAAATGATAGCGGTCATAATTAAAAACCCTTATGGAGTTGTGACTTGCTAGTGTGAATTCTAATCAGAAGGGTATGAAAAAAGCTCACTTTAGTTTTGCATAATAAACAACCTATTAACGGGGAAAAAAATGCCTTGCCAATAGTAAGGGGAGCTCTCCGATATAAAGTCCCAATTATAACCTAGAACATTTGTGATAGGGATCTCATCCTGCGTGTAAGCTCAAATACTGTTGAATTGATGAAAGATATGCCCTTTCTGAGATGGAGGCGTATTTGAGAACAAGAGAATACATGGCTACTTGAACGATATGAAAGAAATGATCGACGGGTTCTCTTGAAAATGAAACATTTTAAATATCAAAGCGATATTTAAATAATACATCAAAATGAAGTATTGTTATCAACACATCATTAGGGTCATGCTCATACAGAGGCTTTTTTGACTAGAAAAGAAATAGTTCACTATACTCAAAACAACCTTCAATTCCTTAAGCGTGTTTCCAAAATATTAAGGAAATATCAACAACTGAGATATTAAAATTTCCCTGTGCTAAACATATGCATATCATTAATACATCCAAATATATTAAACATATAAGTGATGCACGAACATAAACGAAAATTAATCATTCACAAATTACAACAAGTACATGAGGACATAATATTCATAATGTTACCACACATGAGTTTCCAGCAAATCAGTGGAGTCAAAGAATTGGTTTGTATTCATTCCTCGAATCATACATGCAATGCTATAAAATTATATATCTCCCTCATGGAGTCCAAAGAAGGTCATTACATTATCTCCAGGGAGAGTACATATAGAATAAAAAATGACCCTTTGGCTACCCTTCCCTTTCAACTTCCGGACTGTTGGCATGGTCTGCAACCTAGGATGATTTTTGACTTGAGACCAGCCTGAGGTTGCGACCTGCGACCTTCCTATGTGTGCTACCTTTAAAATGAGTATTTTTAAGGGAGTAGCTATGTAATGGAGAGGTTTAGGGTCTCCACCTATTTCTGTTTTTTAAGGTAGGTCTTCCAGGCCAAGTAGTCGGAAGCTACTGGAATAATTTGAGGCATGTCCTCTCCCAGCCTATGAAAGCACTCTAGAGCATCCGTAACTAAAGTACGCATATTTGCATTGACCTGGTTGGAAAAACAGGCCATCTTAGTATAGATCCAAACTAGTGTGACAATATACTAGTCGATGTTCTCCATGGAGGCTGGAAGGTCCTGTGAAATGATGTTATGAAGCTAGCTCCAAAAAATAGAAGAAAAGAGAGATTAATGCCTTAGAAATCAACCACTTAGAGGGGGTGGCCTCCAATACATTACATAAATGAAAAATTCTCGGATGATACAAATTACCAAAACCTCCTTCTATATAAAGGAACCCATGGGCCCACAATATAATCCTAACTGACCTAACAATAACAATTTTAGGGCACAATAATAACAATATTGGGGTTACAGGGGTACAACAATAACAATATGTGAACTAAAATAGTAATATAGGGACCTAACAAATGACTTCTTGTCTGATGGGTTCCAAGAATGCTTGCATGTCTTGTGTCACCTCTTCCCTCATCCTCTGCATGGCTAGTGTCCCTAAGGAAGGGATGTGGTGCACTCTTGCCATTGAATTTATGCCACTGATCGCATGCTCATAGGCAGACATCACCTTCTCTACATATTTTGCGAGCTTGTCACTAGACTTTAACTTCATCCATATATGTACTTTATAATTCTAAGTGTGGATCCAGTCCTTCTTTTGCAAGGTTTCAGGAGCCTGTGGGTACCTTTCGGAGCATTCAATTATGTTGTCTAGTGTTGTGGATGCTTCCTTTAGTTGTGCATATTCTTTCCTAGTTTCATCCTGGGCCCCTAGAAAAGCAGCGATTATATGTTTTATGGTTAGCATCTCCCCATATACCGGATTCATGGTGCTCTCTAAATTATCCAACTCTCCCTGAATGGTGGTTTGTAGTCCGCTAGCCTGACCAATTGTGAGTTGAAGCCTTTGATTCTCATTTTCTAGAGCCTTCTTTTATATCTCTCCTTGAGTTTCCCTTTGCTCAGACACCTGGAGTCTTCTCTGCAGCAAAAAAATCTCTCTTAGAGGGGGGATACAAGGTAATGAACCAAGAAAAGAGGAATTTTTATAGATTCTAGTTGAGACACTAGTCAGAGGTTCGGCTATTTGTTTATTGGCCACCGAAGAAATAATGGACTTTGCAGAGGTCTCAGACTTCGGTTCGTAATATATCAGTTGATCTATAGTGACGATATTTCTGTTGTGATTAAATCACATCTTAAGGTGGACCACATATGGGATAGCATATGTCACATAAGTGTAGATATGACATAATAGAATGTTGTAGTCTAAGGGGGCATCAATCACTTCAATGTTAACACAAATATTTTTCCCATAAGAGTGATAGGAAAGTTGTAGAACATACCAAGGGGTTGGGAAGAGTGGCCATCCCACACATGGAGGCTGATACTGGAAGGGGCTAACTCGGGTGTTCTGAGATTTTTCCAAATAGGAGTAGACATCACACAGGTGGATGCCCCCTCGTTAATGATACATCGGGAGACTTTGGCATTCCAAATATTGATAGGTATTTGGAACGCGACGGATGTAGGTAGCGGTGGATGCTCTGACTTGTCAAGATAAGACAATAAAAATATCATTTGAAGGATCAAAAATGCCCATAGTAGTCAGTAGAGCTTTTTATTATAAAGGGCACGACTAGAGGACTTCCAGTGTTGACATGACGATGGGGGATTGTGCCAATTCATCTACTATAATGTAGGTGTGGGAAGCTCTATCGAAAGCAACGTTCCAACATAATGGTCCTTTGGAGATATTGATATCTACCTTTAGCTTAGGCTAAGGGATCTGTAAAGGACCATTGGGTATTGAAAGTAGCTTTATGGGACCTGAAGACTGGGGTTCAGTTGTTGACATAGCGAGAGGCTTGGTGTATTGGCGCGACTGATTCTGAAGGTTGCGATCGGTGGTATTTGCGTGGTTAGAGTTCTTCATAATGATATGGTAATGAGAGGTACCAGAGGGGAAATGTTGAGCGGTCCCCTAACCTTCAGGGGGTTGGGCAGCCACATATCCTTACTGAGGGAAAGGTTTGGTAAGCATAACTGGTTAAGTAGGTGCAACATTAGGAGGAACTGAAGTAGAGGCTTGATATCCTTGAGATGCTACTTTAGCTTCCCACAGGTGACACATATGATGTAAAAGGGGACAATCATGGGTATAATTACCATCGAAACCACAACAAGAACAAAGCTTATTCATGCAATGAGGCCTATTTAGTTTGGGTTTATGCCCCTGTTGCTGGGTTGCAGTGTTAGATATATTCCCTTGGGGATTTTTTCATGAATTACCTAGAGCGGGTTGGTTCTGGTTTCCTTTCTTCTTATTTTGGGAAGTGCGAGGATTAGTTGCACTTTGTTGCACCTGGTTGTAAGGAGGTTGAACAACAATGGGGTAAACAAGTTGGGAAAAATCAGGCCCTGACATCGGAGGATGCCATTGGATAAAGGCATGAGGCATGCCATGTCCTGTATACATGCTATTGGGAGGGGGAAAAGTGCAAGAGGAGATGGACCCTCCTCGAGGGAAACCATAACCCATAAGAGGATGAGTGCAAGGATGTGAAAGGGACCCAACGATACCTTTGAGGACATGAGATTCTCCTAGTGCGTTGGTTCCACAAGAATCTAGGGAGATCCGGTAAGACAGTATAAACATAACTAGATTTTGCGTAGATAAAGTCATATTTAAACACAATTTGGAGGGCTTCTTCCTTAGTCCGAGGAAAGTGAGATGCGACATATTTACAAATAGAGGGAAAAAGCGATTTGAGAAACTATTCCTTGTAGACACAGTCTTCGAAAACAGGGGCTCGACATAGGCTCTTCCTTCTGCTTCATTCTTGAACATGGTTAGATAAGCAGGTAGCAGAAGTTTGACAGAAAGTGGTCAAAATTTCGGTACCAGTGTCATAGAAAAGGGGAAGCTAGAAGTAGGATAGAAACACCTTTGCAAGTGTCACAAAAGTAGTATGAGAGGTAGCTTCCTGGTCAACATACCACTTGGAAGCTTCTCTAGTAAGCGTTCGCTGGAATAATCGAACATGGACAAAGTCATCAGTGATAGAGTTAGACGAGCACCACATGTGGAAATAACAAACATGTTTTCTAGGATACTCTCCATCATTTAATTCAAACTTAGGTATGTCTGAAGGAATCTTGGTTCGCATAGCAGGCCAACCTGGATAATGGTGTATAGAGTCATTAATCAATTGGCTTAAATTAGGAAGGCTTAGGCCTGCCATATAAGGAGGCAAGGGAGTAGCCGAAATCCTTCCTGTTATAGCTCCGCTAGTAGCGGTTCCAGCATTAGAGCTAGGGCCACCGCCAAAGGTAGGTCCTGCACAAGACAAGATGAAGGTGAAGGGTGGAGGAGAACCAGGGATAGAAACAAAAGGAGAACCTGATGAACCAAAATCAGAATTGGAATGGGGACTCGGCGGAGGACTAACTTGGAACCTACGTGAAGGGGTAATTATTTGTAACGGTAACTGATAATGAAGACCTTGGAGTCTTTGGGATAAACACCTTGGCGGCGCAATGATGGAAAAGATACACAGAACCCAATCAGGAAGAGAGGTAAACAAGGGCACAGAGATGCACATTAATTAATTACAATGTTTCAGTCTTGGCGTGAGGGTGTAAACCATGCACTCTTCGCTTTAGGTATGCGTGTGTGTGGTAAGTGTGTTCATTTTAATTAGGCCCAGATGTTTGTAGAGAAAAAAGAAAAAATATGTTGTATAACTGTAAATAAAACTGAAAGCGATAGTAAATAAAACTGAAAGGACAGTAAGATAAAAAACTAAATATGCATAAATTTAAACCCAGAAAGGAGGTCTTCCAAAGAACTAGTCTAAGGGTGGGAGAAATATACATAAAAGACAAAAAATTTCCAATGGATCAAAGGTCAAGAGGGACATGGATCTAAAGGTTAGATTTGTTGAGAATAGGTGCCTAAAACAACAAGCAAACGTAAGGGAAAATGCTGAAAAATAGGTGGCGAAAGGCTACAATAAAGGGAAACGTAGGAGACCCTAAAGGAGAACAAAAAAAAACTGAAAATAAGAGTTTTGGATGGAAAAATAGTCGATCTAAAATGGAACTGAAAGTGTAGGTTTAGATCTGAAAACATGGATGAAAAAACACTGAAATCTTAGAAAACCTGCTTTAGCTAAACTCCTCCTAAAAAGGTGGAAGCGTACTAAATCCCTAAGGGGTTTGGTTCCTACTTCGATGAGTAAAAAATAGCAAGTATAGGTTGAATATGGGTAATTATAGAGGTCAGACAACCCTGAATAGTGCCATTGGCAAACCCTGAAAATTACAGAAAAAAATATCGCAAAAAAGTGCAGGTCGCAGGTTCTGACCTGTTTTTTGTTGAGGTCACAGTTTTTGCATATATATCTGCTACCTAAAAGCCGAGGTTGCATTTATTGGGAAAAAAATTTTGACCTGCAGTTCTAGCTATCTCAGGGGTAGCTTTCAGAAAAAAGTGTTGTCTCTATCGCAGCTGATACCTGTCACCTGCGCAAATTTTCCATAAACACATGGAAATTAGAATTTTTACATTTTTAGGGTTAAAATGGTTTAAAAAAACATCAATGAATGCAAAACAAGAAGCTGAAGAAAACCCATAGGGGCTGAAATAGCTGTCATGTAGGGACCTGAAAAATGACAGTGGTCATAATTAAAAACCCTCGTGGAGTTGCGAGTTGTTAGTGTTAATTCTAATCGCAAGCGTATGAAAAAATCTCACTTTAGTTGTGCATAATAAACAAATTGTTGACGGGGAAAAAATTCCTTGCCAACAATAAGGGGATCTCCCTAATATAAAGTCCCAACTATAACCTAGACCACTTGTGATAGGGATATCATCCTGTGTGTAAGCCTGGCTACTATTGAATTGATGAAAAATATTCCCTTTCTCAGATGGAGTTGTATTTGAGAACGAAGGGATACACAACAACATGAACGATGAAAAAGAATTGATCAACAAGTTCTCCTGAAAATGAAACATTATAAATATAAAAGCGAGATTTAAAGGATGCAACCCAAGGAAGTATTGTTAGAAACACATCATTAGGGTCATGCTCATAAAGAGGATTTTCTGACCAGAATAGAAACAATTCGATATAGACAAAACACCCTTCAATTTCTTAAGCGCGTTTCCAAAAGATTAAGGCAATATCAACAACTAAGTTATTAACATGTCCCTGTGCTAAACATATGCATATGATTAATACATCCAAAGAGATTAAACATATAAATGATGCACGAACATAAATGCAAATTAATCATTCACAAATGACAACAAGTACATGAGGACATACTATTCATAATGTTAACACACATGAGTTTCCATCAAATACAATAATGGATTCAAAACATTGTCTTGTATTCATTCCTAGAATCATGCATTTAATGCTATACAATTATCTCTCTCCCTAGTGGAGTCCAAAAAATGTCGTTACATTATCTCTCGAGGGAGTACATATAGAATAAAAAATTCCCCTTTGGCTACCTTGCTGTTTCAACTTCCCGACCGTTGGCATGGTCTATAACCTAGGAGGATTTTTGACTTGCGACTTGGCTATGGTTGCGACCAGCGACTGGGTACCATCTGTGACCTATGACATGCTTGTGCCTGCTACCTGTAAAATCAATCTTTTCAAGGGAGCAACTATGTAATGGAGAGCTCTACGGTCTCCACCTATTTCTTTTCTTTGAGGTAGATCTCCCAGTCTAAGTAGTTGGCGACTACTAGAGTAATTTGAGTCATGTCCTCTCCCAACCTATGAAAGCACTGTAGAGCATCTATAACTAAATTCAACCTCTTCATGTTGATCTGGTTGGACAGAGAGGCCAACTTAGTGTAGATCCAGACTGGTGTGATGATATACTGGTCCATGTTCTCCTTGTAGGCTGGAAGGTCCTGTGAAACAACTGCTTATCTGATGGGTTCCATGAATTATTGGATGTCTTGTGTCACCTCTTCCCTCATCCTCTGTGTGGCTAGTGTTCCTAAGAAAGGGATCTGGTGCACTCCTGCCATTGAATCTATGCCACTGATTGGGTGCTCATAGGCATACATCACCTTATCTACATCTTTTCTGAGCTTGTCCTTGGACTGTAACTTCATCCATATCTATACTTTATCATTCTGACTGCAGATCCAGTCCTTATTTGGAAAGGTGTTAGGAGCTTGTGTGTACTTTTCGGAGAATTCAAGTATGTTGTCTAGTGTTGTGCATGCTTCCTTTAGTTGTGCATATTTTTTCCTAGTTTCTGCCTAGGCCTCTAGCACAAGAGAGATTTTCTGTTTTATGCATAGCATCTCTCCATATACCTGCTTCATGGTGCTCTCTAACGTATCCAACTCTCCCTGAATGGTGGTCTGTAGTCCGCTAGCCCTAATGATTATGAGTTGGAGCCTTTGATTCTTACTTTCTAGAGCCTTCTTTTATATCTCTTCTTGAGTTTCCCTTTTCTCGGACATGTGGAGTCTACTTTGCAGCAACAAGATCTCTCTACTCATCGTTCTAAAATTCTCTTCTGTGGCAACTGCAAATGAACTTTTAGCTAATGCAAAGGTTAGTCCTGGCATCCAGGACTATGTCCTTTTTTGTGGTCACTGCGAGAGGTTCGGTTGGATTCTGTGCAAGGAATTTTCTCCTTTCCTCCCTGATTTTATTATTGTACTAGTCGTAAGACACCCATGCTAGATCTAGTACATCATCCTCATGTTGAGTGCATAAAAGGTATATTTTTAACACCTATTTATCTCACATTAATTATCAATCTAGGAACGACTTTTTATTTCAAGAGTGTACTCAGTCTGAGGCAGCAATTCAGTCTAAGAGTAATGTTGTGTGAGATGTAGTACGGTGTAAAAAAGTAAACAAATGCTTGGAATAGAAATCTAATTACAATAACATGAACTCAAATGCTCTTAAAATCTATCTTTCACTCAACAACCATCAATCGAGGATACAGTAGCAATAACTCATTCCTCTAGAAATTGATGCAATTGAAATCAAATTGAAACAAGGCAATCAATCTGGGAACTTGGAAGCAATAACCAGTGTTCTCCACAATTGACAATCTTGACTTAAAACAATTAAAGAGAAATAGAAATTGAACTAAAGCTACTAAAAATAACCAAGCAAAAATTCTTCTAATAAATAGAATTGGAAAAGAACAGCAAATCATAATTCCTATATGCACACAACAACTATAAACTATTTCTCTGCAAATCTAAACCTAATGAACTGAAAATAAACATTAAACGGAAATGGAACAGCAAACATTAATTGAACAACAAACATAGACTTAATGCAATTTAAGCAACGAATCCTCTTAATACCGTAACCCTGTCGACGACCAACACTATGAAATAGTTCATTGGAATGAATCATCAATCAATGGAACGAAAATGCCTTATAAAATGTAGCAAGATGAATAAGATAGTAAATACGATCCTTGCTAAGATAGAATAGCAGTGTAATTAATTAATTTATACGTCAAATCCGAATTCAATCCAACATCAATCAAATAAATCTGTAATCATAATGAATCTAAATGAAATTATCACATGACAGAAATAAAAGAATAGAAATACAAACAACGGATCGATCCACCAGGGTTGGGCCCTCAACTGCCGGTGAAACGCCGTTGGGCTACTGCAAAGCTTGAGAAATGGAACGAGAATGCGTCTTTGTATTAATCAAACATGAATGGATTTTACATCAGTTGATGTTTTCTCAGAAGAGTCAAGGAATTACAGTGTTGCAAAGGGAATTCAATAATCATCCATTGTTCTCCAATACATAATACATGCTCTCCTTTTATAATCAGAAAGAGGAGAAATTAAATATCAAATATGATCTCTCATAACAATATTGGATTTTTCCAAACAACCTGTCGACCAGAAAATATATTTCCATCCATCTTTCAACAAGAGCAAGGCGAATTTGGCTTTGTAGCTGAGATTTGGAGGACGGCTGCAACAACAAATCTAAGAAAATAGTGCTCAAAGAAACCTGTGTTTCTCTCAATACAAGATGAATTTGGGAAAACTGTTTACCACTAAAGTTAACTTGATTTGTTATGGACAAAACCCATGTTCCGGATTTTCCAGATTCTTCTTTATTTTCCTAGAATCTTAACTGCAAAACTGTCACTTCATATTCCAACGAATTTCTGAGTTGGAATATTTCATGATGATTTGGAAATCAAATCTGCAGTCTGGAAAATAGCTTGGAGGCTAAAATGGTGAGTGTTGGTATAAGATATATTAATAAACCATCATTGATAAAATTGTGCATAATAATCATCAATTTATTAAAAATAAAGGAGAAGAAATAATATTCATCCATAAGAGCATAAATCATTATAAAATGGATTTATATGATAAATTATAATAGATGACATGATAAAGAAGAGTAGAAATGGATAAAATAAGTGTTAAAAAGTGGTCGTATTCACAGCCCAACATACCCCCAAACTGAATATATTGCATGTCCTCATGCAACCCAAAGACAAAACCCATGTGTTAACCAAGCAAAGAAAATTGTTCATCCCAACTCATGAAATCGATGGAAAAAATGAATTTTTCCTCAAACAATAGATATTTAATTTTAGCAATAGAGGCATAACAATTTTTACAGTTGACGTTCAAATGTATGTATATGAAGTTGTAGAAAAATGTGACATAAGTAGCAGAAAACTCCATTAACCATTTTCTCAAAAATCAGATCATTTTGATACATGGATCATGAGATATAAACAAAATGGTTGTAGGTGATAGTGCATAATTTTCAAAATTTTATGAACTAATTTAGTGTGAAATTAGTTGGGTTTGTGTATTTTAATGATACCTCTTTGTTATCTAGAAAGCACAAGAATTCAGTTCATAGTTTTAAATATATATATATATGCAAATCCATTTTTCCATTGTATACAAATGAAATTGTATGCCTTAAACGAGAAAGAGAGTAGAAAACATCCATCATGTGTAGCAATTCCCCCTCAAACTAAAGAATTAGCATGTCTTCATGCAATGCTAGAAAACAAAGGGAGGTGGTTGCTACAATCTGTTGAAATCGATGCTTGTTATAAAAAAACATGGAATAAGGGGGGTGTCGAGAATGAATAAGAATATCCATGGATGATAAAGAATATTACTGGCATGGTCACAAGAAATAAATGAAGGAAATCAACACTCCCCCAAACTAAAAGATGAGACGTGTCTTAAAAAAAAAAAAAAATTGGTAAAGATGTGGAATGAAATATGATAAATAATGCTCAATGGATGTTCATAAGATTCTCCTAAATTCATAATAAATCAGAAAATTATGCTATTTTATTTGAAGTGTTACCTTCAAAAAATGTTGAATGATATGTATGGATTGGCCTTTGTTGAAGCTGATGTAAGCTGAGTGGATACTGAAAGTGACGCAAAAGGTGGAAGCCATGCAAACACATAATGTCTGAAGAATTGTGCGCGTTCACGAGCCTTCGCTGTTAATTGCAATAATGTGGTCATGCTGAGAATAGAATTCCCCCCCATACTTGTTGTTCTCCTGTAAACAAATCACAATTGTGTATGCAATTTTCTTGAATCCACAGTTTCAGTTTGGAATGGAAACAGATAAGATGCATGCAAAAAAAATTTCAAGAAGAAAAAAAAATCCTGTAAAAATGCAGTATCAATATTATGACAAATCAATAAAATAGAAGAGCAGCGTATTGCACAAAAATTGTACAGCATGGAAAGACATACATAATTATGATACAATCAATGAAATTATAGAATTTACTGAAATTCATGCATGTGATAAATCGTAAACAGATATAGAAGCATTTTGTAATGATTCAAGGATAAGGAGAAGGGACAACTTAAGATAAACATAAGTACAAATGCATTTATTACCCACTTAAAATAATGTGATCAATTTATGATGATTTTCATGTATAATAGGTTCAAAATCAAAAGTTAAGGATTCATACTTCCATTTGATATTTAAATAGAGATATAGGAAAAAGGGTTTAATATTACTATTGATGTGTATAAATGTGACTCCAATACCATCAGTAGAGCTTTGTTGCCCACAGGTGTCCATAACCTTGACTGAGTTTCTCTCTCACCCTTGGAACCATTGTTCTTTATTTATGCTAAGGAACTGCTTGTTAATTTTCATAATGGAGGCCATTGTGCTGGCTTGGTGACCAGATAAATCACAATGCCATTCACTGGGAAGAAGTGAAAAGTGGGCAGGTCGGCTCATGATGAAACCTTCTGTTCCAAGGACTTCTTAATTTCAATTGTCCATTGGACCATATCCCTGGTTTGGTGGCCATGATGGGAATGCCACTTCACTTGCTTCCTTATGAACATGGTAGGCCGGTTCTTGATGAGACCCCCTATCCTCCATCTGCCAAATTATAAAATTATTAATGAAATATGTAGATTTTTTTCTTTTTACATAGTACTTTCCTATTTATTCATAAAGGATGGCTCAACACTCCTTAAGAGTAGGGATGGTGGAAGAAGTTTGAATAGCTCAATATAAAAGAATATTCCCTTGTTCCTACTCCATAAGTAAAACTCAAAGAAAGTTATAAAATATGGGAAAGAACCAATATGATAAATATAATCGATCATATTAATTTAGTGGTAGTAAGACAACAAGATCATGTTATTGATTATGTCCCTTTTTCTTTTTTCTTATCATTACTAAACAACTTTCTTAAAAATGATAATTTATTTTACTTTTTTGATTACAGTAAGCTTTAATTTGTATGATTGCGTATCCTTCCATAAATTGTATGTTTGTCTTTCAAAAAGTTATAAAAAATTCAAAAAAAATCCTAAAAAAGTTGTTCATAAACAAGAAAAATGCACTCAAAAAGTGTTGTTCCTTTGGAAAGGAACTGTAAAAATAATCTACGAAAATGTTGCTATTCCTTTCGAAAGGATGTTCCTTTGGAAACAAAAAACAAAAATTCTCATAACAATACTGCTGTTCCTTTCGAAAGGAACAGCAAAAGTGTTGTTCATTTGGAAAGGAACAGAAAAAACATTCATAGCAAAATTGTTGTTCCTTTCGAAAGAGGGAACAACAAAAATTCACAAGCAAAGTAAGAATGGTTCAAGAAATAAAATTCTATAAAAAAAATAAGCAAAGTAAAAGAAAACAAACTTTATGTACAGGTTTCAAGAAAAAATAATATTTTTTTTACAGAATTGGTGCTACAAGAATTTCCTTCTGTGATTGAAACTTGCATTGTGGGGTACTTATTGTTCAATTACCACTGGAGCAGAAATTGCAATTTTAAGGGATCAACACCTAAAACACAAAAACATAAAAGAAATCAGAAAAGAAACAACACTTTATTAAGTTACAACAACTATGATGTTATTTCCTAAAGGAATATCAATCTATTAATGGGAAAAAATGATCTTTTTGAAAAATGCTTTGGTAGCAGTCACATGAATCTTGAAATGGGAACCAATTATTCATTTCTTCCTGTTATAAATCTGTTAGGTAATGAACTGGATGAAATTCCCTTGTTTTACTAAATTTTCAAGAATCGCTCGTCGATAAATTGACCTTCTTTGTTCTCCTAAGACCTGCAAAAAACGAGTGTCTACCTGCAATAAAACATTAAATCATGGAGAAAGAGAGGTGATCAGGCTCCCCTAATCCAAAAATTATTCAAAAAACTAACAATTAGTTACTCTTTAGAACAAATCCATGGAAAAATAAAACAAATTGTATTTGTCACCTGCGGGAGAGCAGTGGTTGACCATACTAACCAGTAGTAATTTAATCATAACTTCTTTGTTTTTCGTCCGATTCGAGTGATTCCAAAGAAAAATGAGAGCTAATTCAAATTTTATCTCCAATAGAGACATGTTTTAAAATTTTCATGTAATGATATATTAAACTTGCTTAGAACAACTTGCATAATAGAGTCATTTTCAATTTTCCAACTCAGACCAATAGTTGGTATTTAAGGCATAAATTATTCGTTTAATGGCAGATTGAACTGATTAAAATTGGATATTAAATTATATTTATTTATTGATATCCAATAGAAAAAAGTTTTGAAGAAAAGAAGAATTGATGGGTCAAATATGCTAGGGAACAACTGATAAACAATGTTTCAAGAGTGCTGATTTATGATACGCAGTCAGTATTTTGGTCATACATTCCTCATGCGATATCAAAATTGAGTGATTAAAACTAAGTTGCAAAATATATTCAGAAAGGAATCTACCATAGAAACATGTTTTAAAAATATAGTCATTTAGGCCTCCAAAAACTGACTGTCCCAAATCTGTTTTTGAGCTACCTACTAGACACCCTGTCAATGTTTTGGTTCTAGCTTTTTCGTTTCAAATCCAAATGGAGTGATTCGAATTGGGTTAGAATGTATCCATCTAGAGATACTTAGAATAGAAACATTTTTTAAAAATATTCAATTTTGGTCCCCCAAAACATGACTATTCGGACTGTGTTTTCAGAAATTCCATCAAGCCCACAAGCCAAAAAAATAATATTCAAGCAATTTCCATATTGATGATAAAAATGAATATAAGTGTTTTTAGAATTGTTATTTTAAATATAATTCATCTACATACATAAATAAATTAGAATATTTATCATCAATGTTGATTTGCACAACGTGTTGCAACAAAAACAACTATTTTTACAAAAATAAAATAATAATAAAAAATGTGTTTATTTCTTTATTTATTTTATTTTCTCCACTAATCTACTCTTCTTTGAAAATCGAATATTCTTATGTATAAGAGTATTCCCATTGGATCCATTTCCAAAATAAGGCCTCTAGTATGTACATACCCAAATTTGAAAAATGTATGTTGATAAATTGTAGGGTATGAGAAGCCAACTTCCTTTGTAAAAAAAAAAAAAAAAAAAATATGGGCAAGAATTTTGAATTTCTTGAGAATATTGCTCAGTCTCTTCTATTTGGCTATGTACCTCAGTAAAGGCTACAGATGGTGATTCTGTGGCCTGAAGGGAACTAGTAGGATGTCTAGAAATAGCTTTCCTAGGTCCTACTGATGGCTGAGATTCAGTTTTCTTAAGAATTTTGTCAATAAAGGTCGTTCTCCCAAGGGTCACTGGTCCCTTGGGTTTTTCAAGTTTGGGAGGAAATTTTTCTTGTTTAAATTTTCTAGTCATTTAAAAAAAAAAATCCTTCATTCCTACCTAAAGAAAAAAATTTACTCAATTTTGTTGTGAAGCAGGCTGTGAGCAAGTATGTTCCTTGCTTGGTGCGCAGCTTCTTACCTTCCGTCTTTAATACCCAATTCTTCACAAGAAGAAAAAAAAAGGTCAAATGTGCATCACTCCTTCTAAATGGCATACACTCTCCCCGGAAATGATGCCAAAATGTTGAATGCATAAAAAGTATATTATTAACACCTATTTATCTCACATTAATTATCAATCTAGGAACAACTTTTTATTTCAAGAGTGTACTCAGTCTAAGGCAGCGATTCAGTCTAAGAGTAATGTTGTGTGAGATGCAGTACGGTGTAAAAAAGTAAACAAATTCTTGGAAGAGAAATCTAATTACAATAACATGAACTCAAATGCTCTTAAAATCTATCTTTCACTCAACAACCATCAATCGAGGATACAATAGCAATAACTCATTCCTCTAGAAATTGATGCAATTGAAATAAAACTGAAACAAGACAATCAATCTGGGAACTTGGAAGCAATAACCAGTATTCTCTATAGTGGACAGTCTTAACTTAAAGCAATTAAAGAGAAATAGAAATTGAACTAAAGCTGCTGAAAATAACCAAGCAAAACTTCTTCTAATAACTAGAATTGAAAAGGATTAGCAAATCATAATTCCTATATGCACAGAACAACTATAAATATTTCTATGCAAATTTGAACCTAATGAACTGAAACTAAACAATAAACAGAAATGGAACAACAAACATTAATTGAATAACAAACATAAACTTAATGCAATTTAAGCAACGAATCCTCTTAATACTTTAACCCTGTCGACAGCCAACACTATGAAACAATTCATTGGAATGAATCATAAATCAATGGAACAACAATGCTTTATAAAAGATAGCAAGATGAATAAGATAGTAAATACGATCCTTGCTAAGATAGAATAGCAGTTCAATTCATTAACGTATACATCAAATCCGAACTCAATCCAACAACAATGAAATAACTCTATAATCATAATGAATATAAATACAAACAACGGATCGATCCACTAGGGTCAAGCCCTCAACCACCGGTGAAACGCCCCTGGGCTACTACAGAGCTGAGAAATGGAACGAGAACACATCTTTGTATTAATCAAATATGAATAGCTTTTGCATCAGTTTCTCTTTGCTCACAAGAGTCAAGGAATTACAGTGTTACAAAGGGAATTCAATAATCATCCATTGTTCTCCAATACATAATACATGCACTCCTTTTATAATCAGAAAGAGGAGAAATTAAATAGCAAATATGATCTCTCATAACAATATTGGATTGTTCCCAACAACTTGATCAACCAGAAAATATATTTCCATCCATCTTTTAATGAGAGCAAGGAGAATTTGGCTTTGCAGCTGAGATTTGGAGGACAACTGCAACAACAAATCTGAGAGAATCATGCTCAAAGAACCCTGTGTTTCTTTTAATACAGGCTAAATTTGGGAAAAAAAATTCTTTAAAAAAGTTAATTTAATCTGTTCTGGACAAAACCCATGTTCCAGATTTTCCAGATTCTTCTTCATTTGCCCAGAATCTCAACCGCAAAACTGTCACTTCTTATTCCATCGAATTTCTGAGTTGGAATATTTCATGATGATTTGGAAATCAAATCTACAGTCTAGCAAATATCTTGGAGGCTAAAATCGTGAGTCTTGGTATAAAATATATTAATATACCATCATTGATAAAATTATGCATAATAATCATCAATTTATTAAAAATAAAGGAGAATAAATAATATTCATCCATAAGAGCATAAATCATTATAAAATGGATTTATATGATAAATTATAATAAATGACATGATAAATAAGAGTAAAAATGGATAAAATAAGTGTTAAGAAATGGTCGTTTTCACGGCCCAACACCTCACTCTCATCCAGGATGCCAAGGTATGAGAGCGGGAGGTGTCCCCCTGTCATGGTATTTTTTAGGGACATGTTAATGTGTGGCAACTCTCTTTTCATATCGGTTCCCGAAGGTTGCTACCCACTTCCCCCTGCCTTGTCTGCCTACAGCTTCTAAGATTCTTCTTCCTTCCTCTTCTTCTCCACTTATTCCTTGTCCTATTCGTGTTTCATTTTGAGCTTGACCTCCCTATTCTGCCATTATTCCTCCTCCTTATTTTTGCGCACCTATTCTTCTTGATTCTTTTTCCATTTTTCTCTGTGTCGTTTCTTCTACTGTTCTTTGGGCCAATTCTTTCATTTTCCTTCGTCCTATTGCCGATCCAAAGCATCCTTGGTCATTTTGAGTTATTCCTCTCTCTATTTTTTCTCAGATTCTAATCATGCCTCATATCCTTTGTCCCCTCCTTCCTGTTGATCCTTGGAAGGGCTACTTCTTGTAGTATTCTTGGGCCTTTTGGTTCGAGAAGTTGATGCTCCTCTGGAGGGTTGTTTTCATTTCAAAGCATCTTCTCTTTCTTTCAGAGGTTGATCTTCCTGGTGTGGATCCTCCTAATCTCCATCCAAGTTGGCTTGTACTTCGGGTGTTGTTTTTGTGTCAGCATTACACCTGTTCTTCACTTGCTCCTCTGCGGGGGATTTTGTGTGTTGGTAAGTCTAGTTGAATTTTTCCCATTTGTAGTGTGTAGCGATGATCCTATTGGGGTCATAAGATCTGCGAGAAAAGTTTGTGAAGTGGAAACCCTTGATATATTTTGATTTTTCTTCCACCTCTTTTAATTCCTTGAATTTATAGTCACCAATAGTAAGCGGGAGCGTCGACCATCATTTCTTCTTTCCCTTGATTAGTGTCTTAGAGAATCTACTTGTCATTTGGTAACACACCTCTTGTAATATTAGTTTGTTAGTGATGAACTTGGGCAATGTGTGAGGGGCCTTGAATGATCCAAGGACTTTGATGAAGGTACCTTCTGTGATGGGGAACCAATGACCTACCTTAACCACAATCTCCATGGCTCTTTTGGACATGCAGGGAGGATCCTCATTAAAGAGTTGGTGGTAGAGCATGGGAATGACCTTGTCTGAGATGGTTTCCATGTATTTCTTGTACCTTGTGGCCTAGAACACGTTTAGATCCTTATGAATGGACCCCCCATGTTTCCCATCCCAGTTGTGCGCACAAGCTTCAAAATTTCACTGTGCACAAACTACATCTAATAGGTAGGAACCCATGTAAAATTTAGATACACATCCCTCCTCTAGTACCTGGGCTATAGATATGTTCACCCTCAAAGCTGATATTAAAATATGTGACTAGTTGAAACGAGTGCCATAAGAAGTGATTTCATACATGAGTGGGACCCATGTTCCACTAAAGGTAGTGGCATCCTTCCTTTCATACATCCTACACAACATAGTTATGAGGAGCCTATAAAATTTTCTTAGGCCCTCGATCTTGTACTCATGATCCTTTTTTCCCTTGAACTTTTCAGGGTCCTCCCACCAACCCTTCAAGGTCTCTCGTATTTCCATGTCATGGGCGGGGATCCACTGAGCATTGAAAGACTCTTCCATAGCTGGAAGGTAGTATTACACCTTCGCATCTTTCCCAATAAGGTTGGAAAATGCTCTTCCCATGTGATCTCGGATAACCCAGAAGTATGATTCCTCCTTCTGGAGGATCCATTTGACCACTTCTACGCATGGGAAGATAGGCAGGCGAATGCCCATATAACGATGTTTAGATCTCTTAACCTGAATGCATGCCTGACAGTATGCCAAGTCCTTTGGGAATTCCTTCTTTGTGAATTCTTGGTTGAATTTAGGCCATGAAATCTTATCCCCCTTCCTGAAAGCACAGTTTGTATCTCCATATATGGGTGGCAGTGGAGGAATGTCTATTTCTGATAGCTCTACTTCAGGGCTTTTGTTTCTCCTCTGAAATACTGAAGGCCCCAGGTCAATAGAGGCTGACGAGAGAGAGACACACTCAAACTCGGATTCAATGTCACTTCGCATATTCAAAAAATAATCCCACGGTCAGAAGGATGGTATGAGATAAAAAATAATCGACTGTAATAACTAAGTCTTTAGCTGCTTAGGCTAGGTCATTGCGACCGGTGCTAGTCGCAACACCTTGGACTTGAGATATTGCAACTTTGCAAGGTCGCAAATTCATGACCGTATGAACAATCTCAACTTTGTGACCCTACGACTTAGCGACTTAGTGAATAGGTTGCAAAGTCATGATTGCATGGGTCGTCAAAATTTTTCAACTTTGGGACTCAGTGACTCAGTGACCAAGTCCTAAGGTTGCAAGGTCGCACTAGGTTTTTTTGAAGAAAAATAGGTGGCAGTGACCCTTGGGAAAAGATGAAAAAGAATGGGGAAAAAATCTAAGGGAGGAGAATAAATCATGGTTGATAGGCCCACAGGAAGGCGAGGGAGGGGTACCAAAGGTGGTAGGAGGAAAAGGAGGGATTAAAGTGCTTTGTTAATTAATAACCTACGTTAGGGGAAGGTAGGGTTTCATCCAATAAATGAAACTGGAGGAGGTTTTGGTGACTTAAATGGGAAAAAAGCACACTTTGATTGGCTTGTTAGATGCCTCATTTTCTCTGTTGCGCAGGTTGATGTGACCTATGTGACCATTTTATTTATAAAGAGTTCACATGTGTGGTATTTAATGGAGGTCACAAGGTTGGAAACCGATATTACTTTGGAATATATGAGACCATGCGACCTTGCAACCTGGAAAAATTGTGAGGTATATGGGTTGCAAGGTCACATAGTCGCAAAGGTTAGATTCCAACGCAATTTGTGACCTGGCGACCTGGCGACCTTGGTGACGTCGCAAGGTTGCTAAGTTGCAACTTGCTGAAGTTTGAAAGAAGAGCAGATTTTTGACTTTGTGACTTCACTTCGAAAATATTGAAGTAATTTCATGGTTTTGATATTACCTGCCTAAAAAAAGTTGTTTGATGTCCATGGCAGTAGATGGAGTGAGATTTTCTTGATCAACAATAGAAGGGGCTCTGAAATTTCAAACTGGTGCCGAATTTTGGAGGGTGTTGTAGCAGCTACAAGAATTGGTGATTCACTTTGTAGAACCCAAAATCTCTGTCTACGCTTAATCTTGAGGGGGTGGGGGCACTTAGCAGGTTCTTCCCTCCACTAGCCTCATCTTTGGCCTTCATGTGTTCACTTCACTCATTTTCACATCACGAAATGTTGTTCACTGTGCTTTTATTATTGGAGACAGGATAGGAGGGGTTAGAGTAACCTCATGGGATTCAAGGGATTCAGTATAGTTATTTGGTCCCCTATGTTCGTCCACTGCCAATGAGTCTGATGGGCCCTGAAGGTGTCACTTCCTAGGATTCATAGACGTTGCTCCACTACTAGCGAGCCTGGTTAGTACCCTAGTAGAGTCGTCAAATTATCTCTTTGTGTAGGAATCCTTTCTCAATCCTTTACCCTTTATTTCATGTGTTAATATCACTTATCTTTTTCTGTTCAATGCACTTATTTTTATGTCGCAAGTAATACTTGGGCGGACGAGGGATCCTGACTTATGTTAATTTCAAGAGAGGTTGCTCCTTCT
Source organism: Pinus albicaulis (assembly GCA_034641835.2). Classification (NCBI taxonomy): domain Eukaryota; kingdom Viridiplantae; phylum Streptophyta; class Pinopsida; order Pinales; family Pinaceae; genus Pinus; species Pinus albicaulis. Next base: position 196,666,582 of record CM076582.1, read on the forward strand.
CTTTTGTCTAGGGACCTTTGCGTTTTCTCGAATACCCTTCTACCGTCTAAGGTTGGATCTTTTCCCCTTTCATCTAGTGAACTATTTCACCATCAATTTTCCTTTAACAATAGATTTTGAGTTGATTCTTCGGGTGAGCTACTTACACTTGGAACTTGTGACTTGATCGCATTTCCCCACGAGGTGGCTATCCAAGACAAGCTTAGGCCATTTTATGTTCCAAGGCCAATTCTTAACAGACAAATATTCTGGTACAACTTTCCCATTGAGTAGCTGTTGCGTTGATACTAGAACTCGAGGCACTCAGGAATGAAATTTATCGAACTTGCTCGAGGAAAGCCAATTATTGAAACAACACAAAAAAAAAACAATGAAAGTAGTAAAGTAAAGGGAAAAAAACTATAGTATAGAGTGTGAGGACAACCCAGGGGTCGTCAAGTGAAATAATGTTTTAGGTCGTGCCTATTCACTAGGATGACCTTGATCCTCCCTTCTAAGGTTTGAAGTCTATATGTGTATGGACCCACCTTTTCTTTGAATTCTAATGACCCTATCCATAGAGCTTGACATTTGGTGTGTTTCCCTATGTCTTCGTGAGCCTTGTCCCACTTGACGATGAGGTCGCCAACTTCAAAGACCTTTTTCTCAGCAAATTTCTTATCAAACCATATTTTTATTCGGCTTTAGTGGATGGAAAACTTTTCGCTAGCTTTTGACCTTTCCTCCTCCAGTTTTAGCAGGGTGTCTATGTGGGCTTGCAAGGATGGGCATGGGGTAACATGTGTTATTTGGGACAAGTGAAGGGCTAGGAGAGAGAGGTTAGGGGGGAGGATTGCTTCTTTCCCATAGAATAGAAAAGAAGGCGAGTTTCCTAGGGAAGGTTTAGGTGTGACCTGATCAGCCTAGAGGGCATCATTAAGGGCGTTGTGCCAGTTCTGGTGTTGGGATAGCAGGGTCTTCTTAATGATATGAATAAGGTTCTTGCTAGTTGACTCTGCTAACCCGTTCCCTTGGGGGTAGTAGTTGGTAGAATTTGTTTTGTACAATATCATTTTGCAAAGAAATTTCATATAGTTTAAATGATGAAAAATAAGTACCATTATCACAAACAAGGGAGGTTGGAATGCCAAAATTGGTCATGCTGTACTGAGTGAAGAAATATATTACCTCTTGGTCGTTGATCTGACGTATCAGTATTGCTTCAACCCACCTTGTGAAATATTCTGTGACAATGAGGATATATCGCTGCTTCTTGGAGGAGTGTGGAAATATTTCTGAGATCACGTCTAGTCCCCACTGCTGGAATGGTTCTTCCACCACGATAGAATGTAATAGGCTAGAAGGTTGGGATTCTTTGCTGGAAAATTTGTGACAAGAGGGACACTTCCGAACATCGGTGTGTGCATCCTTAAACAGAGTGGGCCAATAAAAACTGATTCACATAACCTTATGGGTTGTGGCATCCCTCGCAAGTTTCCATTGGCCAGTCCATCTTGTAGTTCCTTCAGGACTTGTCGGGTCTCACTGTGCTCTTAAAAGCATAGTAAGACATCGCTGTGATGCTTGCATAATATTTTTCCATGCACCATTTGATAGGATGTAGCCTTCAGCCTTATTTCTCGTTTTTGTTGGGTCGTCAAGGTGGGGTCAATGATATTGCGACCAATATACTATAGGAGATCTATGTACCATGATAGGGAGTTTTTTTATGTGTCATGTGGGCTTGGAACATTTCTATTTCATGATCCCAACACTCCTCATCATTTCTCCTTGGGTGTGCGGCTCCAACAACCATTCAACATAACCCCTGTTCATTTACCGTGTGTGCAGGCTTGAATTATAATTCATACTCTTGAATAAATTCCATCCAATTTCCTCGTCTCTCACCCAACTCCTATTCATGAAAAGAGAGCATACTTCTGGGTGAGTTATGAACACCATGACATGGTTCTTCAAAATGTATAGCCTAAAATGTTTAACTACATTATATACTGCATAGGCTTGCTTGTTGATTTCCGAATAGTTCAACTCAACACCTTGTAACACCGTGCTCATGAAATATATGTATCGTTCATCATTACTACCATGTTTCTCAGTGAGGATGGATGCAAGGGATGAATCCAAGGAAAAATTATACAAGATAAAGCCTTTGCTGAAATTGGGGCTATGTAGCACAGGTGCTTCCATGATGGCCTTCTGGATATTGGCGAATACTTCTTTCTTGAGAGGATTCCATTTAAAATTCATGTTCTTCTTGATCATGCTTTTCCGAGGTTTCACAATTTCTGCAAAGTATGATATGAATTTTCGGAGGAAGTTAATTTTCCCGAGAAACAGTTGCATGGCCTTTTTACTACTTGGGGGAGAAATTTTGGTGATGGCTCTTGCACGGTTTTGGTCTACCACTATGTCTTCATGGGTTATGATGTGGCCCAATAAATTTCCTTCTGAGACTGTGAAGATGCTTTTCTTTGGGTTTAGTGGGACTCTGTATTTTCAGCACCTCTCAAAGATCTGTTTGAGATGGTGCAAGTGATCATATCTTCGCTTGGAGAACACAGTGATGTCATCAAGGAAGACCACCACACTTTGCCCCATTAGCCTCCTGAAGGCGATGTCCATGGCCCTTTGGAAGGTCGCCTCAGCATTGACCAGGCCAAAGGGCATCTGTATGAATGTGAACGTACCCCACTTAGTCCTGAACGTTGTCTTCAAATTATTTGGTTCTGCTACCAATACCTAGTTGTATCCTGAGAAACCATCCAATGATGAGAACATTTCTGACCCATATACTATTTGAATAATCTATTCCATGGGGGCATTGGGTTTTTATCCCATTTTGAAGATTTATTTAAATTTTGTAAGTCCACACATAAACGAATTTCTCCAGACTTCTTACGGAATGGGACTGAATTCGACACCCACGTTGCATGCTAGACTTTGAAAATGATGTGGGCATCTAGAGTTTCTTAAGTTCCTTTTGGATCATTATTTCCAAAGTCGGATGTACATTCCTTAGCTTCTATTATAAATTTTTGATGCCTTCCTTCATCAGTATTACATGCTGGATGATTCGTGTGTCATAAGTCCGTAAATCATCATACAGTGAGGCAAAAAAATCTCGGTACTTATTAAATAATTCAATAAAGGACTACCGCTCTTTGAGGGTGAATTTGGTACTAAGATTTATGAAATTTTTGTCTGCATTCATCCCAAGGTTCACTTACTGGTGCAATAGGGTGGAACTTTGTACCTTACCTACTTCATGGTGCTCTCTAATGTATCCAAATCTCCCTAAATGACGGTCTGTAGTCCGCTGGCTTGAGTGATTGTGATTTGGAGCCTTTGATTCTCAGTTTCTAGAGCCTTATTTTATATCTTTGCTTGAGCTCCCCTTTTCTCAGATGCCTGGAGTCTGCTCTGTAAAAAAAATATCTCTCTTAGAGGGGGCATACCAGGGAATGAACCAAGCAAAGAGGAATTTTTATAGACTCCATGCGAGACACTGGTTGGAGGTTCAACTGTTTATTTATTGGCCACCAAAGAAATAATGGACTCTCGAGAGGTCCGAGACTTTGGTTCGTAATATGTCAGCTGATTTATAGTGATGATATTTTTGTTTTGAGGAAAGAACATCTTACGGTGAACCACAGATGGGATAGCAGACATTGCATAAGTGTAGCTACGACCCAATAGAATGTTGTAGTCTAAGTGGGAATCAATGACTCCAATGTCAACACAAGCAGTTTTTCCCACAAGAGTAATAGGATAGTTGTGGAACATTCCAAGGGGCTGAGAAGAGTGGCCATCCCACACATGGAGGGTGATAGTGGAAGGCGCTAACTTGGGTGATTTGAGTTTTTTCCAAACAGAAGAAGACATCACGTAGGTGGATTCCCCCTCTTTAATGATACATCGGGAGACTTTGGCATTCTAGATATTGACAATTATTTGGAAGGCGACGGATGCAGGTACAGGTGGATTCCCTGACCTGTCAACATAGAAGACAATCAAACTATCATCTGAAGGATCCACAATGCCCATAGTAGTTAGTATAGATTTACATTGTGAAGGGCATGACTGGAGGACTTCAAGTGTTGACATGGCATCAGGGGATTGCACCAAGTCATCTATGATACTGTAGGTGTGGGCGTCTTTATCGGAAGAAGCGTTTTAGCATAATGTTCCTTTGGGGATATTTTTATGTACTTTTTCCTTCGGCTGAGGGATCTGTAAAGGACCATTGGGTCTTGAAACTGGATCTATGGGACCTAAAGGCTGGGGCTCGGTTGCGGACGTAGTGAGAGGCTTGGTATACTGGTGTGACCAATTCTAAAGGTTGAGATCAATGGTATTGGCCTAGTCAAATTTCATCATAAGGAGATGGTAATCAGAGGTACCATAAGGGGAAGGTTGAGCGGTCACCTAACCTTGGGGGGTTGGGCAACCACATATCCTTGCTGAGGGAAAGGATTGGTAAAAGCAACCGGTTGAGTAGGTGCAACATTAGGAGGAACCAAAGTAGAGGCTTGTTGTCCTCAAGATGGTACTTGAGCTTCCCACAATTGATGCATCTAAGGTAAAAGGGGGCAATCATTTGTATAATTTCCATGCACACCGTAACAATAACAAAGCTTATTTGTGTGAAGAGGCCTGTTCTTCTTGGGTTGATCATCCTATTTTTGGGTTGTAGTGTTAGATATATTCCCTTGTGGATTGTTTCATGGATTTCCTAGAGGAATTTGGTTCTAGTTTCCTTGATTCTTCTTTTTGAAGTGGGAGGATTAGTTGTAGTTTTCTATGCATACACCTAACCCTGAGGGGGGGTGGCTGCTGCTGCAGAGCTTGAGAAGGAAAGGGAGGAAGAGGTGCTTGTACTAGAGGAGTTAGAGCACCTGGCTATCGATACAGATAGTAAGGAGGTTGAGCAAAATTGTGGTAAAAAAGTTGGGAACAATCAGGCTCTGGCATCAGAGGATTTCATTGGGAAAAGGCGTGAGTCATGCCGTGTCTTGGTTACATGCTACTAGGAGGTGGGCAAGTGCTAGAGGAGCTAGCCCCTCCCTGAGGGAAACCATAAAACATAGGAGGATGATTTTATCGATGTGAAAGGCATCCAACAATACCGTCGATGACATGAGATGCCCCCAGTGCATTGGGACCACCAGGTGTAGGGAGATCAAGTAGGACAGTATAAACATAACTAGATTATGCGTAGATCAAGTCATATTTAAATGAAATTTGGAGGGATTCTTCCTCAGTATGAGGAAAGTGAGATGTGACATCGTTACCAATAGAGGGAAAAAGGGATCTAAGGAGCCAGTCCATGTAGACACAGTCTTCAAAAACAGGGGCTCGACATATGCTCTTACTTCTGTGCCATTCTTGAACATGGTTAGATAGGTGGGTGGCAGAATTTTGACAGAAAGCGATCAAAAGTTTGATACTAGTGTCATAGCGAAGGGGAAGTTGGAATTAGGACATAAATCTCTTTCCAAGAGTCACAAAAGTAGTATGAGAGGCAGCAACCTAGTCGACATACCACTTGGAAGCTAATCTAGTAAGCATACGCTAGAATAACCGAAGACGTAGAGAGTCATCAGTGATAGAGTTGGACGAGAAAAAAATGTGGAAATAACTAAAATAGTTGGTAGGATCCTCTCCCAAATTTCATTCAAACTTACGGATTTCTGAAGGAAGCTTGGTTGGCATAGCAAGCCAACTTGGCTCATGGTGTATAGGGCCATTAATCAACTAGCTAAAATCGAGAAGGCTTAGGCCTACCATATAAGGAAGAAAGGGAGCACCTAGAATCCTTCCTGTTGCATCTCCACTACTAGCGGTTCCGGAATTAGAGCCAAGGCCACCACCAGAGGTTTTTCCTACAGAGGATATGATGATGGTGAAAGGTGGAGGAGAACCAAGGATAGAAACAAAATGAGAACGCGATGAACCAGAATCAGATTCAAAATGGGGACTCGACAAAGGAATAAATCGGACCCTATGATAAGGGGTAATTATTCCTAATGGAAACTGAGGATAAAGGCCTTAGAGTCTCTGCGATAAACGCCTTGGGGTGCAATTATGGAAAAGATACATGGAACACAATCAGGAAGAGAGGTAAACAAGGGCATGAAGGTGTAGATTAGTTAATTATAATGTTTATGTCTTCGCCTGGCGATGTAAACGAGGCACTCTTCGCTTTAGGTGTGTGTGTGTGTGGTAAGTGTGTTAATCGTAATTAAGCCCATATGGGTGTAGAGAAAAAAGAAAGAATATGTTGTATAGTTGTAAATAAAATTGAAAGAAACAATAAATAAAACTGAAGGTGACAATAAATAAAACTGAAGGGACAGTAAGATAAACAGTTAAAGATTCATAAATTTAAGCCCAAAAAGGAGGCCTTCCCAACAAATATTCTAAGTGTGGGTGAAATATACTCAAAACACACAAACTGGACAATGGTTCAAAGGTCACGAGGGACAGGGATCTAAAGGTCAGATTTTCATAAAAGGAGTGTAGAAAAAAAAAGAAACGAGAGGGGAAAATTATAAAAAATAGGTGGCGAAAGGCTACAACCTAAAGGGAAACGTAGGGGACACTGAAGGAGGACCAAAAAAAACTGAAAATAAGTGTTCTTAATGGAAAAATAATCGATCTGAAATGGATTTGAAAGTGTTGGTTCATATCTAAATAAATGGCTGAAAAACACTAAAATCTTAGAAGACCTGCTTCAGCTAAACTCCCTAAAATGGTGGAAGCGTACTAAAGACCTAAGGGGCTTGGTTCCTACTTCGAAGAGTAAAACCTAGCAAGTACAGGTCAAATATGGGTAAAGGAGGAGGTCAGAAAACCCTGAACAGTGCCCTTAGCAATCCTTGAAAATTACAGAAAAAACCCTGCAAAAAAGTGCAGATCGCAGGTTCTGACCTATTTTTTGTTGAGGTCACAATTTTTTCTTAGATATATACTGCCTTAGATCCGAGGTCATAGTTTTTGGGCCAAAAAGTGGGACCAACACTTTCAGCTACCACGGGCGTAGGTTTCAGAAAAAAGTGCCATCTATGTCGCAACTGATACCTGTTACCTACACAAATGACCCAGAAACACACGAAAGTTAGAATTTTTACTGTTTTAGGGTAAAAAAGGTTAAAAAAAACATCAAGGAATGAAAAAAAAATAATTTGAAGAAAAAAACTAGGGGTTGAAGTAGCTGGTCATTCAGGGATCTGAAAAACAACAATGGACATAATTAAAAACCCTTATGGAGTTGCGAGTTGTTAGTGTGAATTCTAATCGCAAGGGTACGAAAAAATCTCACTTTAGTTGTGCATAATAAACAACATGTCAACGGGGAAGAAATTCCTTGCCAACAGTAAGGGGATCCCCCCTCTAAATTATAACCTAGATCGTTTTTCATAGAGATCTCATCTGGCATGTAAGCCCGACTACCATTGAATTGATGAAAGATATGCCCTTTATGAGATGGAGCTGTATTTTAGAACAAGAGAATACACGGCTACTTGAAGGATACGAAAGAAATGGTCAATGGGTTCTATTGAAAATGAAACATTATAACTAACAAAGTGAGATTTAAAGAATGCATGCAAAGGAAGTATTGTTAGCAACAGATCATTAGGGTCATGCTCATACAGAGGTTTTTCTGACTAGAAGAGAAACAGTTCTCTATAGTCAAAACAACCTTCAATTCCTTAAGCACGTTTCCAAAATATTAAGAAAATATCAACAAATAAGTTATTAAAATTTCCATGTGCTAAACATATGCATATCATTAATACATCCAAAGATCTTAAACATATAAGTGATGCACGAACATAAATGAAAATTAATCATTCACAAATAATAGCAAGTACATGAGGACATAATATTCATAATGTTAACACATATGAGTTTCCATCAAATCCAATAGTGGAGTCAAAACATTGGTTTGTATTCATTCCTGAAATCATGCATGCAATGCTATAAAATTATCTCTCCCTTGTGGAGTCCAAAAAAGGTCATTACATTACCTCTGGAGGGAGTACATATAGAATAAAAAATGACCCTTTTTCTACTCTTCCCTTTCAACTTCCTGACCATCAGCGTGGTCTGCAACCTTGGAGGATTTGTGACTTGCGATGTGCCTCAGGTTGCAACCTACGACTGGCTGCCATTTGTGACTTGTAGTCTTTTGAAGGGAACAACTGTGTAATGGAGAGGTCCAGGGTCTCCACCTATTTCTATTTTTTAAGGTAGGTCTTCCAGGCTAGGTATTCGGCGGCTACCGAAGTAATTTGAGGCATGTCCTCTCCCAGCCTATGAAAGCACTCTAGAGCATCCGTAACTAAATTGCACATCTTTGCATTGATATAGTTGGATAGAGAGGCCAACTTAGTGTAGATCCAAACTGGTGTGATGATATACTGGTCGATGTTCTCCTTGGAGGTTGGAAGGTCCTGTGAAACAATATTATGAAACCAGCTCCAAAAAATAGAAGAAAAGAGATATCAATTCCTTAGAAATCAACCACTTCGAGGGGGAAACCTCCAATACATTACATAAATGAAAAATCCTAGGATGATACAAATGACCAAAACCTCCTTCTATATATAGTAGTCCATGGGCCTACAATATAATCCTAGCCAACCTAACAATAACAGTGCAAGGGCGCAATAATAACAATATTGGTGTTACAGGGGTACAACAATAACAATAAGGGGGATACACTAAGAACAATAGGGGACTAAAATAGTAATATAGGGACCTAACAAACGACTGCTTATCTGATGGGTTCCAAGAATTCTTGGATGTCTCGCATCACCTCTTCCCTCGTCTTCTGCATGGCAAATGTCCCTAAGGAAGGGATGTGGTGCACTCCTGCCATTGAATTTATGCCACTGATCAAGTGCTCATAGGTAGACATCACCTTCTCCACATATATTGTGAGCTTGTCCCTAGAATGTAACTTCATCCATATCTGTACTTTATCATTTTGAGTTTAGATCTAGTCCTTCTTTGGCAAGGTTTCAGGAGCCTTTGGGTACCTTTCTGAGCATTCAAGTATGTTGTCTAGTGTTGTGGATGCTTCCTTTAGTTATGCATATTTTTTCCTAGTTTCTGCTGGGCCCCTAGCAAAGGAGTGACTATCTGTTTTATGGTTAGTATCTCCCCATATACCTGCTTCATGGTACTCTCTAACGTATCCAACTCTCCTTGAATGGCAGTGTGTAGTTCACTGGATGAAGCGATTGTGAGTTGGAGGCTTTGATTCTCAGTTTCTAGAGGCTTATTTTCTATCTCTCATTGAGTTTCCATTTTCTCGGACGGCTGGAGTCTTCTATATAGCAATAAGATCTCTATTAGAGGGGGGATACCATGGAATGAACCAAGAAAAGAAGAATTTTTATAGACTCTAGGTGAGACACTGGTCGGAGGTTCAACTATTTGTTTATTGGCCATCGAAGAATTAACAGACTCTGGAGAGGTCTCAGAATTTAGTTCGTAATATATCAGTTGATCTATAATGAGTTGTTGGACGGATAAGTCATTCTTGTGGACAAGATAGACCTCCCAAGTGTCATACGAATAGCTAGCAACAAACGGACAATTAAATCTATCTTTCTCTAGATATATCACGATTCATAATTAAATGTTATGAAGGTTTTACAATCTTACCTTTGATCCAACACTTGTTTATAGTAGTCGTCTTCAGTCGCTCGAAAGAGTTGCCTTCGAATATCTGCAATCAAAAACAAAAAAAATCAAATTGCACCTGCATAGCATATATTCATAAATCATATCTATTATGGTGATCAAGGAATCCATAAAATAAACCAATCAATTGACAACTTATTTAGAAAAAAAGACTTATTTGTATTAACTTAAATAAGAAGAGCCTTACAACCGTGTCTGCCTTGATGTCATATAGGCCTTCCTGGGGTCCGGAATAGGCACTTCCTTTATTCTGACAAGCCTTGAACTCTTCCAACTAAGATACATATAGGTGTGTAATCTTTCTCACATAAAATATTAGCTAAAAGGGTCTAAGCTCCAACAACATTTCACCTCCAACAATACTAATGCTTGAACTCATCCATTGTAACCCTTTGAGGCTGCCCTATGCCTCTTTTTATAGTGAAAGAAAGGAAGTTACAACTCCAAACAAGAAGGGATAGAATCCTCCTTCAAAGGGATTAGTTCCTTACATCAAGGTGTTAGCTCCTTAATGGATGGGATGCATGAACTTGAAAAGAGAGGTCTTTCCACTGCAGGAATGTTTATAGAAGCTTCAAAAAATGACTCAAACTGAGCTTCTAGACTTTACTTGCACCTTTTTTTACCTTTTATAGGGGTCCGCACCCTTAATAAGAAGAAATTGTGTTTAGCTCCACATGATTTAGAGCAATAAAGTGCGGCACCACAGGCAATACTAAGAGAAAGTGCGGTACAAGAGTTTTTAAGACTTTTATGAGCTTTTCTCTCAATTTCAAGGCTTCACTTTAGGAACTTTTATATTGTAGACTTCTATGGGAGGACTAAAATTTCATGGTGACAAATTTCAGTGTAACAAATTCCCCCCTAAAGTGCAAAGTCTGAGAGCATTCGGAGAATGATGTGCTTTAACATTTCAAGGATTAGCCTATGGACACCCCTATCAGAACCCTGTAAAAACATTCAACACAACACACACACACACACACACATATATATATATCATCGCTGAGGTAGGAATTCCCATAATTAGATCAAAACTGACTAAAATTGTTCTAATACAGAAATGATTTTAATATTACATCAATAGTGTAGACACAGCATGGGCACAACCATATGAAATGAATAGTCTACTGGATAATGAATAATAAAGCTCCTTGCAGCCTGGATGGTGGAAACTAGATCCAAGGTCTTGATTTCTACTCCCTGAACTAGTACGATTCTATCCATGTGATTGAATGTGTTGAAGTCGAACATGGTAGAAACCACTTGATTACTAGTTAATGATGTGAACTGTTAACAGGTGTGAGAGAAACCACCAATAATGACAATGGCTCTCAAAGCACTCAGTACAATCCATGAAACGTGAATAAGTGATCTGAAATTGAACATTTCACGGAATCGTTCGATCGAAGGTCAATGATACAACCTATCGTCAAAGGCGAGAAACCTGCCATTAAGGTATGCAGATTCCAAGGTACTGATAGATTATAGATCAACTTCCTAGATGATAAGTTTTTGTCGATAGAAAGTGATCCGTCATAAGCAAGCTCACGACACGAAACCATAGATCACGTTTTGAAGAAAATTTTTGCAAGGACTGAGTCAGGGATGGTCAACGCAAATGGAGGAAAATGTTTGTAGATGAATGGTTTGCTTGATTGTCCTCTTGAACACATAACGACAAGGCAGATGGTTTGTGATAGTTGTCTTAAGCTAACACCCAAAAACCGGTTGAAGACCTTCAATATGGTTTGATTAATTGATAGGCAAAGGATTTCCCAACCAAGGTAGAAGTGTGACAAAAAGTGTCATGTTCAAGAGTGGTATAATGATTTCATAAATCAAAGTGTAACAAATGAATCTGTTTTCTCTCTTTTCCCCCATTTCTAGCAAGTACCTCTTTATTTTTGAGAAGCTTGCGGAGGATAACATTTTCTTGTTTATAAGCTCATCCTTCGAATGAGTCCAACTTAGTTTAAAATCAAACCCTAAGAAGGAGTGTTCCATTCTTGTTTGTAATGGACAGGTCCTTTACTGTTAAATTTTAACGAGTCCAGTAATGGAGAAACTTGGTGTTTTTCATTTTTAGGGAGTCAGAAGAAAAAACTTAAGAAAAATCCATGGGTGTACTTTTTCGTAAATTTAGTCTCTCAGGCCCGAAAAATGATAAAATAATGCAATAGAGAACTCTATTGACCATGATTAGTCAACGTATACCTTTTTTCATAAATAGTCCCTTTCAGTCTGGAAAAGGGGTAAACTTATACTGAAAGGACAACCGTTCATTTAATTTAACGAGTTCAAATAGTCAAGTACTCGGCAATATTTTCATTTTTAGAGAATCTGAAAAGGGCTTAAAGGAGGACTCCATGGTTTTTCCTTTTCGTAAATTTTAAAGAGCTCGAAAAAGTGATAAAAGTATACTCTTCATAAAAAATGATATTTTTGCCTAAGAAATCCAGTATTCTGCACAAAAACTCGAAAAATTAAACATGTTTCAATAATAAAAATATTTTGAAAAAACCATATTTTTAAAGTGAAAAATAAACAAATTTAAAATTCATTTATTCGAAAAAACTTATAAAAGGGATTTTGTCATTTCATTTTCATTGTTTGAGTTTGGAGTGAAGATTTTAGAGCTTTTGGTAAAAAACACTTCGGAGAAGATTCTGGACAAACCAACCATTGGAATTGAAAAACATCTGCTCCAAGTAATCCACAAACTCTTTCTCTTGCTTTTCATTCATTCAAATTTTTAATTTAGTGTCAAAATTTCATTTTTGGGAGGAAAATAGGTTGAAGAATCCACCCTGGGGGGTCCGCAGGTAGGACACTAGGTACCCGCGGGCCTCAAAATTTTCTTACAAAGGAAAATTTTGGGGCCCCACACTTTTAACATAGAGCCCATGCGGAGCTACGCACTGTCTCTGAGCGTAAAGTGCGGGGGCGCCGTAATGAATTTAAAAACATATTTTCCTCCTAAATTACCCAATTTGTTTTTTTTCAAAATGATTCTAATCCTTAATTTTACTCTTTGTACGATATCTACAATTCTCATTTGGTGAGAACGGGAACATGAGGAGGTAGATGAAGCAGCAATGATCCATCAACCTACTTTGAAAGTTTTAAGAGCATGCAGGCTATTCAAATTTTGGGCTATCAGTGGCATGAGAGCTCAAGTAGATCTTCTTACTTGGTTGGTAAGCAAATTGGACGTTCAGGACTAGTCTTTTGTGATCGGAGGTCACTGGCTCGAGATTGAGCTGGAGGACATATATTTTTTGACTGGTTTGTCTAGGAGAGGCAAACCATTATCTGTATTTGGGGCTAGGCCAGGTGGCCAATCTGTTTCCAGCCTGCAATTAGAGTTTTTTAATGATGAAGCCAATCGTAGAGACAAATGGATTGACATTAAAACTATCATCCATCCTGAGTTAAAAGTGATTTCTTTTAACGTTTTCAGGTTGTGCGGAAGTGAAGCTTTGCATGTATCTACTGGATCTAAGATGTGGATTGCAGTAGATTTCTTCCGAGGTACCATATTCAACTGGTGCGAGGTAGTGTTGGAAAATGTGAAAGGCCAACTTACCAGAGCAAAGAATGGGAAGTTAAACAACTTCGGATATGGATCTATTGTAGTCACCTTTACTCTAGAGAGGATCCCTATGTTAGCCCTACAAAACATTCCTGTTGATGTTGGTAGACCTTGAGAGCCTCGGATGGTTCATTGGGTTGCTTTGATGGCCCGCCACAGCGAGGGTGGGGAGATTGTTCGATTTCTGTTGACTTATTTTTATTGGCTAGAATGCAAAATTTTTATGATAGAATATTTTCCTTATGCGGGCATGGATTTTCGCAGCGATTGGGATATGCCCCTTCCTTTAGGAGCTCAGTGGGATGAGTCAGGTAAAAATTCTCTTTTGACTTGTTCTAATTTCTAATTTTTATTTTGTTTTTAAATCGTCCAAAAACTGATAACAAAAATTTCAAATGCAGATGTGGGTCTGAGTTGACCAACCATTCTTCGCCCCTTTGACTGGAGGTAAAGGGATGTAGCAGCAACACCACCACCCCCACAGGATCAAACTTCAGAGATCCTGACTGATTTAGAACACCATTCGGAGCGGATCACTATGGATATTCCTAAGACTACCATAGATGACATCCCACTCCGTCTACAGAGATACGTCATTGGTGTTCCTTGACCATTCAGGAGATTTTTTACTATGGTGGCACGAGCAGTAGTGTATTATCGTGATCATCACCACGGATAGTGGATGATTGACTTGTGGACTCATTTTTGTATCACTTTTTTCGAATCATAAGGCGTTTTGAACCTATGATCGAAGACGATGTACTATTTTTTGAACATTATATCTATACTATGATATACTATTATTTCCAGTTACTTGTTCAATCATGTTATCAAATGTTGATTTATTACTTTTTTATGGAAAATGTTTGTTTATAACACTAGAAGCTATTGCATCTACTAATGTATTTAAATTTCTTGGAATGTGTTGATACTCAATATAATCGAACTCTCGTTCCAATAGACGAACCCCTAAAAATAATATTAATAATACTGGCCTTTTAATGGCATATACTAGGTTTAATTGTAATACAATGAATTCAGAATATAACATAATGATCAAAATACGAATTCCAAATGAAATGGATTCCGACAATAACTCAATAACTGCACTATATTCAACAATATTGTTCGTTGTTTGACCGAGGCTTACACCATGCACTGATACTAACTCGGAAGTGGGTGAATAAATAACCCAAGCTGTGGAACAGATGTTCTATGTACTATGACAAGTGCCATCAGCGAAACCAATATATGTTTGAAAGGATGTCGACATATGCGATATCAAAAGTATCCAGATAAGAAGGAATAGTAGTAAGAGCACACTTAAACTAGGCACACATTTTTAAACTATAGCACACCAGCTAGAAAGTAACTAATATATAGAGAAGATCTCCACACAAAAATCAAGCGTACTATCTCTTCAGATAATGTCCATTTCTGGGTTTACCTAAAGAGACCCCGTCAAAATTAATCAATTCATAGGTCCCTTTTGCAAGCTGTCACTTGACAATATAAGGACCATGCCACATGGGTTCAAATTTCCCAGCCCCTAGTTTATCATTGGCTTGATCATAAATCAAAACTAGGTCTCCTTCTGAAAAATTACGAGGGGTAAAACTTCTATCATACTGAGCTTTCATTCTTTTCGCATGAGTCTCGGTAGCTAATGCAGCGGTGCGCTGATTCTCATCTAATTGAGCCAAGTATAAAAAAAATTTCTCCTCTTCAGAAGTGTCTGGTAGTAATTTTATGGCTAGTTGGAGTGACAGTATCTCACATTCAATGGGTAATACCACTTCTAAACCGTAAACCAGTTAAAAAGGGGTAAAACCTGTCAATGTTTTTGCTGAGGTTCGATATGCCCAAAGTGCTGAAAAGAGCATGGTATGCCAATTCAACTTATGAATTCCAATGATTCATTTGATCATGGTCTCTAAAACTTTATTAATCATTTCAACTAAACCATTGGCTTGCAGATAATATGGTGTAGAACTGTCATGGCCCAGGCCAAGTCAGTCTATTAACTTGGTCATCATGATATTTTGAAAATGGCTCCTGTGATCAGTAATTATCACTTGGGGTACACCAAAACGAGCAATCACACGATTGAATATGAAAGTAGCTATAGTTTTACCATCTTCCACAAATGTAGGCATCGCCTCGGCCCATTTGGTAAAATAATCTACTGCTAGAATAATATACCCATGCCCCCCGGCTGAGTGAGGGTTACATGTAATGAAGTCAATGCCCCATTTTGCAAAATGACCGACATCAATTATAGGGTGAAGAGGAGCAGGCGGTGCACACATTTTTCAATCGAATATTTGAAAATTATAACATTTTCACACCGTGTAAATACAATCTTTAAATAAGGATGACTAGAAATAACCTGCGTGCAATATCTTTTGCGCTGTGGCGTACCCAGACATATGACCGCCACATGCTCCAGAGTGATAGTCATTTAAAACTTTTTCGGCTTCTTCATGTGTTAGACAATGTCGAGAAACTGAGTTCGCACCACAATGGTATAGTGTGTCGCCAACAATATGATATTGTTGAGACTGGAAATGTATTTTTCATCATTGTGACTGTGAAATCTCAGGCCGAAAATATTGGGTATGAAGATAAACAATAATATCTCCATACTACGGATCAATGGTACTAATAAGAAACAAGAATTCATCCATGATTGGTTGTTCTGCAATAGTTTCTGTATCAGTACATGGGAAATCACACATAAGTTCAACAAATATCAATGGTTTCTTGGATTTGGATTTTTCAAACTCCTGCAGGATAACAATCCATTTGGAGTATCTACCCCCTAGCAATTGTTTGGTCAAAATGTACATCATAGGGTTACAATCAGAGATCACTGTTGTTTTGCGTAAAAGTATATAATGATGAAAACGTTGGACAACTTGAACAACTGCCAATGCCAACTTTTCCACATGTGAATATTTGATCTCAGTCGGATGCAAATTTCGACTAAGATAGTAAATCACATGTTCACTATGTAATTCATCTTTCGGAACTAAAACCATCCCTATCGTAGTTGGCAGGATGCAGTAATAGTGCATGGGTCAATGCGCTTTTCAGAGCATCAAAAGATCTATCAGCGACCTCGTCCCAAAATAAAGGAATATTCTGTTTCAACAACCTAGTGAAACCTTTACTTAACTCGGGGTAGTTAGGAATGAATCGACATAAAAAGTTTGCTTTCCCTTGAAAACTTTGGAGTTGGCGAAGAGTAAAAGGAGGAGGTAATTTGATGATTTCCTCAACCTTCGATGGATCAACACAAATGTCTTCCTTTAAGACAATAAATCCTAGCAATCATCCGGATTGTACGCAGAAAACACATTTATGATGATTCAGACGAATCTTATAATGCCTACATCATATAAAGATGGCTCGTAAATGAGTAATATGACCTGCTCTGCGTGAATAATGAGCAGGAAAATCATCGAGGTAGGGTTGCACAATGTGCTTAATGTCGTGAAATGCATAAGACATGGCCCTCTGAAAAGTGGCGCCAGCATTCTTAAGGCCAAAAGGTAGTTTGCGATAAGAAAAAGTTCCCCATGGAAAAATGAAAGTTGTTTTTGGTTGATCTATAGGGAGTATGTTGATTTGATTGTAGCCGGAAAGTCCATCCATGAATGAGAACATTTCTTTTTCTCAGTAAAACTAAATCTATTTATAAAACATAATGGTACAAAACTGCACCAGTTTCAGCTATGTGAGCCTAAGAACTGGGCTTGATGTCCAAGCTTAACCTTAACAACTAAACTGCCCAGAGTGGGAAACCAGTTCTTTTAAAATAAGGCCCACCGCCCTTAGAAGGGAAACCGGTAAAAGAGTAAATGCACTGTAGTTTAACAAAAGACAATAAACTGGAATAGCTGACAGCTTTTACAGTTGAATATAGATACAAAAAACCAAAAAATCCTTCCATGTGGTCGAAAGTCTGTACCAAAGCATGCTGAGGGAAGTCGAAGTTACTGCTCAGAAGTGGAGGACTCTGGTTCTTCCACGATCCTGCAACCAAAATCGTCTTCGCCATCTGCATTGTTCTTCCCTGGTGAGCCATCTTTACTAGAGAAGTCCACCTACAAATTTTCCATTCCAAGAATGGATTGCCCCATGCTTGCGGGCGCAACAGGAGCCAGGAAATAATTTCTAGCCTGGGAGGGTTGAGGGTTAGGCGAAGAGGGAGTGGGGTGGGTTACAGGAGCAGGATTTGGGCTGATGGATTCTTCACAAATAGTAATAGTAATGAAAGCGGTTAGAACAGGCTTGTCCATGGAGCAATTGAAACGAAACTCTGCCTTCTCAGAGGACTGGCGGAGGCTAAGGTTGATAGGAAAATTAAAAACGGGGGAGGTCGACTGAGAGATAGGGGGAGGAGGCTGCGAAGGCGAAGCAGCATGGGTGCTCCCAGGATGGAAGTGACGGCCCCTCAGACACCTAGAGTCGGAATGCAAGTTCCAGTCGACGTCTTCCGCAGAAGAGTCAGAGGGCGAGCTGATGGAAGGCCGTGGGCAGGAAGAGTGCCCTCTGCTCATTCCACGCCTACAGTGCATTCGGTTCCTGAGATGAGGCATCGTGGCTGGGCTTTTCCAAGAGTGTTTGGAGTAGAAGAAGCCAACAGAGTGCGGTGAAGTCTTCTGGAAATCAGTCAGCTGAGAGGAAAAACAAGAATTTCCAAACTGACAAGCCAAATGACAGAAGTTACTCTAGGTGAAGTGGAAACCTGGGAGAGTCTCCAAACAGCCAATAATGGTGCAACACCACCCAGTTTGGGTGCGTGCACTTGGTTCTGCATAGGCTGGTGGACAAGCTCCCCAGACAGGAGGAGGAGAGGCACATAAAAAATAGAGACCCAAAGAATTCTCCAAAACGAAAGCCATAACTATCATAACAAGCAAGACGAGGTGGAATACAGACGCGGCAAGTGAATTGAGTGCAATGCAGGTTGGCGAAGTAATGGCCATAGTAATGATGCTACCGAGGGCCATATGGCCACAGCAGGTGGGTGCCCTCGGGATCCGCCAGGGAACTAATGTCCCATCACTCCGAGATATCATCCGCATCCGGAGTGGTGCATTCCTTGTGCACCAGTATAGTGCATTTCTGCAGAGCATCTCTTTCATGGATACTATTGAGGGGGCCATGAACTAGAGTTTTGACATTGTCTGCTCCTAGATTTGCTAGGAGATCAGCAAATTTGTTTCCTTCTCTCTTAACATGAGAGAAAGTGACTGCTTGATTGTTCTTCAACCAATTTCTAATTAGATCGATTCTAGCTGCCAGGCGCCAGCTAGAAGCCACTTTAGCCGTGTTGGTACCCTAGAGGATCTGATTGACCATGTTTATGATAATCTGAGAGTCTCCTTCAATGATAGTGGGAATATAATTATAAAGCTGAGCTAGACGCAGACCTTGCAAAAGTCCTTCTAATTCAGCTGAATTATTTTTATCCCACCCTATGGATCCGTAATAAACGGTCAAGGCATTCCCCTTGGAGTCCTGGAAAATTCCTTTGAAATTGGCCTGGCCTAGATTTCCTCTAGACGCTCCATCAAAATTTAACTTGACGATTCAATATGGTGGAGGGGTCCAACATATAGGAGAAAGAGGGGTGGTTTGGCTATTGGAGCTGGGAGCCAGGTTTATTTTGAATTGCCAGTTCTGCCAAATAGTGATTTCCTTTAGTTTCTTGGGAAAGTCCTTCTCTTGCCAGGATTGGAGAGCAAGAGATTCCTGGAGATTACTGCTGAGATTGATCCATATGATATCCAAAGAAGTGGATTGATTCTTAAAGATTCTCTTGTTTCTTTCCTTCCATAGAGCCCATAAAAGTAAACTGGGGATGAGTTGCCAGAGCTTGTTGAGAAGGTTGCTGGCATAAGGGTGCTTGGGCCAGTTTCACAAAATTCTTGTTATGTCCCCAACAAGTTTACTTTTTTGACATTTGAAGCAGACTTTCTCCCAGAGTGCGTTGGCCAGAGTGCAAGATATCGTGAGGTGGTGGATTGTTTCACTGCTTTGATTACAATTAGGGCAATGAGAAGGTCCGATGAATCCTTTTTTGACGAGGTTGTTCCATGTAAGAATCATTTTGTGATTGTTCAGCCAAGGAAAAGTGGAAACTTTTGGCCAGGTACCCGGAGCCCAGACTAGCTGCCAGAGGGAATCCCGGGGTAGAGGAATAGGATGCATTAAAGAATAAGCCTCCTTTGTGGAGAACATACCTTTTGTCGTGTAACCCCATCTTAGTATGTCTGGATCCTCAGACCATCTAATTTTCCGGTCTTGGAGCTCTTCGTCGAGGGCGAACCATGTGGCCTCCTGAGCATGAGGTGCTATGAGAGAAGGGTGCTTCCATTGTATGTACTCATCGCGACTAGTGTTGATCCAATGCTGACTGACTTTGTCTTCTTCCAGGCTAGTGTTTTTGCCATTACTGATATGAGTGAGAGTATTAGTTAGCTTTGGGTTTTTCTGCCAGGAGTCCACCCAAAATTTCACTGTGTAGCCATTGTGAACTTCCCAGAAACTGTGTTGCTGAATGAGTTCGCAATGAGGTTTGGTTGCGTTCCAAATGAGCGATCCTGTGTTTTCACGGGAGAGCCTTATAAGATCTTCAGGAGGTCTGTTATTGGTGTATTTAGCTGTCCATAATTTGGCCCATGGTGTATGTGGATTCGAGAGCCATTTCCACTATATGCGGGCGCCCATGACTTCGTTGCTGTGGGTAGGATTCCTGAGCCCAAGTCCTCCCGCTTCTTTTGGAGAAAAAACACTATTCCAGTTGACTAGAGCCCATTTTTTATTTTGGCCAGATGAGCCCCATAGAAATTTACTTTGCAGGTTTTTAATATATTTGAGAACCCATTTCGGGGTAGCTAAAATAGAGAAGAGATAAAGTGGCATTGATTGTAGCACTGCTTTAATGAGAGTCAGCCTGCTAGCCATATTGAGAGCTTGAAAGGTCCAGGAAGAGAGTCAGGCTTCCAATTTTTCCAAAAGAATGTTCCAGGAGGAGTGTTTGATAGCTGAGTCGATGAGAGGCACCCAAGGTATTTGGCTGGGAGCGAAGTAATGGAGAATCCTAAAAAGCGGGCAATGTTGGCTTGAGTTTGGGGAGGAGTATTGAAGAAGAAAATCTGAGATTTGGATTCGTTTATGGACATTCCAGAGGCTTGAGAAAAAAGGTTGAGGAGACCCTTGAAGGACCGGGCTTCTTGGACTTAAGGGTGCCCAAAAAGCATATTGCCATCCACAAATTGTTGGTGCGTGATAACATGGGTACCATGAAGAGAGATGCCATGAAGATTATGGTTATGGACAACATTGTGAATCAGCCTGCCAAGACCTTCAGCCATGAGAACAAAGATGAAAGGAGAGAGGGGATCTCCTTTTCTGACACCTCTGGATGGAGAGAAAGGCCTGGAGGGGACTCCATTGATGAGGATAGAGAAAAAAGAAGAGGTAATGAGACTTAAAATCCACTTGATCCAAAGCTGATCAAAGCCAAAGATGCTAAGGATCCGCTGAATGTAACGCCAAATAAGTTTATCAAAATCTTTGGAGAGATCAATCTTTAAAAGCATACCTGCCTTTTTTCCAACTTTTAAGGAGTGGATTACCTCGTGAGTTAGAATGATGCCATCCAAGATTTGGCACCCTTCCACATAGTCTGTCTGTTCAGGTGAGATAAGAAGCGGAAGCAGAGGTTTAAGATGATTGGCTATGACTTTAGAGATGATTTTGTAGATGAAGTTGCAAAGGGCGATGGGGAGGTATTTATCAGGAGTGTTGGGATGCTCTTCTTTCTGGACAAACACTATGAAAGTAGCATTGAGTGAGGGAAGAAGCCAGTGAGAGATCCTGGATTCCTCCACCAGTTGCCAGACTTCCATTTTGATGAGATCCCAGAAGTGATGAAAGAAATTTGAGTTTAAACTATCTGGGCCTAGAGCTTTGTCATCATTATATTGAGTCACTGCTAGTTCCACCTCCTGAAGGGATATTGGACGCAGGAGCAGTTGTTTGTGCTCATCCGTAACCAGATTAGGGATCAGCTGGGTGATTTTGTCGATAGCTAGTTGTATATCTATAGGAGGTTCCTGCTAAATGCCTCTAAAGTACTCCAGAAGCACCTTCTCAATGTATTCTTGTTGCTCGACTTGCTCTCCCTGCTGATTGGTGATGTGATGGATGTGATTCTACATTCTTCTTTGGATCGTGGACCTCTGGAAGAAATTTGTATTTCTTTCACCTTCTTTTAGCCATCGTATTCTTGATTTCTGTCTCCATAAGATTTCCTCTTGTTTGTGCCTTTCGTTTAGCTGTTTCTGTAGTTCCTGCTCTTTGGTGGCTAAAAGTTCTGTTCGGCCTTCCGTGATGTTCTTCTGCTATAGCTCTTCCATCTGTTGCTCAAGATCTTTTTCCTCCTGAAAGATATTTCCAAAAACAGAGTGGTTCCAATTTTTAATGTGGTGCTCGAGAAATTTGAGCTTCTGTTGAAAATGGAACATCTTTTATCCTTTTGGTGGGATGAAGCTCCTCCAAGTAACGTGGACCATTTCCCTAAAATATGGGTGAGTTAACCAAAAGGTCTCAAATTTGAATGGTCTTTTTAGGTGAGAGCCCATACTCTGCCACTGCAGGGAGATGGGCCAATGATCCGAGCCTGCCAGAGGAAGGATTGAGGATGAGAGGTCCCCCCCTAGATGGATTGCATTGTCTGAGAGGAGGAATCGATCCAGCTTGGATGCGATCTACCGCCCCCCTGTCTACTTGTTATTCCATGTGAATATGCAATTTTAAAAGGGAATGTCGATGAGCCAGCTGTTGTTGATGAAATTTTTGAAATGAGAACATTTCGGTTCCAATCTTGATCGCCCTCCTATTTTTTCTTCCAACTTAGTAATCATGTTGAAGTCCCCTCCCATAATCCAGATAGGATGGGCTCGATTGGAATTTAAAGCTTCCATTGTATTCAGAAGCACTATTTTTCTGGTTAAATCCTGAGGGAAGTATACATTTGATAAATGCCCATATATATTCATACCAATAGGATGGAAAGTGGCTTGGATGAGGTTTTGCGACGCATGAAAATCTATCAGCATTATGGCTCGAGTGTCCCAAGCTATCGTGAGACCTCCAGAGAAGCCTGAGGCATCAACTGCTACTGAATGGCAACTAGGCCACACCTTGGATACGACTGCTCCTAGTGCTTCACTGCTACATTTAGTTTCTTGAAGAAAGAGGATTTCAGGTCTTTCTTTCTAAATCATGTTTTTGATCATCCTGTGCTTTGCGGGGCCGTTGAGCCCTCTAATATTCCATGAGATGAGCTTCATGGCGTACTATCTGATAGTGGTTTATAGAACCGAGTTAGCTTGGGGTAATGCACCGATTCCACTAATATTTCCCCTAATGTGATGGTTCACCACCAATCTGGCTTTCGGCCTCTTTTCTTGGACTCCTTAATGACTTTTAGGTTGTCTCATTGACTGCCGGGCTGAATCCCTAGCTTCTTTTGCTGATGTACCTTGGATAAGACCATCTCCAGAGTATCAATTTGCCGAGGATTGATTTTATCATATTCCTGTCTTCTACAGGCATCCTCAAGTCCTAGAAGATCAAGTTCTCCTATATCGAGACCTTCAGAGTCCTCTTCCATATGACTTGTTTGGATACTTTCAGAATTTTCTTTGAGGGTAGGGTTGGGGCTAGATTTGGGGTCATCTATTTCCATGATGATGGGATTCCAGGTTAAGAGCTTTGGAACTTCGGAGGAAAAGGCTCCAGTTGCCTTAGGGTTCTGCGGTGCATGAAGAGTCGCCACCGGGTTTGAAGACTTAGGAATGTTAGGAGGAATAGGGGTTTTGAGTGAGGGATCAGGAGTATCAGGATGAGCTTCAGATGAAGGGTCCTGTTTGGAAAGAATGACGAAGCTATTACTGGAAGATGGAAGACTAGCAGTAGGGCTAGGTTTTTTACCTGAGGCTGAGGGTTTCTTGCTATGCTTTCTTCGAGAGGGCACTTTGGTGAACCCGTCCAGCTCCGCCTTGTATTCGGTTTCTTTTCCATGAGATTGGGCATTAAGAGGACATTCCATGAACAAATGACCATGGGCATGGCATCTAAGGCACCTGAAAGGGATGTGTTCATAATCCAAGGGTTGGATCCATTCAAAGTCATCATGGAATAAACTTACCGCATCTGGGAGGGCTTTCTCCAGTTGTATGAAGACGCAGATTCTTGCATATGAGGTGTATCTTTGGAGCTTGGTTTCCTCAGCAATTTTGATGAACTCCCCCAAACCTCGACCGATCTCCTGGAGAGAGTCCTCATCCCAATACTCGAGTGGCAACGAGTATAGGCGGATCCAGACTAGAGCCCAGTTGAAATTTTCCTTATCTGGGTTGAATCTTTCAACCTAGTTTCTAAGATATAGCCTTGTAGAATTGAAAAAATAGGGCCCCCCATCCATAACCATGTTTTGATCTTCGATACAGTTGAAAATGGCTGTGAAAAAGCCTTTCCGGCCAAGATGGAGAGTATTGTGTCCCTTTGGCTTCCATTTGGACGCAATCCATCCTTGTAGTGCCTTTTCAGTTGGCCATAAACCAATGAACTTCCCGATCAGATCATGTTCTCTCATGTATTGGATTCTGGCATTGATTCTATGGCTCGGCAGATCTATTTTTGGTCTTTCTTGTGCAATGGGTTTGCAGGTGGAGGAGGTAGCACCAGCCGCATCCGTCCGTTTCTCAGAAATCGGCACCTACGATGCCTCATTTCCCTATTCATTGTCCTTAGCACTATGATGTTGGTCAGGATTTGTCTTGATTCCGTCCTTGTCTGCAGGGGAAGGTTGGCCGCCTCCCCCTGACTCTGTCGCCATGCAAAAATGCAAGATTCTTCTGTGGGTGTATAGAGGGTGCTGTCAGATCAGATTGATTGTGCAAGGCAGCTAGGGTTTCAGCTGAGTAGAGGGAGAGTGAACCCTATGAATGAGAACATTTCACTTCCAACACAATCGTCAATAATTTGATCGATGTAAGGGGTTGGATAATTGTCTTTTGGACAAGCTCAATTTATATCCCTATAATCGATACATACTCTTATTTTTTATTTACTGGAACAATATTAGATACCCATTCCGTGAGTGGAATTGGATAAATAAAACCTGCGCGAATTAATTTTTCAACTTCGGCTTTGATAGCGGCAGCTTTTCTTGGATGTATCTGACATAATCTTTGTCCAACGGGTTTAGCATCCGGGTATGTTTTTATTTGATGAACAATAATCGACAAATTGATTCCTAGCATTTCTTCATATGACCAGGAAAAAATGTCACAGAATTCCTGAAATAGGGCTTTATATGCTTGAATTTCATTAGGAGTACAAGAAGCACCTATGTGAATGTTTTCAACAATTCCGAGTTTTATTGAAGTGTCAAGAGGAACCGTTGTAGAAATATTTTCTAAATTCAATTTAGAATCGATATGTGAAAGAGGATTCTGAGGTTCTTTGACATAATCAATGGTAAAAATGGAGGAAAAATCATTCCCAAAATGATCAAGATCAGGTAAAAACAAAGAACTATGATGAAGATCTTCACATGGTAACTCATCTACTGACAAGAGTTCACGATTATGTTCATCAATATTGAATACTTGTTGAGAAGGATCCAGAATCAGTGTCGAGGCTAAACTCGATATTGAAAATGCCTCCTGATTGATCACATTCACTGGATCAGACAAAGTTGAAGGAGTATCAGAAAATGACTGTACATTTTGTTATGCTAAATCAAAAGGACTCAAATGCATTGGGTGATCAAAAGAATCCAATTCTGATTCTAAAGGTACTATCCAAGGATCATCAAAGGAAATATCAATTGATGGAATCGTATTGATATTAGCAATAGGAAGTTGTATGTTGGGAGCAGGCAAGGAAAAAGTTTCGAGTAAAGCCAAATCTTTAAGCAAACCTACTCTGACATCCTTATAAGGGATAGTCGATTTTCCAATATGTTGGATGATATCAGTAGAGGCTGGGTCAGATGAATAATATGAGAGTTGATCTATTTTAACAATCTTTCCTTTATGAGGAAACATGATGAGATGAAATATCGATGATACAGCAGCAGTCATGGCGTAAGAACAACTGTGACCTAGGAGAAGGTTGTAATCCAGAGGGGCATCAACCACCTCCACATCTAGATTAACCATTTTGCCTTCGACCTCTATTGGTAGATCTTGTAAGATACCATATGGTTGAAAACCTCTTCTGTCAAAATCTTTGATAATAGTTGGTGATTAGTTAATTGTTGGAGAACCAAGTGATTTCCAACATTTTAACGACATAATACACGTAGAAGCCCCTTCATCAACAAAAATACAAAAGATAAGTTTGTTTTTTACTTTACCAAAATCTAAAAAACCATTTGATGGGGTAGGCAGGGTGTAAAATTCTATAAATCAAATATCACGAGGTTCAAATCTTAGAGATCTATGGCTCCTAAGGCTTACAAAAGAAATTTACGAAGTACACCTTTTGCAGGAAGTTTAATCACTAAGTTAGGATTTTGTTTCTCGATCTGTAATGGATTAGAAACTGAGGGAGATTTAGTTGATGTAGAATTGGATTTTTCTACTTATTTACCATTATTTTTACTACCATAATCTTGTGATTGTGTTGCAACCATCAAGATATTCTCAAGCGCATTGGAGGAAGATCTAGCCATGTTACTATCTTGAGCAGGAAAGGGATCCTTCAAGACAACAGGTATAGGCGAACCCTTAACGAATTTTGATACCTCAGCTCTATGTGGACATTCTTTTGTAAAATGATCCTAGTCACAGATCAGACTAGGATATCGAGGTTTGTGTTTTTTCGTGAGTTGGTTCAGTTGTATCGTTTTTATCTTTTGAATATTTTTACTTTTTATTCTTACCTTTCTTCTTACCACCAGTTTTAGATTTGGTCGTAGATGACTCTACAATGTGAATATCAGTGGAAGATTCTTGGGAAGAATCTCCTTTGGGTGAATCGGGTAAAGTGATAATAGGAGAAGTGGTCTTGGAAGACTTCTTCTTACTTTCACCAGTGCTAATAGAACTAATTACACCATCAACGACATGAAAGCCAGAAGGAGTTGTAGTTAATTGACCAGGTCTTGGTAAACTGGGGATTTTATCATACATAGTACCTGACTGAGTATATACAAGGTCAAGGTATTGAGCCTGAGCAATGACTTGATCTTCCATAACAACGCCTCCTTTGGCCACATCTTCAGTAATTTTGGGAAATAACGATTTAATAAACCATTTAGCCAAAATCTTATCCGGAATAAAGAATTTCACTAAATTCCTTCTACGTCTCCATTCATGAATGTGATTAGATATTTATGTAGACATAGACTATTTTAATGAAGTCATTAATTCTATGCCATTGTCTTATCTAACAAGCAACTGAAAATGGGTTAAGAAAGCAGTAGGTAGTGCATTAAAATTATTAAAAGATCTGCATGGTAACTCAATGTACCATTTGGAAGCTAGACCAATGAGAGTTCTCTGAAAAAGACAATAGAATAGAATCATCGATTAGTGAATTGGATGCACACTAGAGGTGATAAGTCATAACGTGATTAGATGGGTCCTCTCCTGAGTTAACTTCAAATTTTGAAATATCACTAGGCAACTTGTTAGGCATTGAAGGCCAATGTGGAAGATAAAAAATAGGATCGTTCGTGAGGCGCGATAGATCTGGTAAATATAAAGTTGCTATGAATGGTAACCGATGGCTAGGGTCTTGATAACCTTGTGTGATCAAACCAGTGCCAGGAGGAGGATGTCTAGGATACCCAAGAATTGGATGTGCATTTTGAATCATGAAACCTCCTAGATAACCAGGATTAACAGGACCATACTGGGGTTATTGAGGTACTTGATAAGTATACCCAGGGTATAGCTGATACTGATATACTGGATTTTGTGTAGTCTAATGAAATTGATACTATCCTTGGTACGATTGATAATTAAACTGTGTTTGACTAGAGATAATCATACTAGTATCCGCTTGTCCTGTAGGCATTTGGACCGTAGTTTGAATTGTAGGTAGTGAATGTGGCACAGAGGCTTGAGGAATTTTCACTGATGCAGGGATAGAAGAAACTGGAGCTACAGATACTCCAAAAGCAAGTGTTTTAGGTTGAACAGAAGTTGCAGTAGCTACAACAGTCTGAGGCAGAGTCTGAAGTGTACTAGGCTGAGGCTACTGAACAGAACCAGGTGCAGAGACTTGAAGAGTAGGCTGGACAGGTTGCTGGGTTGGGCCAAAAACTAAAGGGTGTCCAGGTTGATTAGGTAACTGCACATTAGGTTACATAGTCTGTTGAATTTGAGATTGATTCCACACCATGTTCATTCCGGGGTATTGACTCGTATAAGGTTATGCATATGAAGGACCATAACCTGGTTGAATGCAGGGTTGATAATTAAGTGGTAAATTTCCAGCTCCTTGTAAAATTTATTGACCGGAAGAAGTTTGGAAACCTTGATTTGGGTATTGAACTTGAGGTTGATAACCATGAGGCATGTACTGAATCTTCGGTTGATAAGGGCCCTGAGGAATATACTAAGTCTCGGGTTGACCTTGGGGTATGTACTATCCTTGAGGTTGATAACCTTGAGGTATGTACTGTCCTTGAGGTTTTTCTCCAAGTAAATAATATTGTCCTACAGTTTGTCCTCGTAAAAAATTACCTTTAGGTCCCCCCCCAGTGGTAACTGACTACCTTGAGGTTGAGGATTTGGAATATTACCAGACATCATAAAAATTTGCTCTGCGTTCAACGTTTTAGTTTTAGCTCCATTTGTACCAGTTGATAACACTTGTTCATTTGGTCGAGGAGTTTCTCCTGAGAAAGTACCCGAGAGTGACTGGTACCCCGAAGGAACAGGAGGACCACCGTATAAAAATGTTTCCGGTGATTGGGAAAACATAGATGACTCACCTAACATCATTGATAAATGATAATAACCTCTTGGTGTAGGATGAAAAGGAATTCGGGGTGGTGAAAAACTAAGACGCGGGTTATATAAAAAATATGTTAATGAAAAATACCAAGCGTCAATTCTAAAAGGACTGTAGAATATTGATTCACGCTCCCTAAGATTTAAATTTTGTTGGGTTTCTGGAAGAGTTACGTCTTTGTCTGGACCAACAAGTTCTTCAATAGATATGAGGTCAGAAGGAAGATTTTCAGTAATGATATGTCTTACCCTAAGTGAACTAGGATCACTAGAATTCAGAGTAACAAATCTTGAAGAAGGTTCCAAAACAGCAGGTTCAGTGTCAAGCTCAGAAATTTCAGGTTCTTCAGCTAATTCACTGGAAGGAGAAATACTACCAGTAATTTTGGAAACTAAAATCGACTCTTGAATATGCTCTGTTGTTTGTAATTGATAATCAAGATGAATAACTATAGATGATTCTCCTTCTTCTATTGATATAATTCTACTATCACTAGGTGATACTAGATCTCGTAGCCCTTCAAGTTGGCTTGTTGTATACTCAGGGGGCTTCCCTTGGAGTCTACGCGATTGTCTTGGTAACCATGATTAAAAATTATTAATCACACGCAACCAAATAAAGTTTCAATGAAAACTCCTAGAGTTGCTAAGGAAATAAGAAAATGAATCACACATCTAAAAATCTAGGAGATCAAACCACACACAACCAGTAACTTTCCACACTAAAAACACTAGTTGGTGATGAAATCCAACATCATAGTATTTAATGTAGAAAGGGTCGTTGGAATAGTTACCTTGACAACTTGCTTAATGAAACAGACCGGTGCAATTTTCTCCACTTAAACCATCTCGAGTGAAGATAACCCTACAGAGAGTTCAAGTGAGTCTAGTCGACGTCTGCTCCAAGTACAGTGGGATCTTTTCTCCATCATCACCTTAGGAAAAAACCATAAGATTATGGTCACTATGGTTACGAACATGAACTAATATACCTATGGGAACAATATACGATCTGATATACGTGTAAGGGAAGAGTAACAAAGGTCAATCCCCTTGAAGGCTCCTTGACATAATCCAAGGTATACCGACAAGTGACCCCAGGCTCCTCGACAATGGTCTTTCCGAGGTTTATCATTGTTAATATGGGCATATCTTCTATCGTTCCCCATGAGATAGAATTGATTATCCCACTGGTTCAGATATGACCTCGTGCTTGAATCCTTTAGGAGGAGCTTCCCAGAGCGTACAAGCAACTATTGGATTTTTTCCTACCGCAAGATCAACTATTTGTTTGTTTTAATTTTCTTGGAGAGTTAATTACTCCCTACTCCAAGACACTAGCCTAAGCTATATTGGTGAAAAGAGCCCTAGAAATATAAAAATTACTAGATTGATTTTAATTTAAGCATTGATTTTAAAAATTTGTTTCTCAGGACAATAGGTGCGAAAGTGAAACTAATGATATGTAGTGACCCGAATTAAAACACACTAAAAATGCATCTACTATGAGAAAGAATCCGTTTTCTTTTGATGAATTCTATCTAAAGGAAGAGTTGAGAAATGCAATCTTTTAAAAACAAATATTTCCTTCAAACAAGAATAAATGAAAAGAAATATAATTTCAATGAGAACTCAAAATTATCTAATGCTCAATAAGAAATCCCTTTTATTGAAGATCAAAACTGCAAACCAAGTTTTTCTTCAAAAGAACACTACAATTTCTAGAAATAACACTCAAAGCTAAGAAAACTATTTTTCAAATCTAAAAATTCTAAGATTAAATCTGAATTAAAACTTCAAATATTTTTTGGATGTCTTACTTAGCTTGTAATCTAACTAAGAAATTCTTTGCTTGGATCAGCAAGAACTCGAAAAACATCCAATTTTGGTTTTTTAAGTGAAATTCAAAACTTATTAACAAAATTTTTTTAAAGATTTGCAAATGAGAAAAATGGGATCTAAATCTCATAAAACAATTTCTGCTATGATGTCAGACTCAACAAGAAAACAAGGGAATACCAGTGATCTAAAGGTATACCAAGGTTTCTAATCTTTGAGCGGGATAAAGACAAAGAAAAAATCCTTATAATGTGCAGATGTTTCAGAAAATCATTCAAAACTAAAAATTCTGAACTAAACTCTTAACCAAGGCTTCCTAACAGAAGATACAAGTCTAGGTATTCACTGAGAATCTAAGAAAATAATCCAAATTTTTTTTTTTAATATTTTTCAAAAATTTTCACAGGGTCCGCAGGATTCAGTGCAAATCAGTGCGGTCCCGCACTGTGGGTATAGGAAAAGTGCGGAACTACCTGCACTGTCTATAATAGAAAAGAGTGGACACAAGAAAAATAAAGAAAAAGCAAAAAATTCTAAATCATTTCTCAGGGATTCTACAGGGATAAACTACCCAAGCTAGTATCAATCAATCAAAATCAGAAAAAATAAATTCACAAGTCAAAAATAAAAGAAATCAAAGTTGAAAATCCATTCCCCAGTGGAGTCTACATTTTTATGGAAGGATAAGTCATTCTTGTAGACAAGACATACCTCCCAAGTGTCCTACAGACAGCTAGCAGCAAACAGACAATTAAATATATCTTTCTCTAGATATATCACGATTCATAATTAAATGTTATGAAGGTTTTACGATATTACCTTTGATCCAACACTTGTTTGTAGTAGTCGTCTTCAGTCACTCGAAAGAGTTTCCTTCGAAGATCTGCAATCACAAACAAACAAACATCAAATAGCACCTGCATAGCATATATTCATAAATCATATCTATTATGGTGATCAAGGAATCCATAAAATAAACCAATCAATTGACAGCCTATTGAGAAAGACAAACTTATTTGTATTAACTTAAATAAGAAGAGCCTTACAACCATGTCCGCTTTGATGTCATACATGTCTTCTTGGGGTCTGGAACAGGCATTTCCTTTATTCTGACAAGCCTTGAACTCTTCCAACCGAGATACATACAGGTATGTAATATTTCCCACATAAAATCTCAGCTAAAAGGGTCTAAGTTCCAACAACATTTCACCTCCAACAATACTAAAGCTTGAAATCATTCATTGTAACCATTTGAGGCTGCCCTTTGCCTCTTTCTATAGTGAAAGAAAGGAAGTTACAACTCCAAACAAGAAGGGATAGAATCCTCCATCAAAGGGATTAGTTCCTTTCATCAAGGGGTTAGCTCCTTAATGGATGGGATGCATGAACTTGAAAAGAGCGGTCTTTCCACTGCAGAAATGTTTCTAGAAGCTTCCAAAAATGACACAAACTAAGATTCTAGACTTTACTTGCACTTTTTTTTACCTTTTACAGGTGTCTGCACCATTTATAAACAGAAAGTGTGTTTATCTCTGCATGATTTAGAGCAATAAAGTGCAACACTGCAGGAAATACTAAGAGAAAGTGAGGTACAAGAGTTTTTAAGACTTTTATGAGCTTTTCTCTTAATTTCAAGGCTTCACTTTAGGAACTTTGATATTGTAGACTTCTAAGGGAGTACTAAAATGTCATGGTGACAAATTTCAGTGTAACATGACTGTATTTCTGTTGTGCGAAAATCACATCTTATAGAGAACCGTAGATGGGATAGCATACATCACATAAGTGTAGCTATGACCCAATAGAATGTTGTAGTTTAAGTGGGCATCAATGAATTCAATGTCAACACAAACAGTTTTTCCTGCAAGAGTAATAGGAAAGTTATGGAACATGCCAAATGGCTAGGAAGAGTGGCCATCCCACACATGGAGGGTGATAGTGGAAGGGGCTAACTCGGGTGATTTGAGCTTTTTCCAAATAGAAGAAGACATCACGCAGGTGGATGCCCCCTCATCAATGATACACCACGAGACTTTGGCATTCTAGATCTTGATAGGTATTTGCAAAGCGATGGATGCAAAGAGGGGTGGATGCTCTGAATTTTCAACATAAGACAATAAAAATATCATTTGAAGGATCCAAAATTCCCGTAGCAGTAAGTAGATCTTTACATTGTGAAGGGCATGACTGGAGGACTTCCAGTGTTGACATGGTGACGGGGGATTGTGCCAAGTCATTTACTATACTGTAGGTGTGGGCATCTTTATCAGAAGCAGCATTTCAGCATAATGGTCCTTTGGGGATCTTGGTATGTACCTTTTCCCTAGGCTAAGGGATCTATAAATGACCATTGGGTCTCGAAACTAGCTCTATGGGACCTAAAGGCTAGGGCTTGGTTGCGGACATAGCGAGAGGCTTGGTGTACTAGCACGACCAATTCTAAAGGTTGAGATTGGTGGTATTGGCATGGTTAGAGTTCTTCATAAGGATATGGTAATGAGAGGTACCAAAGGGTAAAGGTTGAGCGGTTTCCTGACCTTCAGGGGGTCGGGTAGCCACATATCCTTACTGAGGGAAAGGGTTGGTAAACATAACCAGTTAAGTAGGTGCAACTTTAGAAGGAACCGAAGTAGAGGCTTGATATCCTTGAGATGCTACTTGAGCTTCCGAGAGTTGATGCATCTGAGGTAAAAGTCATGGGTATAATGACCATGGAAACCATAGCAAGAACAAATATTATTCATGTGATAAGATATGTTCTTCTTGGGTTGATCGCCTTGTTGCTGGGCTGCAGTGTTAGATATATTCCCTTGGGGATTGCTTCATGAATTACCTAGAGTGGGTTGTTTCTGGTTTCCTTTCTTCTTATTTTTTGAAGTGGGAGGATTAGTTACACTCTGTTGCACATACACCTGACCCTGAGGGGGGTTGCCTACTACTATGGAGCTTGATAAGGAAAGGGAGGAAGAGGTGCCTGTGTTGGAGGAGCTGGAGAACCTGGCTGTCAATTTGGATAGTAAAGAGGCTGAGCAACAATGGAGTAAACAGGTTTGAAAAAATAAGGCCTTGGCATCGGAGGATGTTGTTGGGTAAAGGCATGAGGCATGACATGTCCTGGGTACTTACTACCGGGACAGGGAAATGTGCTAGAGGAGATGTACCCTCCCCGAGGGAAACCATAACCCATAAGAGGATGAGTGTATGGATGTGAAAGGGATCCAATGATACCATCGGTGGAATGAGATTCCTCTGGTGTGTTGGTTCCACTAGATCTTGGGAGATCAAGTAAGACGATATAAACATAACTAGATTACACGTAGATCAAGTCATATTTCAATGCAATTTGGAGGGCTTCTTCGTTAGTCTAAGGAAAGTGAGCTGCGACATCCTTACTAATAGAGGGAAAAAGGGATCTAAGAAACCAGTCCTTGTAGAAACAGTCTTCGAAAATAGGGGCTCAACATAGGCTTTTCCTTCTGTGCCATTCTTGAACATGGTCAGATAGGCAGGTGGTAGGAATTTGACAGAAAGTGGTCAAACGTTCGGTACCCATGTCATAGCAAAGGGGAAGCTAGAAGTAGGACAAAAACGCCCTTACAAGTGTCAAAAAAGTAGTATGATACACAATGTCCTAGTCGAAATACCACTTGGAATCTTCTCTAGTAAGCGTATGATGGAATAATTGAAGTCAAAAAGAGTCATCAATGATAGATTCAGACAAGCACCACATGTGGAAATAATGAACATGGTTTCTAGGATCCTCTCCAGCATTTCATTCAAACTTAGGGATGTATGAAGGAATCTTGGTTGGCATAGCAGGCCAACCTGGATCATGGTGTATAGGGTCATTAATCAACTGGCTGAAATCAGGAAGGCTTAGGCCTGCCATATAAGGAAGCAAGGGAGCAGCCAGAATCCTTCTTGTTGCAACTCCACTAGTAGCGGTTCCAGCACTACAGCCAGGGCCACCACCAAAGGTAGGTCTTTCACAAGACATGGTGAAGGTGAAAGCTGGAGGAGAATCGGGGATAGAAATAGAAGGAGAACCTGATGAACCAGAATCAGAGTCGGAATGTGGACTTGGCGGAGGACTAACAAAGGCCCTATTGTGGATCATCTACATATCCTTTTAATTTTATATTAAAAATACAAAAAAAATCTAAAATAGAAATAAAATCAAATATGTTAGAAATGTTAAAGTATTATAGTCGTTTACTTTGGCATAAAATGGAAATGTTTTTTCTAATGTATTAGAGTTTAATTGTTTTAAACTTTATACAAGTCAGTTTTATATCCAAATTTTAAAGGACGATTGATTTAACTGACAGAGAGTGTTGATATTAAAAAATAAACTAGATGACCCAACCTACAGACACTAACAACATGAGAGTTAACGGAAAGGGGTGCCCCCGTAGTTGACTGGGTTGACTGTGGAGGCGATGAAGATCAACAGTGGATATCGATTGTGGGGGCACAAGCCAGACTTTTCAGTCGTACCACGAGACCCCCCTCAATGATGTCATATGCTAAATGGAGAACAAATATTTTATGTGTCAAATCAGTCCAACGGTTAGGTGACACATTGCATAGAAATTTAACAAAAAAACCACACCACCTATTTAGGGGTGTTTTTCATTTCATTTTCAAAACACTTCGTAGTTTATTGCATTTTGGCCTTTTTCTCCCTCCCGTCACCTTTCAGTTTTAGTCACCTTGCGAGAGTATTCCTTCAACACCTCTCTTAATCATTGCTAAAAGGTCTTCTTTGTCTGGTTCATCAAGTCACATTCCTCTCACGGATAATGAGAGACACATTCAAGATACTGCAACCTTAGTAATTAATCTTCCA
Organism: Pinus albicaulis; assembly: GCA_034641835.2. NCBI lineage: Eukaryota > Viridiplantae > Streptophyta > Pinopsida > Pinales > Pinaceae > Pinus > Pinus albicaulis. The sequence goes on from CM076582.1 coordinate 196,701,635, forward strand.
TTCCATCAAAAAGTTGTATTGAACAATGATAATTCCCCTGTCTATTCCACCATGAAAGAATCTGGGGTCCTTTATGCATGCATCTCAAAGACACATTTATTCCCAGAGTTTATTTATTGTTTGGTTTCTGAATTTTATCCCGCAAAGTGTTTCGTAATGAATTCCCAAGGGGAAAATGTTCTGTAGGTGTCTACCCAATTAATCCACCAAGCCTTGTGTTCTCCTCAAGCCGAATCATCAGTTCAATTTTTAGAAGATTCACTGGTTACTTACTATGAAAGCCTTGCAGGAGAAGAATTCAATCAGTTTATGTTGCATTTGAAGCCCAATATGAAGCAGTTTTAGCCAGAATGTGGATAATTTGCTATGGGAGTTTTCAACAAAGACACTTGACCTATATTAAGCAGTATTTCTAAAATATTGGGTAAAGAAGACAACACTACAGTGGACAAGTCATTCCTAGGAATATTCAGCATGATGATGAAGCTAGGAATGGTCCTAGATATTCCATCCTTTTGGCAAGAAGCAGTCAATTCGTAGTTGATGAGTCTCTCACTAACAAGTTCTTTTAAATTTCCCTCATTGATTGTCTATTTATTTTTATACCAAAATGCTGAAGAATTCATGCAGTTAGGTCTAAATATAATGGATGTAAACAAGCAAAGACAGTTAGCTGTATTCTGGACAGATATAATCAGAGGGGAGAAAAATGAAGAGGGGTTATTTGATTTTTCTAGTTAGTATATGCTCATTGCATATAAAATTTTGAATGGAGTTCATTCCCCTTGTTTTTTACCCAAAGCCCAGGAGTTTCTACATTTAGGAACTAGCTATAAATTTGGGGACTGGTTTTTGTTTGAAGAATATTCAGAAATAAGGTTGTATGGAGTAGTTGTTGAACCTTACAGGCTCCCAACATTTGTACCAATCATGCTTTTCACCTTATAATTTATAAGAAAGAGCCTGAATGTTGATAATGTGCACTTTGTCCCTATGAAGAAGAGCCATATGTATAAGTTTCCTATGAGTGTGGGACCTTTCATAGTTAATATCAGGAAGGCATTTGAGGAAGTAACAAAATTGTTGGAGGAAACACATTTGCTACTAGGATAATAATGGGCTTATGATCCCCATGGTATAATTTCACAGAGAAGAATTGAGAATGGATACTCATCTTTCATTCATGAAAGTAGACCTTAGCAGGAAAAGGTGGAAAACAAAGGAGAAATAATCTCAGTAAATACAAGCATTCAAAATCCTGTTATAACTAAGAAAACAAATAAAAGAGGTAAATAAGTTGTTATTGACTTGGATGATGAGACACCAAGAGATGAGAAAAGGACAAAATTTGTTGAGGATCATTCCTCTAATTCACCTAGTTTTTCCTTGCATTTATGTGAAGAGAAGAATGCTCCCTCTTTCCCTGGAAGTCAAGATTCCTCTCATGAATAGGTACCCTTAATCAAACAACTGTTTTCTCAAATTGAAGAGCGAAATCAGAGAATTAAGGTCAGTATGGAGGCTCAAGCAGAACATCAGGTTATTACCAATCAGACAAGGCTATTAACTGTAATGGATCTTGAAAAAGATCAATTTAGGATTGCACTGTCACATCCCACAGGAATTTAAATTGGGTCCTCAAACAATTTTAATACTGTAAATGTGACTATGGATGTAAAAAATATTCCATTAATGGACAAAACAAATTTGCATATGTAGACTGGGCGATTGATTGTTAATGATCTCAAAAAGACAAATGAAATGGTAGTGAAAGCTGAAAACATGTTAGGGAAAGTTATCAAACAATTGAAGCTAGAAAAGGCCAATTCAAGAGCCTTAATAGTCCAAAATGAAGAGTTGAAGAAGACTATTATTAAGATTGGTGTAGACCCTAGTGACAAGACTGTTGTGCATAAATTCTTGCAAAATGCTGAAGTAGAGATATCTACATTAAGGAAGAGATTGAGGTTACCTATTGATGAACACTTAATGGTTGCAGAGATTGCAGAGGTAGAGAAGGAAAAAAATAAGTTGTTGCAGCAACTTATGCAGAAGGATGAAGAACTTTCCAAAGTGAAGCAGACTGCAATTTCTTTACAAAATCACATTGATAATCATAACTGTACTTTTATTTTTCGTACAAGTGATGCAGATTCTAAAGAAAAAATTATTCAATTAAATACTGAGTTGCAGATGGCTGAAAGGGATAGAAAGAAGGCTTAAACAGATTTGGAGACTGCTACAAAATTGATGAAGGTCATAGAAACTGAAGCAGATAAGTACAAAATGGATTTCAGAAATGCTGAAGCTAAGATCAAGAATCTCAAAGAAAGAATGAAAGGTATTGTGTCATTAATACAAGATAAGGATATCATTTGGACTGATATCATATCAGAAATGAAGTACAATTGGTGCTTCCTGATGATTATTGCACAAGAAAAGAACCTTATTATGGAATGTGAAGAACCGATTAGGTCTGACAAGCAGAAAGGGATTAACAGAGCCATTTGGGCTAGAATATTTATTGATTATATCAATTTCAAATTAGATCAAGAATTAGAGGAGAATGATATGATGGATAGAATGTTGTATGTTGTGGAAATTAATAAAATTATTATCAGGAATGATCTCAGAAAGGATGCAGAAAATAAACTAATAGAAATCAAAGAAGCAGTAACTAAATTTGATAAATATTTCGATAAAATGACAAGGGTAGGACTGCCATTATGTTGGGGAGCTGAGGGGAATATTCTACCATGGAGCTCTTATGAGAATTTACTGGTGATGACAAAAAGAAAAATTGACAACGAGCATGAGAAGACTCAGGTGCTAAAAGGAGAGACGATGGTCAACTTCCTGCAAAGACATTTTCAACTCTTGTGGATGGTAAAAACTCTTTTCTCTGAAAGGCCATCTTATGAACGAATTACTACATTTATATTGGAGTATCAAAATCTGACACATTCATCCAAGATGAAGGTAGAAATATGGAAAAAGTGTAGAGCCTAGACTATTCACTTGCCAAAGGGATCAGCAATAAAGAAAGACAAATCAGTTAATCAAGGAAAAGAAGCCACTTCGTCAGCAATTCCTATAGATTAGGATATTTACTTTATGTTATTTTTTGAAGTCAATGTAATTATTAAAAGACATTTCCAGGACATGTAATAGGCAACCTTCGAAGTCATGAAGTATTTTTGGTAGGTAGAAATGGTTATAGCAGTTCCAAACTATTTTTTATTGTATCTATTGTAATTTCCGAGAGAAAGGAAGATTTCAAGTTTTGGACCTCTTGGACAAATATTTTGTACTCAAAGATTCAAATATTAATGAATGAGTAAGCAAGATTCTGGCAATCTGTTTATGTTGAAATGTATTCTAGTTTTCATTATGTATTTCCTTCTATGAATAAAAAAAGGTTATGAGCAGCAGGTCTCTTCTTACTTTTGTGTATGAGAGTTAAAAGCCTTAATTGGCACTCCTTTGTTTTAACTATTTCTTTCACATGTTTCTTCCAAAGTTTGGAATGGTATTTGCTGTATAAAGTAACATATTATTTTGGACTTCTCCCTACATTTTCTTCCAGTCATTTCATTCAACATTAACAGATGGTAGCATTGCAAAGAATTCATTATATTTAACATTTAAGGGTGTGATTATAAATACTTGAGGGTTAATAAAACAGAGATGTACATATTTTTTGACATAATTATATAATGTCTTAAGCACTGATTCCTTATCACAGCTAAGGGATTGTCTCTTAAGGTACAAAATTAATTGGCGTCTTTGCTGGGGAGTGAAGATTCAAGGTTTTCCATGGGTTTTGTTCATAATTCCTCTGGTCATTCATAGAGGAGGAAATACTAAGCTGTGCTTCTTTAAAATAATTCTGGCTCCTCAGAAGCCTCACACGAGGTCAGATACCTCTAAAAAAAAAGCTCCTATTTTTCTGATCCAGAAAAGTTAGTTTCAAAGAAGGGCCAGAAAAAAAAAATTTCCACACCTGATGCCACACTGCTTGCACTAGATAGCAGTTCACATACATTTTCATCCAAGGATATTTCTCGAAAACTCTCTTTCCCGGAAAAATAATCCTCACCTTCACCCATTCATTTTCAAGAACCAACATTAGAAGAACAATATTTTGAGTTTGTATCATTCCCTCTTATAGAAACTCAACCTCATACAGTTCCCAGTTCTTCTGCTATTGGTCATACACCTATTCCTATATTATTTTTTCCACCTCATTCATCCCCACCTACAACTAGTATCCATTTTACCCCCTTTCAAGGATCAGTCAATCAGGGCATAAACATGGTAGCCACTACTTTCTTGATGAATAGATATGCACCATGAAATCTACCCTAACCAATGAAAAAAATGCCTCAGGAGTATCTCAAGTTGCTCCCTAGATTTACTAGTGAAGATGAAATAACTGCAGAACAACACTTGCCCTTTTTTAGCACATTTGCTGAAAATTTTAATGTAGAACATCTAGATGTTGCGATGAGAATTTTTTTTCAGTATCTAAGTGGAGAGGCAAGAAAATGGTTCAAAGGATTACAAAATGGCTCAATAAATGATTGGGATGAATTAGAAAGACATTTCATCCAGATGTGGGGAGAAAAAAGGGACCATGTTTACTCTTTAATATAATTCAATGCAATAAAGAAGAAATAAAATGAAAATATGAATGATTTTGTCAAAAGGTTTAATAAGTTGTATAATGGTTTGCCCCTAGAAATGAAACCTCCTCCTATTGGAACAAGGGTTGTTTTTGCTCGAGCATTTTATCCAGATTTTAGTTTTACATTGTGAGAAATAAGATCCCCCACCCTTGAATAGTTTCAAACTGATGCCTTAGAGATTGAGGCAAATATGTCTGCTGCTAGGAAAGTTCAAGATAAAGAAAAGGCCAAAGAAGAAGCCTCATCTCAAGATCAAAGGATAGATTATATGACTAAGGTCATAAAAAAATTGTCTAACAAATTGGTAAAGATTGAAATAGACAACAATAAACCTGCAAAACAAGACAGAGGGGTTTTTAATCCCCAGTTCAGAAAATAGTCCCTGTAGATTTTGCAAAGAGAAATAAAGGATCAAGATCAAGTTCAGGCTCCTTTGTATATAGAGGCAACACCATCGCGTTCTATTGATGATAATGAAAAGGAAGATGAAGATCAAATTTCTACTGTGTATTTGGAGGATGGTGAATCAGAAGAAGAAATTGAAAGAGAATATGAAGAGGAAAGTAAAGAAGTTGATATCTCATTTGATCAAGAAGAAATGGATGATTACTGTAAATAGTTTACTGATTTTATGCAATCATAATTGCATAAAAAATATGATTTGAGGTCAAAGAAGAGACTGAGAACTCAAGATAATGAAGAGAAAGAATCAGAATCAGTACCTACTCCAATGGCAACTGCACTATAGAAGAACTGAATTAAAAAATCAGACAAGGGGAAACATCCCATAAATCAAGATAAAGAAAAATAAAAACAGCAAGTTGAGGCTTCCCAAATAAAACATAATGATCCTAATATGTTGGAGAAGATTGTTACTTTTTCTCATCAAACTGCAAATTCAAATAGAAACCAAGAAGAACGTGAAAAGTTGACAAAACAAAATCAAACTTTTAGTTTGTCAAAAGATTTAGAAAAAGTGAAGATTCAAGTACCACCTCTTGAGCTGGTCAAAACCCCTGGTTATAAGAATGAAATTGCAGAGTTTATTAATTTATCTCAGTCTGACGAGGTGGGTGATATAGTGAACCTGCAAGAGGAGAAACCATCGGTTACTTTTGGACCTCATGTTGAAGAGGTAGATTCTTCTGTTCCACCTTTTTATATATTAGTTTTGCTACATGATTTCATTTTACATAATTGTATGCTAGATTCTGGTGCATCACATAATCTAATGCCACTATTTGTGATGAAAGAGTTAAATTTGCAAACTACCAAGCCATATAGAGACCTTTATTCCTTTGAATCAAAAAGGGTAAAGTGTGTGGGTCTTATCAACGATATGGTTGTTTCCTTAGCCCAAATTCCAGCTAAGAGTATTATGATGGATGTGGTAGTAGCAGATATTCCAGCCAAATTTGATATGTTGTTGTCTAGATCTTGGGGGGGAAAACTTGGAGGATTTTTGAAATTAGATTTCACATATGCCATCATTCATTTTTTTAATGGGGAGGAAAGGAGGTTATACAAAGAAACCATATTTTTTAAAACATAATTTGCTAAATATTTACAAAATCAGCTCCCATCAGCCATTGTACATAAGGATTTGTAGTCAAATAAGCTTTGGAAGTGTTATTTCGATGGTGCATTTTCAAAGAAGGCCACCAGAACTAGATTCATATTGGTATCTCCTGAAGGTAACTTTGTAATTTTTTCTTTCAAATTGGAATTTGAATCCACTAATAATGTAGCTAAATATGAAGCATTGATTTTAATTATGCAAATAGCTAAACAGATGGGAATTGAGTCTATCTCTATTTTTGGTGATTCTGAATTAATCATAAGGAAAATTAAATATTGATGTCATACTAAGCATCCTAGATTGAGGTCCTATAGAAAAGAGGTATGGGATCTAACTGAAAATTATTTTGAGGCCTTTAATTTATAGTTTATTCCAAGAGAGGAGAATAGAATGGAATATTCGTTAGCAATTGCAGCTAGTACATTCAAACCACCAATCAATCCAAGGTTGAGATATGAGATTGAGTTGAGACACAGGCCTTCAATCCATGATAATGTAAAGAATTGGTAGGTCTTTGAGGATGATGAGAAGATTAATCAATACTTGATGATGATTGGAAATTTTGAATACAGTCAAATTGCTTTAGAAGTGGATGAAAATGAATAAGGTGAAATGTCTAAAAATCTGAAGCAGACAATTGGAGAACAGAGGATAATTCAATTGAAAGATAATATTTTTCCCAGAGGTTTAGTACCTCTTGAAAGACTGTTTGATGCTAACGATGTGGCATTAAACCAGAAAAAGGTAGCCCAGGATAGAGAAATGGAGGACTGTAATTGAGGAACTCAACATGAGCCTAAAATGGTCAAACTATTCAAAGGAGTTCCAAAGGAATACAAAGAGAGGTATGTAGATCTTTTCAAGCAGTTTATAGATGTATTTGCATGGTCATATGAAGATCTGAAAACTTATGATAAAATTATTATTCAGCATAAAATCCCATTGAAAGATGGGATTAAGCCTCATAGACAGAAGCTCAGACAAATTAACCCATTATTATTGGCTCCAATTGAAAAAGAGGTAAAAAAGCTTTTACAAGCAAAGATTAGAATTCCTTTAAGATATTCATATTGGGTTTCCAATCTTGTACCGGTCAGGAATAAAAATGGAGAGATAAGACTATGTGTAGATTTCAGAAACTTGAACAGAGCTTCACTCAAGGATAATTATCCTTTTACAAAGATGGACTTTATCTTGCAGAAAGTAACAGAAGCATACAAGTTATCCATGGTTGATGGTTTTTCGGGATATAATCAGGTTGTTGTGGAAAAGGAAGCTCAAAATAAAACTACTTTCACTACACCCTGGGGAACATTCATGTATGCCAGGATGCCATTCAGCCTCATGAATGCAGGAGCTACTTTCCAAAAGGCAATGGATATTTCTTTTGTAGGTAAAAAATTTGTAGTTATTTATCTTGATGATGTTAAAATTTTTGTCAAGGTCTGATGATGATCACCTACAACATTTGCAGAAGGCCTTTTTAAAATGCAGGAAATATGGTTTATCATTGAATCCTAAAAAATCCTTGTTTGCTCTAGAAGAAGTAAAATTGCTGGGCCATATAGTTTCAAAGAAAGGAGTGAAGATCAATCCAGCAAGGGTCGAATCCATACAAACAATTTCCCTACCTCGAAGTAAGAAGGATATTCAAAGATTTCTTGGAAAAGTCAATTTTCTGAGAATATTTTTTCCAAATTATGCTGAGATTGTCAGGAAAATAACAGATATGTTGAAAAAATATGCTGAAGTAAAGTGGGACAAAGATGCAAGGGAATATTTTGGAAGAATTAAAGAAGCTCTCTAAGAAGCTCCTGTTTTAATCAGTCCAGATTACTTGAAGCCATTTCAAATTTTTCTCATTTGCATCTTCTTCTACAATTTCTGCTGTGCTACTAAAAAAAAATGAAGAAGGAAGTGAGAAACCTGTAGCATTTTTTAGCAAAGTGCTTCGAGATGCAGAATTGAAGTATAATATCTTGCAGAAACAAGTATAAGCTCTCGTTAAATCGTTGAAGGCTTTCAAAACCTATATACTTCATTCTCAAATTGTAGCATACGTGTTGAATTCTGTTGTAAAGGATGTATTAGTACAGAGTGATGTTAAAGGGAAGAGAGGGAAATGGATTGCTAAAATCCAAGAATACGATTTGGATATCAAACCAACAAAGCTAGTCAAAGGATTAGGACTTGCTAAATTGTTGAAAAAATCTAATTTCCAAGCTTTTGGAAACAGTTTACTTGCACCTATAGAAGAAGTCACTGAAGAATCAAATCACATTCAGAAAAGAGCATAAATTAAGTATAAATTCCTCTGTTAAAACTGGTACAAAGATATTATTTATTATTTGTGTTTCCTTTCTTGCCCACCTTCAATTAATAGAGCTAGGTACAAAGCCTTGAAACTTAAAGCTCAACCTTATGTTATAATTGAAGCTCAGTTGTATTGGAAAGGTCCTACTTGTGTGTTTTTGTTATTTCTAACATAAGAGGAAACCATAGAGGTGATTAAAGAGCATCATGAGTGCTTATGTGGAGGTAATTACAGTTGGAAGGTAACTGCTCATAAAATTCTTAAATCAGGTTTTTATTGGCCCTCTTTATTTGCGGATGTATACAGGACTATTAGAAGTTGTCAAAAATGTCAATTTTTTGTAGAAAAGAAAAGGTTAGCTCCTTTACCTCTTCTCCCTTTTTTTGTTGAAGAACCTTTCAGACAATGGGGATTTTATTTCATTGGGGAAATCAATCCACCATCAAGTGAGAAATTTAAATGGATTTTGACTGCAACAGATTATTTTACAAAATGGGTAGAGGCGGTCCCTTCCAGAAAAGAAAATTATTTGGTTATAATGAAATTTTTGGAAGAAAATATTTTTAGCAGATTTGGATGTCCAGTGAAGATTGTGACAGATAACGCTCAAGTTTTCAACTCATTTAGGTTTATAAACTTCTTTCAAACTTATAATGTGATATTGCCCCATTGCACATCATATCACCCTCAAGGAAATGGATTAGCAGAATCCTCTAATAAAACATTGGTGAAAATCTTGAGGAAGACAATAAATGAGAACCAAAAGAATTGGGATTCAAAGCTGGTCTTTGCTTTATGGGTAGTGAGGATGACTACTAGGAGATCCACTAGTAAGTCACCTTATGAATTAGTATATGGTACCCAGGCATTGTTTCCCACTCGGTTAGTAAGGCCAGTAATATCTCTCCTTCAAGATGGTCAAGAGGAACCCAATGCCTTGATTAGAAGAATGAATAAAGTGATGGAATTAAGTGAAAGTAGAAATAAGGTTAGGGACAATTTGGTCACTTATCAGGAGAAATGAAGTCCATTTTTTACAGGAAAGAAAGAGAAATCATGTTTCAAAATGGAGATCTGGTACTAAGATGGGATACAAGAAGAGAGGATAAAGGGAAGCATGGAACTTTTAATCCTTTATGGTATGGTCCATATAAATTCATTGAAGCCAGAGAAAATAACACTTTTTTGTCGGAAAGTCTTGATGGAGAAGCAGTAGAACTGCCTGTTAATGGGAAGTACTTGAAACACTATTTCCAACACTAGAAGCAGCTATTTCATCATTGTGCATATCCAGTTTTCTATCATTGCATATTTCTAATTAAGCAATTTTTGACTCAATGCCCGAAGTGAAGGCATTGATCTGTAGGTTCTTAGTGTTTCTTGGAAAAAAACACTATCCCTAGTTGGAGCCAGATGTTGTGGATCATCTGCATATCCTTTTAATTTTATATTAGAAATACAAAAATAAATATGAAATCGAAATAAAAGAAAATATGTTAGATATGTTCGAGTATTATAGTCTTTTACTTTGGCATAAAAAGGAAATTCTTTTTATGATGTATTAGATTTAAATTGTTTTAAAATTTATACAAGTGGGTTTTATATCCGAAGGTTAAAGGCTGATTGATTTAACTGACAGAGAGTGTTGATATTAAAAAATAAACTGGATGACCCAATTCACGGGCACTAAAAGCACGAGAGTTAACGAAAAGGGGTGCCCCTGTAGTTGACTAGGTTGACTGCGGAGGCGATGAAGATCAATGGTGGATATTGACTGCAGGGGTGCAAGCCGGAGTTTTCAGCCGTACCCCGAGACCCCCTGCAGTGACATCATATGCTAAATTGAGAACAACTATTTTCCATGTCAAATGAGTCCAACGATTAGGTGACACGTTGCATAGACATTTAACAAAAAAACCGCACCACTTATTTAGGGGTGTTTTTCATTTAATTTTCAAAATACTTTGTAGTTTATCACATTTTTACCTTTTGCTCCCTCTCGTCACCTTTCAGTTTTAGCCACCTTGCAAGAGTATTCCTTCAACACCTCTCTTAATCATGGCTAAAATTTCTTCCTTGTCTGGTTCATCGAGTCATGTCCCTCTCATGGATAATGAGAGAGACATTGAAGATACTGCAACCTCAGTAATTCATCTTCCATTCCATCAACAAGTTGTATTTAACAATGATAATTCCCCTATATATTCCACCATGAAAGCATCCAGGGTCGTTTCTACATGCATCCCAAAGAAAAATTTATTCCCAAAGTTTATTTATTGGTTGGTTTCCACATTGTATCCTGGAAAATGTTTTGTAATGGATTCCCATGGAGAAAATGTTTTGCAGGTGTCCACCCAATTAATCTGCCAAGCCTTGTGTTTTCTTGAAGCCGAATCATCAGTTCAATTTTTAGAAGATTCACTAGTTACATACTATGAAAGCCTTGCAGGAGAAGAATTCAATTATTTTATGTTCAATTTGAAGCCCAATATGAAGCAATTTCAGTGAGAATGTGGGGAATTTTCTATGGGAATTTTCAACAAAGACACTCGACCCGTATTAAGTAGTATTGCTAAAATCTTGGGTAAAGAAGATGACGTTACAGTGGAAAATTTAGTCCTAGGAATGTCCGCCATGATGATGAAGCCAGGAACGGTCCTGGATATTCCATCCTTTTGGCAGGAAGCAGTCAATTCACAGTTGATGAGTCTCTCACTGACAATTTCTTTTAAATTTCCCTCATTGATTGTCTATTTATTTTTATACCAAAATGTTGAAGAATTCATGTAGTTAGGCATAAATATAATGGATGTAAACAATCAAAGACAGTTAGTTGTATTCTAGACAGATATAATCAGAAAGGAGCAAAATGAAGAGGGGTTATTTGATTTTTCTAGTCAGTATATGCCCATTGCATATAGAATTTTGAATGGAGTTCATCCCCTTTGTTTTTCACCCAAAGCCCAAGAGTTTCTACATTTAGAAACTAGCTATAAATTTGGGGACTAGTTTGTGTTTGAAGAATATTCAGAAATAAGGTTGTATGGAGTAGCTGTTGAACCTTACAGGCTTCCAATGTTTGTACCAATGACGCTTTTCGCCTTAGAATTTATAAGACAGAGCCTGAATGTTGATAATGTGCACATTGTCCCTGTGAAGAAGAGCCATATGTATAAGTTGTCTATCAGTGTGGGACCTTTCATAGTTAATATGAGGTAGGCATTTGAGGAAGTAACAAAATTATTGGAGGAAACACATTTGCTACTAGGAGAAAATTGGGCTTATGATCCCCATGGTATAATTTCACAGAGAAGAATTGAGAATGGATACTCAACTTTCATTCATGAAAGTAGACCTAAGCAGAAAAAGGTGGAAAACAAAGGAAAAATAAGTTTAGTAAATACAAGCATTCAAACTCCTATTATAAATGAGAAAAAAAATAAAAGAGGTAAATAAGTTGTTATTGGCTTGGATGATGAGACACCAAGAGATGAGAAAAGGACAAAATTTGTTGAGGATCATTCCTCTAATTCACCTGATTTTTCCTTGCATTTAGGTGAAGAGAAGAATGCTCCCTCTTCCCCTGGAGGTCAAGAATCCTCTCATGAATAGGTACCCTTAATCAAATAGGTGTTTTCTCAAATTGAAGAGAGAAATCAGAGAATGAAGGCTAGTATGGAGGCCCAAGCAGAACATAAGGTTACTACCGATCAGACAAGGTTGTTGACTATAATGGAGCTTGAAAAAGATCAATTTAGGATTTCTCTATCACATCCCATAGGAATGTCAATTGGGTCCTCAAATAGTTTTAATACTGTAAATGTGACTATGGATGTAAAAATGATTCAACTAATGGACAAAATGAATTTTCATATGCAGACCGAGCGATTGACTTTTAATGATCTCAAAAAGATAAATGCAATGGCAGTTAAAGCTGAGAACATGTTAGGGAAAGTTATCAAAAAAATTAAGCTATAAAAGGCCAATTCAAGAGCCTTAATAGTCCAAAATGAAGAGTTTAAGAAGATTATTATTAAGATTGGTGTAGACCCTAGTGACAAGACTGCTATGCAGAAATTCTTGCAAAGTGCTGAAGTAGAGATATATACATTAAGGAAGAAATTGAGGTTACCTAATTCTAAACACTCAATGGCTGCAGAGATTACAGAGGTAGAGAAGGAAAAAGAGAATTTGTTGCAGCAAATTATGCAGAAGGATGAAGAACTTTCCAAAGTGAAGTAGCCTGCAATTTCTTTAGCAAATCACATTGATAATCATAACTGTACTTTTTTTTTTCCTACAGGTGATGCAGATCCTCAAGCACAAATTATTCAATTAAATACTGAGTTGGAGATGGATGAAAGAGATAGAAAGAAGGCTCAAACGGATTTGGAGACTGCTACAAAATTGATGAAGGTCATAGAAAGTGAAGCAGATAAGTGCAAAATGGATTTCAGAAATGTTGAAGTTGAGATCAAGAATCTCAAAGAAAGAATGAAAGGTAATGTGTCATTAATACAAGCTAAGGATATAATTTGGACTGATATCATCTCAGAAATGAAGTCCAATTGGTGCTTCCTGATGATTATTGCTCAAGAAAAGAGCATTTTTATGGAATTTGAAGAACCAATTATGTCTGACAAGCATAAAGGGATTAACAGAGCCATTTGGGCTAGAATATTTATTGATTATATCAATTCCAAATCAGATCAGGAATTAGAGGAGAATGATATGCTGGATAGAATGTTGTATGCAGTGCAAATTAATAAAATGATTATCAGGAATGATCTCAGAAAGGCTGCAAAAAAGAAACTAATAGAAATCAAAGAAACAATAAGTGAATTTGATAAACCTTTTGATAAAATGACAAAGGTAGACCTACCGTCATGTTGGGGAGCTGAGGGGAATATTCTTCCATGGGGCTCTTATGAGAATTTACTGGTGATGACAAAAAGCAAGATTGGCAACAGACATGAGAAGACTCAGGTGCTAAAAGGAGAGACGATGGTCAACTTCTTGCAAAGACATTTTCAACTCTTGCAGATGGTAAAAACGATTTTCTCTGAAAGGCCATCTTATGACCGAATTACTGCATTCAGATTGGAGTATCACAATCTAACACATTCATCCAAGACGAAGGTAGAAATATGGAAAAAGTGCAGAGCCTGGACTATTGACTTGCCGAAGGGATCAGCAATAAAGAAAGACAAATTAGTTAATCAAGGAGAGGAAGCCACTTCATCAACAATTCCTATAGATTAGTATATTTACTTTATGTTATTTTCTGAAGTCAATGTAATTATTACAGGACATTTTTAGGGCACGTAATAGAAATTTTGAAGTCATGAAGTAGTTTTGGTAGATAGAATTGGTTACAACAGTTCCAAACCCCTCTTTATTGTATTTAATGTAATCTCCAAGAGGAAGGAAGGTTCTAAGTTTTGGACCTCCTGGAGAAATATTTTGTACTCAAAGATTCAAAGATTAATGAATAACTAAGCAATATTTTGGAAATTTTTTTATGTTGAAATGTATTCCAGTTTTCATTATGTATTTCCTTCTATGAATAAAAAAAGTTTATGAGTGGCAGGTCTCTTCTTAATTCTATGTATGATAGTTAAAAACCTTAATTGGTGCTCCTTTGTTTTAACTATTTCTTTCACATGTGTCTTTCGAATTTTGGAATGGTATTTTCTATATAAAGCAACATATCAGTTTGGATTTCTCCTTACATTTTCTTCCAGTCATTTCATTCAACATTGAAAAATGGCAGCATTGCAAAGAATTCATTATATTTGACATTTAAGGGTGTGATTATAAATACTTGAGGGTTAATAAAACATAGACATCTAGAATTTGTGACATAATTATATAATTTCTTAAACATTGATTTGTTATCACAGCTAAGGGATTATCTCTTAAGGTACAATAGGCCCTACGCAAAGGGGTAAGTATTCCTAACGGTAACTGAGGATGAAGACCTTGGAGTCTCCGAGATAACTGCCTTGGCGGCACAATGATGGAAAAGATACACGACACCCAATCAGGAAGAGAGGTAAACAAGGGCATGTAGGTGCAGATTAATTAATTACAATGTTCCAGTCTTGGCCTGGAGGTGTAAACCAAGGGCTCTTCTCTTTAGGTGTGCATGTGTGTGGTAAGGGTGTTAATTTTAATTAATCCCAGATGTGTGTAGAGAAAAAATAAAAAATATGTTGTATAACTATAAATAAAACTGAAGGCGATAGTAAATAAAACTGAAAGGACAGTAAGATAAAAAGCTAAAGATGCATACATTTAAACCCAAAAAGGAGGCCTTCCCAAGAACTAGTCTAAGGGTGGGAGAAATATACTCAAAACACACAAAATGGAAAATGGATCAAAGGTCAAGAGGGACATGGATCTAAAGGTCAGATTTGCTGAGAAGAGGTGCAGAAAACAACAAGAAAACAGATGGAAAAATGCTGAAAAATAGATGGTGAAAGGCTAAAACCTCAAGGGAAACCTAGGGGACCCTAAAGGAGGACCAAAAAAACCTGAAAATAAGTGTTTTGGATGGAAAAATAACCAATCGGAAATGGACCTGAAAGTGCAGGTTTAGAGCTGAAAAAATGGATGAAAAAACACTGAAATCTCAGAAGACCTCCTTTAGCTAAACTCCTCCTAAAAAGGTGGAAGCGTACTAAAGCCCTAAGGGGCTTGGTTACTACTTTGATGAGTAAAATTTAGCAAGTACAGGTCCAATATGGGTAAAGAAAGAGGTCAGACAACACCGAATAGTGCCCTCAGAAAACCCTAAATATTATCGAAAAAAATCCCGCAAAAAAGTGCAGGTCACAGGTTCTGACCTGTTTTTTGTTGAGGTCGTAGTTTTTGCACAGATATCTACTACCTGAGAGCTGATGTCACACTTTTTGGGCCAAAAATTCTGACCTGCACTTCTCGCTATCTCTGGGGTAGGTTTTAGAAAAAGGTGTCTTCTATGTCACGGCTGATACCTGTTACCTGCGTAAATTTCCCAGAAACACACAGAAGTTAGAATTTTTACTATTTTAGGGTTATAAAGTTTTTAAAAACATCAAGGAATTCAAAACAAGAAGTTGAATAAAAACCATAGGGGCTGAAGTAGCTAGTCATGAAGGGAGATGAAAAATGACAGCGGTCACAATTAAAAACGCTTGTGGAGTTGCGAGTTGTTAGTGTGAATTCTAATCACAAGCGTACGAAAAAATCTAACTTTAGCTATGAAAAATAAACAACCTGTTGATGGGGAAAAAATTCCTTGCCAACAGTAAGGGGATCTCCCCAATATAAAGTCCCAAATATAACCTAAACCATTTATGATAGGGATATCATCCAGTGTGTAAGCTCGGCTACTGTTGAATTGATGAAAAATATTCCCTTTCCCAGATGGAGGTGTATTTGAGAACAAGGGAATACACAACTACATGAACGATACAAAAGAAATTATCAAAGGGTTCTCTTGAAAATGAAATATTATAAATATAAAATCAAGATTTAAAGAATGAAACCAAAGGAAGTATTGTTAGCAACACATCATTAGGGTCATGCTCATACAGAGGTTTTTTTTACCAGAAGAGAAACAGTTCGCTATCGTCAAAACACCCTTCAATTCCTTAAGCGCGTTTACAAAAGATTAAGGCAATATAAACAACTTAGTTATTAACATATCCTTGTGCTAAACATATTCATATGATTAATACATCCAAAGAGCTTAAACATATCAATTATGCGTGAACAGAAATGCAAATTAATCATTCACAAATGAAAGCAAGTACATGAGGACATACTATTCATAATTTTAACACACATGAGTTTCCATAAGATCCAATAGTGGATTCAAGGCATTATCTTGTATTCATTCCTAGAATTATGCATTCAATTCTATAAAATTATCTCTCTCCCTAGTGAAGTCCAAAAGATTTCATTACATTATCTCCCGACGGAGTACATATAGAATAAAAAATTACCCTTTGGCTACCCTGCCCTTTCAAATTCCTGACTGTTGGCATGGTCTACAACCTGGGAGGATTTGCGACTTGCGATCTTCCTGAGGTTGTGACCTACGATTGGGTACCATCTGTGAACTACAACATGCCAGTCCTTGCTACCTATAAAATCAATATTTTCAAGGGAGCAGCTATGTAATGGAGAGTTTTGGGGTCTCTGCCTATTTCTATTCTTTGAGGTAGGTCTTTGAGTCTAGGTAGTCAGCGGCTACTGGAGTAATTCGAGAAATATCCTCTCCCAATAGATGAAAGCACTCTAGAGCATCTGTAACTAAGTTCACATGTTCACATTGAACTAGTTGGATAGAGAGGCCAACTTAGTGTAGATCCGGACTGGTGTGATGATATATTGGTTGATGTTCTCCTTGGAGGCTAGAAGGTTCTTTGAAAAAACTACATATCTGATGGGTTCCAAGAATGCTTGGATGTCTTGCGGCCACCTCTTCCCTCATCTTCTGCGTGGCTAGTGTTCCTAAGGAAGGGATGTGGTGCACTCCTGCCATTGATTATATGCCATTGACCGGGTGGTCATAGGCATACATCACCTTTTCTACATCTTTTGTGACCTTGTCTTTGGATTTTAACTTCATCCATATTTTTACTTTAACGTTCTGAGTGCGTATCCAGTCCTTCTTTTGCAAGGTGTCAAGAACTTGTGGGTACCTTTCGGAGAATTCAAGTATTTTGTCCAGTGTTGTGGATTCTTCCTTTATTTGTGCATATTTTTTCCTAGTTTCTGCCTAGGCCCCTAGCACAGGAGCGACTGTTTGTTTTATGCTTAGCATCTCCCCATATGCCTTCTTCATGGTTCTCTCTAATGTATCCAACTCTCCCTGAATGGTGGTATGTAGTCCACTGGCCCTAGTTATCATGAGTTGGAGCCTTTGATTCATAGTTTATAGAGCCTTATTTTCTATCTTTGCCTGAGTTTCCCTTTACTCGGATGCCTGGAGTCTGCTTTGTAGCCAGAAGATCTCTCTACTCATCCTGTTGACATTCTATTTTTTGGTAGCTGCAAAGGAAGTTTCAACCAGTGCAAAGGTTAGTCCTGGCATCTAGGACTATGTCCCTTTTTGTGGTCGTTGCAAGAGGATCGGTTGGATTCTGTGCAAGGAATTTTCTCCTTTCCTGCCTGATTTTATGAGTGTACAGGTCATAAGATGGCATTATTAGATCCAATACGTCATCCTCATTCTCCTCCGGGATGGCAAGGTATGAGAGAGGGAGGTGTCCCCGTATCATGGGAGTTTTCAGGGGCACGCTAATGTGTGGCAACTCTCTTTTCATCTCGTTTCCCAAATTTTGCTACCCACTTCCCCCTCCCTTGTCTTCCTGCATCTTCTGAGCTTCTTCTTCCTTCCTCTTCTTCTCCGATTTTTCCTTGTCCTTTTGTTGCTTGATTTTGAGCTCGACCTCCCCATTCTGTCATTATTCCTCCTTCTTTTTGTGTGTGTGTTCTGCTTTCTTATTTTTCCGTTATTTTGTCTGTTGTTTCTTCTTCTATTCTTCGACCTATTTCTTTTGTTTTTCTTCTTACTATTGCTAATCCAAAGCATCCTGGGTCCTTTTGAGTTTTTCCTCTCTTTGTTTTTTCTTAGCTTATAATCGACCCTCAACTCCTCTACCCCCTCCTTCCTATTGATCCTTGGGAGGGTTACTTCTTGTAGCATTCTTGGGCCTTTTGGATCGAGAATTCGATGCTCGTCTGGAGGGCTCTTTTCATTTCAAATAATCTTCTCTTTCTTGAAGAGATTGATAATCCTGGTGACGATCCTCCTGATCTCCATCCAAGTCTATTTTTCCTTTGGGTGTTGGTTTCATGTCGTCATTATACCTGTTCTTCACTTACTCCTCTGCGGGGGATTTTGTGTGTTGGTAAGTCCAGTTTAATTTTCCCATTTGTATAGTGTGGTGACGATCCTATCAGGGTCATAAGATCTGTGAAACAAGTAAACGAAGTGGAAACCCTTGATATATTTTTCTTTTGATTCCATCTCTTTGAATTCCTTGGTTGTATAGTGACTAGTAGTAAGCAGGAGGGTCAACCATGGTTTCTTCTTTCCCTTGCTTATTGTCTTAGAGAATCCACTTGTCATTTGGTAACACACCTCTTGTAATAGTAGTTTTTTGGTGACGAACTTGGGCAATGCGTGAGGGGCCTTGAATGATTCGAAGACTCTGATGAAGGTACCTTCTGTGATGGGAAACCAATGAGCTACCTTAACGACCATCTCCATGGATATTTTGGACATCCAGGGAGGATCCTTATTAAAGAGGTGGTGTTAGAGCGCGAGAATGAACTTGTCTGAGATGGTTTCCATGTCTTGCTTGTACCTAGTGGCCCATAACACATTTAGATCCTTATGGATGGGCCCTCCATGTTTCCCGTCCCAGTTGTGGGCCCAAGCCTCAAAATTTCACCGTGCACAAACTGCATCTAATAGATATAAATCCATGTAAATTTCAGATGCACATCCCTCCTTTGGTACCTAGGTTGTAGATATGTTCACCCTAAGAGCTGACATTAAAATATGTGACTAGTTGAAACGAGTGCCATAAGAAGTTATTGTATACATGAGTGGGACCCATGCTCCACTAAAGGTAGTGGTTTCCTTCCTACAATACATCATACACAAAATAGTTACAACGAGCCTATAAACTTTTCTTAGGCCCTCAATCTTATACTCTTGATCCTTTTTTCCCTTGAAATTTTCAGGGTCCTCCCATCAACCCTTCAAGGTCTCTGGTATTTGCACGTCATGGGTGGTGATCCATTGAGCATTGAAAGAATATTCCCAAGCTGGAAGTGAGTAGTAAACCTACGCGTCTTTCCCAACCAGGTTGGCAAATGGTCTTCCCGCATGATCCCCGATAACCCAGAAGTATAATTCCTCCATATGGAGGATCCATTATACAACTTCCACACATAGGAAGATAGGCAGGAAAGTGCCCACATAGTGATTTTTTCACCTCTTAACCTGATTTTATGCCTAACGGTCTGCCAAGTCCTTTGGTAATTCCTGCTTTGTGAATTATTGGTTGAATTGAGGCCATGAATTCTTATCCCCCTTCCCGAAAACACAGGTGGTATCTTCATAGATGGGTGGCAGTGGACGAATGTCTATTTCTGATAGCTCTACTTCGGGGTTTATGTTTCTCCTTTAAACTACTGGAGACCGCAACTCACTAGAGGCCGATGAGATAGAGACACACTTGAGCTCAGCTTCAATGTCACCTGGAATATTCAAAAACTAATCCCACGATAAGAAGGATGGCATGAGAGAAAAAATAACTAACTATAAAAATTAAGTCTTTGGCTGCTTAGGCTAGGTTGCCGCAACTGGTGCTAATCACAACACCTTGGACTTGAGATATTATGACTTTGCGAGGTCGCAAATTCGTGCCTATATGAACAATCTCAACTTTGCGACCCTACGACTTAGAAACTTAGTGAACAGGTTGCAATGTCATGATTGCGTGGGTCGTCGAAATTTTTCAAATTTGTGACTCAGTGACTCAGTGACCAGGTCCCGAGGTCGTAAGTTCATTCTAGGGTTTTTTGAAGAAAAATAGGTGGCTATGACCCTTGGGAAAAGATGAAAAATAATGGGGAAAAGATCTAAGGGAGGAGAATAAATCAGGGTTGATAGGCCTAGAGGAAGGCCAGGGAGGGGTGCCTAAGGTGGTAGGAGGAAAAGGAGGGATTAAAGTGCTTTTAGTCCTGATGGGTAAGGGAAGAATAGGAAAACCCTAGTCAGAGTAATAGTGAGGACTCGAGATGGCAACTAGTAGATATCTAAGTTAATTAATAACCTAGGTTACGGGTAGGTAAGGTTTCAGCCAATATAAGAAACTAGAGGAAGTTTTGGTGACTTACATAGTAAAAAATCACACTCGGATTGGCTCGTCAAATGCCTCATTTTCTCCATCACGCAGGTCGAATGAGACCTACACGACCATTTTATTTATAAAAATTTCACACCTGTGGTCATTAATGGAGGTCAGAAGGTCACAAACCCATCTCAGTTTGTTATATATGCAACCATGCAACCTTGCGAGCTGGCGAACTTGTGAGGCAGCTCGGTTGCATAGTCACAAAGGTTAGATTCCAACATAATTTGTGACCTAGCGACCTGGAAACCTGGGTCAGGTCACAAGGTTGCTAAGTCGCAACTCACCGAAGTTTGAAAGAAGAGCAGATTTTCGACTTTGCGACTTCACTTCGAAAATATTGAAGCTATTTCATGGTTTCGATATTACCTACCTAAGGACAGTTGTTTGAGGTCCATGGTAGCAGATGAAGCGAGCTTGTCTTGATCTACAGTAAGAAGGGCTTTGACATTTCAAACTGGTTCCAAATTTTGAAGGGTGTTGTAGGGTGTTCTCAATACTTTACCCTTTATTTCATGTGCTAAGAGCACTTATTTGTATGCGCTCAATGCACTTATTTATATGTTCTCAATGCACTTATTTTTATGTTGGAATTATTTCCTTAGTGGACGAGGGATCCCGAATGATTTTACTTGCAATAGAAGTTGCTCCTAGTCTTTCATTTGGGGACATTTTCATTTTCCCGAATAACCTTCTGCCGTCTAAGGTTGGCCCTTTTCCCCTTCCATCTACTGACCTATTTCACCATCATTTTTTCTTTAACAACAGATTCCAAGTTGATGCACCGATCGAGCTACTTACACTTGGAACTCATGACTTGATCGTGTTTCCCCATGAGGTGGCTATCCCAGAAAAACTTATGCCATTTTATGTTCTAAGTTCGATTCTTAATAGGTGTATATTATGGTACAAATTTCCCATTTAGTAGTTGTTGCATTGATCCTTCAACTCGAGACACTAGGGAATGAAATTTCCTGAACTTGCTCAAGGCAAGACAATTATTGAAACAACAAAAAAAAAACAACGAGAGCAACAAAGAAAAGGAAAACAATATGGTATAGAGTGTGAGGACAACCAAGGAGTCGTCTGGTGAAATAATGTTTGAGGTCGTGCCCATTCGCCAAGAGGACCTTGATCCTACCATCTAAGTTTTTGAGTCTATACGTGTATGGACCCACCTTTTCTTTGATTTGGAACGAGCCTGTCCACAGGGCTTGAAATTTGGTGTGTTTCCCTCTGTCTTTGTGAGCCTTGTCCCACTTAATGACGAGGTTGCAAAATTCAAAGACCTTTTTCTCAGTGGATTTATTATCAAACCATATTTTTATTTGGCTTTAGTGGATGGAAAAATTTACCCTTGCTTTCAGCCTTTCCTCCTCCAGTTTGAGTAGGGTGTCTATGTGGGTTTGTCGAGATGGGCATGGGGTAAAATTTGTTTCTTGGGTCAATTGAAGGGCTGGGAGAGAGAGGTTAGGGGGAAGGATTGCCTCTTTCGCGTATAGTAGGAAAAAAGGGGAGGTTTCTAAGGAAGGTTTAGGTGTGATACGATCAGCCCAGAGGGCATTATTTTGTTGCAAAATCAGCTCCAAAAATAGAAGAAAAGAGATATCAACGCCTTAGAAATAAGCCACTGTGAGGGGGAAACCTCCAATACATTACATTAATGAAAAATTCTTGGATGATACAAATGAAAAAATATCCTTTCTATATATAGGACTCCATGGGGCCACAATGTAATCCTAGTGGGGCCACAATATAATCCTAGATGACCTAACAATAATAATGTAAGGGCACAATAATAACAATATGGTGGTTACAGGGGTAAACAAATAACAATAAGGGGGGCTACACTAAAATAATATGGGACTACACTATTAATATAGGGACTTAACATGCTGCTCTCCTTCAAACAAGTGTTGTCCTCAACGCTTGATTATTTCTTGAGGCTTTGTATAAAATTCTCATCCTCCCATGTAGAATATTCTACAAGAAAGTTGTTCCACTTATTGAGATACTGTGAAATTGATCGTACTTGTCAAGTTCTTGTTTCTATGACTTCTTCAGAGCTTCTTTCAATGCGATGTTGATCTTCTTTTCGTTTCATTAGATTCTGCACCAAAGTTAGGTTATCGTTTGAGAGTTGGAGAACTTGTTGTTGATGCTCAATGTGATATTCCACTAATTTACCATCCATATTAGCTATTATTTGATCCTTCAAACCATCCAACTTAGCCTCTGTTTCTACTTTTAAACCATCTATGTCATCTTCGGTTGCTCTTTGTAAGATTGAAATTTGTTGCACTTGGTACCATAATTTTGATATCTCATACTACAATTCTTCCTCTTCATGTGTTATAGTATATCTTTTTGAGGGCTTAATGGGTATGGAATTATTTTTTTGAGGCATCATAGAACCCAATACTAATAAAAATTCTAAAATATTCCCTTTGAATCAATTCAACTTGATTCTTCAAACAAGACTTATGCAATTTGGAAAAACAAATACACACCTTTTACTTGCTTTTGAGGAGTTTGATATTGAAATTAACTTATATCAATACTTGCAAATCCTCAACATCTGAAATTCAGCCCTATAGTATTCCTCTGACTCTTGTTTCAAATTCCATAGGTTTGACTTGATTTGAATTCTTCAAGGTAAAGTTATGTCCAATCTCCCACAATGACCTAATTATCGACTGGTTTAGTACAATGAACTTGTATGAATTGCCACATGTCACTATTTGCTTCATTGGATCTGAAATTTATATATAAGAAAATAAAGTCTATTTACTTCCAGTCTCTTTTTACAAAATTCCAATCTGATGCTCAAAGACAGATTTATGAATATTTTCCCACGATTACCTCTTTGAGATGAAATTCGAGAGCCTGAAAAAGACCTAACTTCCACAGATCATATCTCTGAAAATGTTGTGAACCAAGCTTTGAAAATTTTCACCGATGTTCCTCAAGATTTTTGATTCGATATATAAACATTTCAAATATTTAACCTTCGTAGAAAAAAAATTATAGTGAAAATTCCGAGATGACAGTTTTAAGTTAAATTCAGGAGATTGCAAAAATCCCTAACTTCCATAGATCATATCTCCGAAAATATTGCAAAAAGCTCTAAAATGTTGCTACTATGTTCCTTAGGATTTTGGCTTCTCACTCTAAAAATTTCATCTTATGGACCTTTGTATAAAAAACGTTATACTGAAAATGACACTATGACCTATTTGGAGTAGAAAAACCCTAGAATCCAAAGCTCTAATACCAAATTTTGTGAAACTAGCTCCAAAAATAGGAGAAAAGAGATATAAATGCCTTAGAAATAAGCCACTTTGAGGGGGAAACCTCCAATACATTACATTAATAAAAAATTCTTGGATGATACAAAATACAAAACCTCCTTTCTATATATAGCAGTCCATGGGGCCACAATGTAATCCTAGTAGACCTAACAATAATAATGTAAGGGCACAATAATAACAATATAGGGGTCACAGGGGTACAAAAATAACAATAAGGGGGGCTACACTAACATAATAAGTGACTACACTATTAATATAGGGACTTAACATATTGAGGGCGTTGTGCCAGCTCCGATGTTGGGATAGCAAGGTCTTCTTGATGATCCAAATAAGGTTCTTGTTGGTTGAATTTGCTAACATGTTCCCTTGGGGATAGTAGTGGGTAGAATTTTTTAGTACAATATCATTTTCCAAAGAAAATTCATATAGTTTAAACGATGAAAAATAAGTATCAGTATCAAAAACAAGGGAGGTTAGAATGCCAAACTTGGTCATGATGTATTGAATGAAGAAAGCTATTACCTCTTGGTCGTTGATCTGATGTAATGGTATTGCTTCAACCCACCTTGTGAAATAGTTTGTGGTTGTGAGGATATATCACTGCTTCTTGGAGAACAATGCCAATATTTCCCTAATCACGTCCATTCCCCACTGCTATAATAGATCTTACACTGCTATAGACTATAATGGGATTGAAGGTTGAGATGATCTAGTGGAAGATTTATGACAAGAGGGGCAATTCCGAACATCAGCGTGTGCATCCTTAAACAGAGTGGGCCAATAAAAACCAACTTGCATAACCTTATGGGATGTGCATCCCCCGCATAGTTTCCATTAGCTAGTCCATCATGTAGTTCCTTCAGGACTTTTTGGGCCTCACTGTGCTCTAAGCAGCATAGCAAGACACCGTTGTGATGCTTGCGGAACAATTTTCCTTGCACCATTTGATAGGATGTAGCCTTCAACCTTATTTCTAATTTTTGCTGGGCCGTCAAGGTGGGGTCCATGATATCATGACCAAGATACTATAGGAGATCTATGTACCATGATAGGGATTTTTTCTGATGTGTGTTGTCGGCTTGGTACATCTCTATTTCGTGATCCCAACACTCTTCACCGTTTCTCCTTGGTGATGAGGCTTCAACAGCCATTCAACATCACCCCTGTCCCTTGACCATGTACACATGCTTGAATATAAGTCATACTCTTGAAGAAATTCCATCCAGTTTCCTCATCTCTCACCTAGCTCCTGTTGCATGAAAAGAGAGCGTATTTCTAGGTAAGGTATCAACACCATGACATGGTTTTTCAAAATGTATAGCCTAAAATGTTTAACTGCCTTATATATTGCATAGGCTTGCTTGTCGATTTCCAAATAGTTCAACTCAACACCTTGTAACACCACGCTCATCAAAGATATGTGTCATTCGTCGTTACTACCATCTTTCTGGGTGAGGATGGCTACAAGCGATGAATCCAAGGAAAAAGTATACAATATAAAGCTTTTGCTGAAATCCGAGCTATGTAGGGTAGGTGCTTCCATGATGGCCTTCTGTATATTGTCGAATAATTATTTCTCGAGCGGATTCCATTTAAAATTAGTGTTATTCTTGATCATGCTTTTCATAGGTTTCACAATTTGTGTGAATTATGATATGAATTTTCATAGGAAGTTAATTTTTCCAAGAAACAATTGCATGGCATTTTTACTTCTTGGGAGAGAAATTTTAGTGATGGCTCTTGCACGGTTTGGGTCTACCACTATGTTGTCACGGGTTATGTTTTGGCCCAATAAATTCCCTTCCAAGACTACAAATATTCTTTTCTTGGGGTTTAGTGGGACTCTATATTTTCAACACTTCTCAAAGATTTGTTTGAGGTAGTGCAAGTGGTCATATCTTTGCTTGGAAAACATGTTGATGTCGTCATGGTAGACCACCACACTTTGTCCCATTAGCCCCTCGAAGGGATGTCCATGGCCCTTTGGAAGGTCACCCCAGCATTGATCAGGCCAAAGGGCATGCGTCTAAATGTGAATGTACCTCACTCAGTCCTGAATGTTTTCTTCAAATGACCCAGTTCCGCTACCAATACCTAGTTGTATCCTAAGAAACCATCGAAAAATGAGAAAGTTTTTGAATGAGATACTATTTTAATAATCTACTACATGGGGGGCACTGGGTAGTTATCCTTTTCTGACTATCGGTTTAAATTTTGGAAGTCCACACATAAATGAATTTCACCAAACTTCTTGTGGAATGGGGCTGAATTCAACACCCATGTTGCATGCTAGACTTTGAAAATGATGTGGGCATCCAGGAGTTCCTTAAGTTCCTTTTGGATCATTGGTTCCAAATTCAGATGTACCTTACTTAACTTCTATTGGAAAGGTTTGACACCTTCCTTCATCAGTATTACATGCTGGATGATTCGTGTGTCATAAGTCCGTAAATCATCATATGTCGAGGCAAAAATATCTTGGTACTTATTAAATAATTCAATAAAGGACTAATGCTCCTCGGGGGTGCATTTGGTACCAAGACTGACGAACTTTGGGTTTTCTTTCGTCTTGAGGTTCAGTTGCTGGTGCAGTAGGGTGTAACTTTTCACCTTGGTATTGGGAGGCCCCGGAAATTGGTTCTATAGGTCAAATAACTTCTCGAGGGATACGATCCGTTTGGGTATGGGATTCTCCTTGTGTTATTCCCTTTCCTTTTTCAAAGCTATATCATGCTCATCCTCCTCAATCACTCCATCTTTGAACACATCTGTGTTTAGAATGAAATCTAACACCTGTTAATCATCTTTAAAAACGTGGAAATTATATACATTATCTGACACTGCAGGTTTATAAACAATTTCAATAGAAACACCATCCCTTAAAGTCATAAACCTAGCGATAGTGTTTGCTAATGTATCAGTCATCGCATTATGCATTCTTAGTACTAAATCAATACCAAAAGCATCGAAAGTATAAATTAAACTCCATACCTCTTGGTGATATCCTTTCAAATTGGGGGATAGTCAACGAATAGTGTTCCATACCTATGGGGTGATCATTTTAAAGTCACTGATTGCCTTCAAGCAACCGACATTGAGGTCAATTTATTTTTTGAGGCTTAGGATCAGTGCCTCGTACTCGGTCGTATTATTGGTGAACTAGAAATCTAACAAAAAAGAGATTAGGAACTTGTTGTTTTGGGGATTTATCAAGATATAGCCACCACTAGGCCCATCATGGATCTTGGAACCATGGTAGTATAGGGTCCATATTTTTATTTCAAATGTTTCTAATTTGCATGTGTGTACAGATGAGATACTCTTAGCGCAAAGGAATTGGGTGGAACTCTTACTGCGGTAGGGTGGAACAAGGTACATGGGAATAGTTCTAACAAAATGTCTAGGGAGACTTGAGACTGAGCAACTTCGTAGCACCAAAAGGCATCCTCTAAGAAGCACATGCCTAGATCTTCTTGTGAAAATATAATGGGTGTGTTGGTTTCTTTAGGGTTAGTCACCATATCCTTCATATAAGGTTTTCTCTCGACCCAGATTTTATTATTCCTAACCTTCTATGGGAGCCACAAATGGGACGATTCGGTGGTGAAGTATCCTTGAAATTTTCTTAAGTAGTCCTGAATTAATAGAAAATTGTATGCCTCAGGGATATCCACGAAAACTATGTCAATGCACTGATGGACTCGGGAGTTTGAGGAGACACGTATCAAGACATTATTCAATTCTCCCACAACGTGGGCCTGAGACCTATCAAGCTGAATAATATTGGCATCAGTTTTATTAGGGTGGATATTAAATTTCTTACATAGAGACAGGGGCATGAAATTGGTAGACGCATTAGAATTGGCATGGAAATTGTGGACGTTGAAATGGAAGATCTCAAAATATAACAAAAATAGGGGTGTAGACCCTCGGGAGTTTGCATTGACGACATTGATGATGAGCTAAAGATTCATGAAGGCTTGGGAGGGTGTATAGCTTACTATCCTTGCCGCTAAGGTGGGTTTGGATGTTAAGGATGGGCTGGCAAATGCTTTGAGAATAAGGTCACGTTGGTTAGTTATTCAGCCAAGTTCATAGAGGGATATGTTGGCTCACATTTTATTCATGTATTCGATGATATTGTACTCAAATTTTGGGTGTGAGAGCATCTCTATAGATGTGGTGGGTGAAATTAGTGATAATCTAGCTTTGGGGGTGGCTTGAACATCGACGGGGCTATACTTTTTAGTGGTCAGGGTTGCGGTTTGGTTTTTGTTGGTTGGTGGCAGGATCTTCCTTAAGAAGGATTTCTTCTTTTCCTTGAAATAATGATTAGAAATTTGGCCTTTTCTCCTTAGGCTATAGTTTCGGGGAGGTTTTGATAGGGGATCATCAGCCAGATTTATATTGGTCACAGGAGGAGGCCCTCCCCCATGAATTACTTCGAAGGTGAGGACTATTGATACCAGACCTTCATTGGGGGGAGGGACTTCTTCGTCACCTAAGTTGGCTTCCTTTTAAAAATCCCCTACCATCTAGTCTTCTAAGAGCTGATTCACCACAGAAGTCACACTATTAATCCATTGAGGGTGTAATATCCCAAAATGGGGATGTAGCAATACATGAACACAAAACTGGAAATAGCAGTGAATAATATCATACCAAAATCGATGGAGACATTTTATTATGTAAATCAACAGAAAATAAGTGAAATACAACTCAAATAATCAAGGAAAACAAGCCTCCCATGAATACATATGCCAAAAGTGAAATGCTTCTATATTGTAGAATGCTCATGAACATGTAAAGCACAGTCATAGATGGTACACTCCTACATGGAGATATGAAATAACACAAATCTGCAAATAGATGACTCATAGAACATTGGGAGTGAATATCTAAGCTCCCAATCACAATTTAAAGACAATCCTGGAAGGATTGGCTGAAATATGCAAAATGGAAAAAATGTCGTAGTTGTAGTCCTAGGACTGAGTAGTAGTTGCAACTCAAGAACTGGATGGAGATGGATGAAGATGGTGCACAAGCTGAAAGAACCTCCTCCAATGGATCTTCCAAGTGAAAGGTTGATGATAACACTGAAGATCTCACCCTCGAAACAATCACTACAACCCTTATTGAAATTTCTCACTGAAAATAACGCAGTCAACGAGAGGGACTATGCTGTAGGAGATAGAAAATGTATTGACCAAGTGCCAAGATCTAAAATCAGCTCCATAATATTCCTCACTAATCTCCCGAAGGAATGGAAGCTCCCTCCTCTGAAAATTAGTTCCGGAAGTGGTGTTGTGAAACCTCCACTGCAACACCCTTCAACACAATGTTATACTTCAACAGAAATAACGTTGTAGCTGAAGGAGGTGTTTTGGCCTGAAGCCTAGATGTGGATAAATGAAGTATAAACTTCTTTAAGAGGCCTCTCAAGAAAGGAGAAGGAATTCCTAAACAAGAATTCGTTGTGCTAAGAAGCACAACAACTCTGCTAAACAGCAAGAGAATGCACAATAGTCTAACCAAACCACAAATTCAATAATCCATTTCATGTCTTACTATGGCTGCCTTGCCCTCCTTTTATACAAATGCAAGCCCTCTCACCTTGGGTCCCACTCATTAGGGTTTCCTCCACCTATGAATCTTCCTCCCACTATCTCTGCATTGTCTCTAAATATGATCTCCACCTCCTATCCCAACGCTGTTGACTTGGTCAAACTTGGCGTTGTCCACATGAAAATGCCTCTTTTCACACATAAGGGTGTGAAATCCAGCTCCTATGATGATTATTTTTCATATTATGAGGTATTTTATTCATATTTCTAATATTCATGGGCCTCCTTACCCATTTATTCAACTGCTAGGTGATAAAAACAAAATTCAATATTCCAAGTAGAAGCATGCTAACTTTGGAATATTACAGTCTTCCCCTCCCAAATGTTGCTTGTCCTCAAGAAACTCCAAGGATAGAACTGAGAAGTCTCCCCTCCTCCTACTGTATCATCCACATATGATGAACTCCTCCAAGGCAAGAGATGTTTTCTCATCACGAATCTCCATATTTCCCCTCCCAAGCATGCAAGCTAGCCAAATAGCTATCATCATGAATTAGTAAAGTACTCAAGCAGTCAATAAGGTGTTGTCTACATTCCCATTTGAGGAATGGGATTTGAAATGTAGTGGGAATCATCATTCCCATGTGGATCATCATTCTGAGCTTGGGCTGCAATACTATTTCCCTCAAGTGGCAAGGAGAAGACTAGATCTCCAAAGATCTTCCCTCCAACGTTATGAATCATGCTAGCCCAAACCATCCCGTATGTGATGGATAGTAAATCATCACCATATGGCATAAAATCAATTCCATGGCCCACCTCATAAGGAATTTTTTTTTTTACTGTAGTGTCCATATCTCCTCCCATGCCCTCATTAGAACATGTAATGCAAAAAGTGTGGGAATCCTCTTCCCCAAAGGACACATCCAACCAATTTGTCTCTCCCCCAATCATGCTCCCAATAAAAATAAGAACAAAAACAACATAGGTAACTACAATGAGAATCATACTTGCTGCCATATGTAGCAAGGTAGAAGGAAAATGGTCCCTCAAATGCAACCAACGTAGTTTGACTCTCCACTGCAACAGAAAATGAAATGATGGGTGGCATCCCCACCACTTGCTTGCTGCCCCGATATCCTCACAAGTTTCAGGAAATTGTAGGGTGTATGGTGTCAAATGAGGAGGCTCTGCAAAAGATAAAATCTCCCCAAGTCCTCCTATGGAGTGGCCATCACCAATACTACTTATGGCTTCAAGTAGACCATGAAATCTAGAAGGAAGAATTATCCTTCCTTGAGCAATATCCTGCACATATACATTATACAAATCATTATGCAAACAAACAATACCCTTACCATATGTTTGACCCATGAAAATGGAGTGGCTCATAGATGAGTCTCCTCTCATCCTCAAAGAGAAAAGAGGTGGTTATGCTAACTCTTCCAAAGAGTTATGTAGCTCCTCCATCTCCATATGATCCATGCATATCGTCATATGTTGATATATCTCCTCCTCAAATCCTTCCCAAAAATACCCCTCCATGATGGTGTGGTATGCTCTCATAGAATAAGTGTGGCTAAAAATGAAATATTCATGAGATACTTGTAGAAACTTCTCCTTGAGCTTGGAAACTTTAGGTAAGAAGATCCTACTATGATAGTAGATGACCCCATCTCTGACTGAATATCCCTCCTCATGAAACTGGTCATCCAATATCATACAAGAAAAAAATATCCTTGTAATATTCCACCAATAGTTGGGATTTCCAATATGGATCTATCCTCCATAGTGACAGTGTTGATGATCTATCACAAAGAACATATTTCATATGGTTGTCTCCTCATTGACATCTCCCATACCAAAGATGCAAGTTGGAAGGTTTTTATCCTTCCCATGCTGCTCCTGCCACAATGCAGAATCTGAAATGAGAGTCGGTAATGATGATGTTGAGATAATGCTCCTTCTCTCCTTGAGTCCACCCAAGACTCCCAAGGCTGTACCAAGGTCTCCCAAGGTCTCCACTCCTCTGAAAATAAATGAGTAATGCCTCCAAATGTGAAGCATACCTCATCATCTATTGATCTAGTGGTATCCCTGGTGAAATGCCTCCATGCAATGAAACATCATCATCAAGAGTAGACTGCATATATGGATGGACAGACTTGTCCTTGCCCTCACTATGCAATCTAGTCCCCCTCTTAGGTGCATCAGCCTCCTGAAATAGATATGGGTGTGTGCTCCTCATCACATGATGCTGATCATCCTCCCTATCTCCTCCTTTTATCTCCATAATTGCACACCCTTTCATCAATGGCACATGTATATCATGAGTTGTGCCTTGATCTCCATATATGAGATCCTGGGGAATTCCTTGAAATATTGCAATAATCCCACTTGTTGGAGCAAGAGCTCCATCTTTCTCTACATGAGGTGTTATATAAAATATAGACATGATAACGTTGTTGCCCTCATTCTCATCAATATGTATGGCCAACCTCCCAATGATTGGATCCTCTTTTGAAAAAGGGATCTACATATCATCTTGCTCAAGAATATGAGATAGAGGTCTTTCCTCTAGCACTGTATGATGCAATATATCAACCTCCTCAATGGTTTCTTGAAGTGGAGTTGAGTTTATACTTTCCTCCATCACATGCAAGATTTTTGTTTGTTTATGTTTGTTTAGCTTCACCACATGTGTCGCATAAAGTTTTCCATCAAATCATTCCACCAAAGTCTTAGTGAACCTTGCATAAGAAGAAGTATTTGCATTTTTCAAAGAAAAAGACTTAAATATCCACCATGCATAGGCCTTACCTCCAAAATGCAACGTTGCAACTTTGACAACTTCATCTTCAGAAATTTGGTGCTGCTGCAAATAGGAGTCTAGCTCCTCCACCCAAGCTCTAGCTGAACATGTAGGTGAACCATCAAAAATAGATAGGAGAAATCTACCCATGTGATGTTTCTCGCTTCTCTTCACCTTGATCTTGCAAAACTATGAAAAAGTGATATGATCTCTAAACTTATGAGTTTGAGATTCATACTCTTGCAAAAAATCACTAAGAGTTTCCCTCCTAGTCATTCCTTATTTTTCCCTCTCTCTCATGGAAAATCTAGGCATATGACTGTGTTGTGCATCATAGTGTGTGGCTGCATGCTCACACTCTTCATATGAAAATCTAGATTTTGATTCAAATTCAAACTCTCCTAGAGATTCTATACACATCTCCCTTTTCATCTTCTTGAGATCTCCATGAATGCTTTGCAAAGTTTGAGAAAGAAACCTTGCAAGTCTCTCCTCTTTTCAAAAAAGAATGGAGTCTTATTTTTTTCTTTTCGGTTCATATTTTCTTCTGCTTGTCTTATTTATATAATGTTGGCTGATATTCCACAGGCTGAGCCAAGATTATGCTCTGATACCACTGTAACATCCCAAAATGGGGATGCATCAATACATGAACACAAAACTAGAAATAGCAGTGAATAATATCATACCAAAATTGATGGAGCCATTTTATTATGTAAATCAACAACAAATAAGTGAAATGTAACTCAAATAATGAAGGAAAATGTGTAATATTCCCTTTCTTGATCCAGTCAGAGTGCATAGAATCAATCCATGGTACTTACCATGGTATTTTCCCATGGTATTGACCCATGGTATTTGTTGTTGGTTTCTGACAAAAATAATAAAATAACGTCTCTAGAAATTCCATCAAGACTATAAAAGGTGAAAGAAGCTAGGCATTTAGATGCATTCTCATATTATCTATCTTATTATGTTTGGGTTGAGAACCTGACTTGGCCAGTTCTAACATTGATCCCGGGACGAAAACCCCGCGGTGATGTTTATATGGTGGATCCATCCAAGATTCACAAGTGGGATTTAGTTTATTATATTTTTCATTTTCAAGCAGTTGTGCATTCCATTTGGAGGATTTTATGGTCTAGGCATGTATTTTACTTTCAGTGAATAATATAAATAAAATGGTTGCATTTATTGTGTTCTAGTTCCTGATGAAAGATTGTATTAAATGAGAACACTAAGATATTTTAGATCTATGAAATTTTTTATTGTTTGGAATATTACAATGGTATTAGAGTTGTGCATCTTGCCAGCCTGATATTTTTATGCAAGGAACTTCTGTAAAATTTAATTTTCATCCTAGCTAGAATTTCTCACTTCGGTTATATTTATCACCCTAGTTGGATTTTTATTTTTCAGTAAATTATTTTATTGGGAGAAATAAGTGAAGGGAAAATCTTTTATAAGTCTGTGGGTTAAATTTGTGAAAATATTTGAAGGTACGATTGACAAAATTATTTATATCTTGTATATAGCCTCTTATGAATAAATGTACCCATGATATTTATTCATGTGTATGGAATATTATAAATTTACCCATGATATTTATTCATGTGTATGGAAGATTCATATCTTTCTTGCAAATATGGTCACTGTTGAAAGGCTGGAAAGTTATTGCTAGACATGGATCATTCCCAGGTTTCTCATTAGCTAAGTATTGAGATCCATTGATGCCAATGTTGTCATTTTATTTTCAGAAATGACACAAAAATCAACATAATGATATATCAGTCGGTTCTCTGGGCTACAATACTTCTGTGGATCAGAGATGGTAACAACATACAAATTAGAAGTAAGAGAAAAGCAACATACCCTTCTCTTGTAAGGTCCATGTTATCCTTTAGCAGTCAAAAGGTACCCGGAAGGAAGATATAAAAAGTAAGTGTCTCTTTGATCTTGGATTCAAATTGCAGGGTACAAAGTAAAAAAATGTTTTTCTGCAAATAGACACATTAAATATGTCTTTGAGCTTGATAGAGAAATTAGAATGGGAAGGGTCAAGTTGGGCCTTGAAGCCATCCATGCTTGTTTTCATACAACCTAGGTTCTTGGAGCGTTCTTGTGAAAAGGTTAGACTTGCAGTCGCCTCTTGTCTCAGTAAAATCATAGCCTTAACAGCACCGCTATTGCCCTACAATAATGAAATCATGAGGAGGAATTTTTGGGTAATGGTAGAAGCACTCCAAGGGTCGGACAACACCACCATTCTTATTTTTTCCCGGAAGTGCACAATTTTGGAACGCATGGAAAAATTCATATTTGGTATGCTTATGCTGGATCTAGAGTGTGATGATTTAATCCTTCAGATGCTCCAATACTTCTGCAATGGAATTACAACATCTCATCCAAACTTCATCAAAACAGACATGCAAAATATCATGTCTCTGATCTTTGGAGAAGATAGGGCCATATGCGAACAATTGAGATCCAAATTGTTGGCCATTTGGAGGAAGAAGCTAATTGCATCACCTACTGCTTATGAACTAGTTGAGGGGTTGATCAAACAAAGCATCAAACTACTTAGAAAGAAGTTGACCAAGGAGGAACTAAAAAATATTTGTGGAGACAACAAGAATGAACTAAGGAGGAAAGGCTTATGCTTTGTATGCAAGGGAGTTTGGGCACTTGGCCATTCATGTCCAGATAATGAGGTGACAAGGATAGAAAACTTAGAGACTTCTTCAGATCATGGGGATTCATCCATAGATGGGTTCGCTGGCTTTCAGGAGAGGACCCATGAAGGATCTGAGCAGTCAAGTACAAATGGTGGGAAACAACACCATGCTCTTCAGAGAAACTTGCAGGGCAAGCTGAGTAGTCAGCTTGACAAAGTACATGACGAAAGGAAAGATGAAATTCCTCCTAATGATGTGGTAGTTGAATCTATAAATACAATGAAGGACATCCATAAAGAGTATGGGCAATCGTGTATAGAAAAAATTCCACCAGTACATCCAAGTTTGACAACGAGAGAGGATGGAAAACTAATCCTTACATATGAAGAGGTCCAGGATGAATACACCCAAGGAGAATCAAATGAGGAGTTGGTAGTAATAAACTGATATGATGAGCATGATCATGCAGGCCAGCAAGACAAAGATAGTATGTAGGATGAGTCATTTCTAAAGGGCCAATAAAATATTCAAGTTAAAGCAGTGGTCATGGGGAATCCAGTGCAGTCAAATACAGAGACATTTAGCAGGGCATTATAATTTCTAGTGAAATAATTTCAGGAGAGTATCATGCATTTCAAGATAGATCTTATGTTTTTGAAGTAAAGAGTCTAGATGGTCTGATACATTGTCTTACAGGAGAACAGGAAAATTTGGAAATGTGCCAAATCATCGACCAAGCTGTCTAGTATTGAGGAACAACTCAAGTCCCTCACAAGGCTACATGAGGAGTGAAATTGGGAGTCGCATAGTAGTGCTCTATAGGAATACATAGATAAGGCTTGCAACACCAACTACCCACCTTTATACATTGAGAAGAGCAGGGCACAGTTCTCCAAATACATCATGTTGGGTAACCAAGTAGAGTAGCATGAATCAAACATCGAACAACATAAACATAGTATATTTGTAGGTATTCATTGTTTCCCAATTATGGATTGGTGAGATATTATGAGTTGGTATTCTATTGATGGGTTTATTATTTGGAGGATACCCATAGCCAAGGATAAATTACATCTTGGACCATTTGGTGTGGGTAGTGATGTAGATTTGAAATGGTACATAACCCACAAGTCCCAGGATTTAGGTGGCATTGGGATCCAGGAGAATCTATTGGGGCCAAGATTAGCCAAAGGATTGTTTGGGATCTAGGTAAATCTATTGAGGGAAGGATTTTTAGAGGATTGTTTGGGATCCAGGAATCGAAGGATCCATTCAGGACCATTCAACATGGAGGACACATCAGATTGTATGGGATCCTAGAATTAATGTACAAATGTTTCTTTTGTGTATAGAAGTGGATCACATGAGTAAAAGCAATCTTTTCGCAACAGGATTTGTAATATTCCCTTTCTTGATCTAGTGAAAGTGCATAGAATCGATCCATGGTACTTACCATGGTATTTTCCCATGGTATTAACCCATGGTATTTTTTGTTGCTTTCCAGGAAAAATAATAAAATAAGGTCTCTAGA
Source organism: Pinus albicaulis (assembly GCA_034641835.2). Classification (NCBI taxonomy): domain Eukaryota; kingdom Viridiplantae; phylum Streptophyta; class Pinopsida; order Pinales; family Pinaceae; genus Pinus; species Pinus albicaulis. The sequence continues at coordinate 196,738,030 of CM076582.1, forward strand.
AAGTCCATCAAGCCTATAAAAGGGGAGAGAAGCTAGGCATTTAGATGCATTCTTGTATTATCTATCTTATTATTTTTGGGTTGAGAACCTGGCCTGGCTAGTTCTAGCATTGATCCCTAGACGAAAACCCCGCGATGATGTTTATGTGGTGGATTCATCCATGATTCACATGTGGGCTTCAGTTTCTTATATTTGTCATTTTCAAGTAGCTATGCTTGCCATTTGCAGGATTTTATGGTCTAGGCATGTATTTTACTTTCATCGAATAATATAAATAAAATGGTTGCATTTCTTCTGTTATAGTTCTTGATGAAAGATTGTATTAAATGAGAACACTAAGATTTTTTAGATCTATGAAATTTTTTATTGTTTGGAATCTTACAAAACAAGCCTCCGATGAATACATATGCCAAAAGTGAAATGTTGCTATATTGCAGAATACTCATGAACATGTACAATGCGGTCATATATGGTATATTGCTACATGGAGATATGAAATAACACAAATATGCAAATAGATGGCTCTTAAAACATTGTGAGCGAAGATCTAAGCTCCCAATCACAATTTCAAGACAATCCTGGAAGGATTGGCTCAAATATGAAAAATGGAAAAAATGTCGGAGTTGCAGTCCTAGGACTGAGTAGTAGCTGCAACTCAAGAACTGGGTGGAGATGGCTGAAGATGGTGCACAAGCTGAACAAAAATCCTCCAATGGATCTTACAAGTGAAAGGTTGATCCTAACACTGAAGATCTCACCCTCCAAACAATCATTGCAACCATTACTACAATTGCTCACTGAAAATAATGCAGTCAAGGAGAGGGACTACGCTGTAGGAGATAGAAAATGTATTGGCCAAGTGCCAAGATCTGAAATCAGCTCTATAATATTCCTCACTAATCTCCCAAAGGAATGGAAGCTCCATCCATTAAAAAATAGCTACGGAAGTGGTGTTGTGAAACCTCCACTGCAACTCCCTGCAACACAATGTTATACTTCAGCAGAAATAACACTGTAGCTGAAGGAGGTGGCTTGGCCTGAAGCCTAGATGTGGAGAAATGAAGTACAAAATCCTTCAAGATTCCTCTCAAGAAAGGAGAATGAATTCCTAAACAAGAATTCCTTGTGCTAAGTAGCACAACAGCTCTGCTAAATAGCGAGATAATGCACAATATTCTAACCAAACCACAAATTCAATAATCCATTTCATGTTCTACAATGGCTGCCTTTCCCTCCTTTTACACAAATGGAATCCCTCTCACCTTGGGTCCCACTCATTAGGGTTTCCTCCACCAAGTAATCTTCCTCCCACTATCTCTACACTGTCTCTAAATATGATCTCCACCTCCTATCCTAGCATTGTTGACTTGGTCAAACTTGACGTTGTCCACATGCAAATTCCTTTTTTCACACATGAGGGTGTGAAATACAGCTCCTATGATGATCCGTTTTCATATTGTGAGGAATTTTATTAATATTTATAATATGCATGGGCCTCCTTACTGATTTATTCAACTCGTAGGTGATAAAAACAAAATTCAATATTCCAAGTAGCAACATGACGAATTTGGAATATTACAGAGGACATGTCCTTTCATAGTGGGAAGTTTGATGAAAAGAGAAGTTATATTTGTGAATCTCCTCTACGTTAAAGTTTTCATTGGTGTTTTATGGAGGGCGATTAGGCATAATATTATTCTTCCTAAAGAAAGTATTTTGAGTTTTCCTACCTGACGCAAAGTCATTATCCTTTATTTTCAAATCAATGTAATATTCCCAAAATTTAGACATCATCTAAATGGAATATTATAGTTGATTTTATCTTTAGATAAATGAATAAATGGGTAGGGAGGCTCATTTACAGAAAGAATAACATTCCTCATGTGAAAAGAGGAAGAATAAAGAGCTGGAAGGAGCAAATTTAGGTGTGAAAAAGGAGGATATCATGTTGATTCAGTCATCTTTGACCAAATCGACATATGTAGTCTAGATACATTGCATCTCCTTGATAAACTGCGCAGATTTGGTGGAGGAAAATTTGCATGAGCTTGGATGAAAATGTGGATGGGACCCAATGAGAAGAGGTTGACTTGCTATATATGGAGAGGATGGAAGCCCTTTCCATTCATGTTTTGAGATTATTATTTGTCTACTTAGACTTGGCTTCCTCTTGTTATTTAGTAGGGTTGCAATGCTGTTGAGCACCGGGTGTTCCCGAGCGGGAATCCCACCTCTTCCCTTGAGAGGCCTCTTGGGAGAGTATTGCACTAATTTGTTCCACATCCAGGCTTGAGGCCATGCAAAATTCTTCAGTCACAGTGTTATCTCTGTAGCAGTCTAATGTTGTGTTGCAGTGGAAGATTGATCATTCCACTCCCAGGTCTGTTTCTCAGTAGAGGGTGCTTTCCTTCTCTTGAGGGATCTGAAAAGGAGATTTATGGGCTCATTTAATATCTTGGAACTTGGCCAAAGCACCTCTGCTCTCCTATATCACATTTTCATGTAGGAACTGCGTCCTTTTTCATAGATTTGCTGCAATAAGGTTAAAGGCCTTGTTTCTAGGCTAGTTTCCTAGGGAGAGGGCCAACCCTTCTCCCAGAAAGATAGAACAACGGATTATTATCCCTCTTATACATTATTCAGCCATGTCCATGTAATTTTTTAGTGAAACTGCGTTATTTCTAAGCTAAATAAATCATATCTTCTCTTTTTGTACATGTGTCTCAAGAAAACCTTATCGGGCTATCTCTATAATGCAATAAGGAGGCCAGATCTCTTTTTTCTTAGCATATTGTGCCATAAATCTATGGATATATGTTTTTATATTGTAATTTTTTAGAAAACATCATGAAATAATGTTGTACATGCATCTGTATTTTCTGCATAATCAAATTCATGGTATTTGGGTGTTTCTAAGCCATTGTAAGGTCAGGAGACTTGTTTAACATATCAAAAGGGAATTTATTTCTGATCCCCTTTTGCATGTAAGGTCCTTAGTCTATATGCTAAGGGAGAAAACCATTATTTCCCCTTTTTATAACGCAGATACTTGGAAATAACATTTTTGGGGTCTATTTTGCTGCTTTTACCCACTAGGAGACAATGTATAAAGGCATACTTTTTCTGATATGTTGATAATATAATAAAAGGATGTTTAAGACACATTTTATGAGATCATTTGCTGTAGCTCCACATTTGGAATATCTTAAGATATTCCCAATAGTGTAGATTTTCCGTATTTCGGGATATTACAGTGGTATCAGAGCTTCATTCTTGGCACAACCTATGGATTTAAGCCATTATGCCATCTACAGAAGGGGAGATGTACAGAAAATAGAAGACTCCATTATATGGAGGAAGAAAGGAAGATAGGCTTACAAAGCTTCTTCCAAGATCTATACAGAACTTTCAAGAATATCTGAAGAAAATAAGGATCGAGATGGAATCTCCAAAAGAGTTTGGTTCTAGAGCTAAATCTATATTTTTACATGGTGAGTGTGAGAATGCAGCTACACTCCATGATGCATAGCACAATAAAATGCCCAGATCTATCATGAGATGGATGAAAGGAGGGAGAATGCCTAAGAGGAAAACTCTTAGTGATTTGTTGCAGGAGTATGAATTTCAAACAGAGAGGTTTAGAGATCATACCATTTTCCAAGAGTTTTGCAAGATCTAGGTGAAGAGAAGCAAGCAACAAAATATGGATATATTCTTCCTGTCTACCTTTGATGGTTCACCTACATTTTCAACAAGGGCTTGGGTGGAAGAGCTAGACACCTTTTTTGTAGTAGCACCAAATTTTTGAAAATGAAGCCATCAAAGTAGTAGTGGTGCATTTTTGAGGTAAGGCTTATGCATGGTGGATTGTTGAATCTTGTTATTTGAAAAATTAAAATACTTCCTCTTATTAAAGATTCATTAAAACATTGGTGGGAAGTTTTGATGGGAGAATTCCTAAAACACATGTATTGGAGCAAGAAAAACTTAAGAAAACAAAACCCTTGCATGTAATGGAGGAAACTATAGACCTCACTCCACTTTATAAAACCATAGGAGAAGCTGACATATTTAATCATACACTGTTAGAGGCAAGAGCTCTATATCATATTTCTAAACAAGAGGGCATGAGGATCTCTTTTTCACAAGAGGATCCAGTTATTGGAGGGTTTCCCATACACATTGATGAAGATGAGGGAAACATCGCTGTCACACTTAGAGCACATCCAATACCTCATGCAGAGGAAGGAGGAGCACATTCTCCAAGAGGAGGGATTCTTGTGTCCTTGAAAGAAGCTCCCCAGGATCTCATACATGGAGGTCAAAGCGCAACCAATGAGCAACATGATTGTGGAGCATTGCAGATGGAAGGAGAAGGTAGGAAGGAAGAGAAGCATCACTTGATGAGAGGCACACACCCTTATCTATTTTAGAGAGGTAATGCAAAGGGGAGGTAGACTGTACTGCGTTGTGAAGGCAAGGACAAGGTTGCCCAACCATATGTACAATCTACTCTTGATATTGATGTCTCACTACATGGAGGCATTCCACCTGGTAGGCCACCAAATCTAGGATTGATGAAAGAAATCTTGTGTTTGGATTCACCACTCTTGGATTTCGGAGAGGTGAAAAATTTGAAGGAATAATTTGGCATGGGGGATGTCAAAGTAGTAGGAAAAAGCATGTGGAGAGCTTCACATGTCAGATCACCAACGCTGTCTCTTGGGAGGATTGATCCATATTGGAGGTCTCAACTCTTGGTAGAGTACTCCAAGGATCTTGGTGCTTTCATGAATCTTGATGACCTGGATGGAGACGAAAGATATATGGTGGATGATATGGTATTTATTCTTATGGCAGAGTTTTCTTGACTAGAGCTTCTAAGCTCAAGGAGAAGATGCTACATGCAGCACATGAGGACTTATTCTCCATGCATTTAAATGCATATCTTTCCTTGGCGGAGGAGTTCAATTGGGAGGGAATATAGCATGACATATTTCGGCATATGGAGAGATGCATGGTCCATATGATGATAGAGAGGAAGTCACAGCCACTTCCCCACTCTTTGGGGGTGAGGAAGAATTTCCTGTTGAGCCATTTCAGCCCAAGATCTCAAGTACATGATGGAGAATGTACAATTTCACTTTATGTTTTGTACTTATTTTCTCTATATGAGCAGCATATTGTACCAAGGAGGATTATTCCTTATTGCATATTGTATGATGATGTACCTGTAGCCATTTGTAGCATTGAGATTGGCTATCTCGTTGGTCGTTTGTGGGAGAAGCTACATGATTTTTGGTGTGCACCATTGACACCACTTTGTACTTTCATGTTGCTATCTTGTATAATGATTGTGGAAGAAAAAAAGTGGATGGAAAAACACTTGTTATTGTTTGGTTTGATGTAGGCAAAGGATGCACTATGCCAGTTCCATGTGAGGAACTATGATCCACTTTCCGGTTGTCATGTGCCAGCTTGTTTTCAATTGTTTTTTCTTCCATATATTGTTGATGTTTCTATGTTCATGGGAATATTTGTTTGGAGAGTGGGATATGAGATGGAGATGCCCATTGGGAGTATGATTCTCCCTACTATTCATGTTTTATGTTTCAGGAGGAGCAATGGGAAAACCATGATTGTCACATCACAACTCTTTTCTTCATATGGAGTGAGCCATTTGAAGAACTTGAGTGCTTGGAGGAGGCAATTCATGGCTAAATTATTTTATGGGGTAGCTTGGGCCAATCTTGGAGGCCATATTGTTTTATCCCAAAGACATAAAAATCCCCACACTTGTCATAAATGGAGAGAGAAACATACGAAGGGAGGAAAACTACTCTCTCCATGCAACCCCACTACATTGCACAAACAAGGGTTTGATGATTATTTTGATGAGATCACTAGAATGGCTAATTTCATTTGGTTGATATCATGGGTGATGGAATCACTCATTTTGAATAAGATTCCCCATGTTGGTCATCACTCCTACCTTGAGCAGGCCATTTAACAACAAGGAGATTTCCACTTTCACCTTCCACTTTCTCATGTTTTACACACTTGGCAGGAATCATTGGAGGATAGATTTGTTGCTAAGTTATGGTGGGAACTATTGATGTTAAGGCCCCAAGAAGAGGGAGGGAGGAATTTTGCTCTACCTTTGTATTTTCTTGAGGAAAAGCAACATTTTGGAGGGGGGGGACTGTAATATTCCCAAAATTTAGACCTCATATAAATGGAATATTATAGTTGATTTTATCTTTAGATAAATGAATAAATGGGTAGGGAGGCCCATTGAAAGAAAGAATAACATTCCTCATGTGAAAAGAGGAAGAATAAGAAACTGTAAGGAGCACATTTAGGTTTGAACAAGGAGGATATCTTGTTGATTCAGTCATCTTTGACCAAATCAACATATGCAGTCTAGATACATTGCATCTCCTTGATAAATTGCACAGATTCGGTGGAGGACAACTTGCATGATCTTGGAGGAAAATGTGGATGGGACCCAATGAGAAGAGGTTAAATTTATATATATGGAGAGGATGGAAGCCTTTTCCATTCATGTTTTAAGATTATTATTTGTCTGCTTAGACTTGACTTCCTCTTGCTCTTTAGCAGGGCTGCAGTGATATTGAGCACCGGGTGTTCCCGAGCGGGAATCCAGCCTCTTCCCTTGACAGGCCTCTTAGGAGAGTATCGTAATTATTTTTTCCAAATCTAGGCTTGAGGCCAAGTAGAAATCTTCAATCACAACGTTATCTCTGTAGCAGTGTAATGTTGTGTTGCAGTGTGTTGTAGTGGAAGATTGATCATTCCACTCCCGGGTCTGTTTCTCAGTAGAGGGTGCCTTCCTTCTCTTGAGAGATCAAAAAAGGAGATTTCTAGGCTCATTTCATATCTTGGAACTTGTCCAAAGCACCTCCTCTCTCATAAAACACAGTTTCCTGTAGGAATTGTGTCCTTTTTCAGAGAGTTGTTGTAGCAAGGTTAAAGGCCTTATTTCTCAGCTAGTTTCCTAGGGAAAGGGCCAACCCTTCTCCTGGAAAGATAGAACAAGGGATTATTATCCCTCTTATACATTATTCAGCCATTTCCATGTAATTTTGCAGTGAAACTACGTTATTTTTTATCTGAATAAACCAGATCTGCTCTTTCTGTACATCTGTCTCAAGAAACCCTTTTCGGGTTATCTTTATAATGCAATAAGGAGGTCATATCTCTATTTTATTAGCATATTGTGCCATCAATCTCCAGATCTATGTTTTTATATTATAATGTTACGAAAAACCTCATGAAATAACGTTGTACATGCTTCAGTATTTTCTGCATAATCAAAGTCATGGAATTTGGGTGTTTCTAAGCTATTGTAAGGCCGAGAGACCTGTTTAACATATCAAAAGGGGTTTATTTCTGATCCCCTTTTGTATGTAAGGTCCTTAGTTTATATTATAAGGGAGAAAACTATTATTTCCCCTATTTATAATGAAGATACCTGGAAATAACGTTTTTGGGATCTATTTTGCTGCTTTTCCCCACTAAGGGACAATGTATAAAGGCATATTTTTGCTGATATGTTCATAATCTGATGAAAGGGTGTTTAAGACATATTTTATGAGATCATTTTCTACAATAATTTATTTGTGCTCATGTATTGTTGTAGCTCCACATTTGGAATATCTTAAGATATTCCCAATAGTGTATATTTTCCCTATTTTGGGATATTACAATTATAGACCTAATTTGCTAATAGTTTAGGGAATTCATGATGTTCTCAAAATCGAACATATCCTTAACTTTGTCCCTGAATTTATTGGCGAGGGTTGTGTCCTCTTCTCGACCGATTTTTTATCTCGGTTATCATGGTCTATGGCCCTTATTGAAAGCATGTCTTTCTCAATGGCAAGGGAAATGGTTTAATTTTATTCTAGGATGGACCTAGCCTCATGTTTAACAAACACAAAGATTTCCCGAGGCAGGGCTCTTGTGTAGTAATCTATGGTGATGACATCATCAAGGGCCATGTTCGAGGGAAATTTTTTCAATATGGTTGCAAAACATTGGTTGAAATATTTAACCTTCTCCTTCTTCTTGCACTTCAAGGTACTCAACTCCGTGAGAAGCATAGAAGGGGTCTTGTCCTCTGAAAATTTTTCAAGGAAGATGTGGCATAATTTCTCCCAGGTCGAAATGGAGGCAACATGTAATGAACGATACCAAGTAGCTGCTTTGTTTTCTAAGTTTTGTGGGAAGAGCTGACATGCTACATCATCAAACTATACCCTCATCATTTGTAAGGCTAGGTAGAAGTTAATAATATGTAGTTCGGCCAGCGTTCCCTTCTTAGGATCGAACTTAGGGAGGTGCTTCTCTGAATGTCCGGGAATTTCGTGAAAAATACCACGTAGGTCGAGAGGAGACTATTTCATCCAGGCTAGGGGTTGGACCCATCTGGCCCTATGATGGGGTGGGATGAAAATATGCCCGATCTTGTTTTTGGACTCACTTCTGGCACTAGAACCGGAAGCTTCGCCTTCATGTTGAGACTGCATGTCTTGGTTTTGGTTAACTCTAAGATCTTCTAGGTTTCTATAATTCCTTAGGTTCCTGAAACAACCAAAGTTTCCATTCATAAGAGGAAGGGTTGTCTGTTTCAATTTCGGTGGTGCTGACGAGTATGGTCTGTGTTTCGACCATGCTCCCAGCCTCTATTTCCCTAGACTCTTTTGGCCCCTCACCCAAGTGGTTCATTCACTTGGGTGTTGTTATTCAAAGGTTGATCAGGCTGGGGACTGGTGTTTGGTTGTGATATGGTAACTTCACATCCACCTCTGCCAACCCCTCATGGGCTATGACGAGGTTTGACTAAGAGTCGTTCAATCACATATGCATATTATTTGAGCATTAGGATTGTAAGTTAAGGCACAAAGTTGACTAGGACACCCTGGCGAGTATGATGCATCTCAGGAGTTTGTGGAATTACTAGGGAACTAGTGGCAGGGAGGTTTTTCATACATCTAACGAGATGACATATGATTGGGTTTAAGGCCTTTAGTTGGTTTGACGTGACCTCATAAAATTGTGGGTCCTCCTTTGGGGTATTCTCGAGAGGTGGAGGACCAATGTTTTCAAATCTGATTTCTCCCTCCAAAGTGTGCACAGGGATATTACTTGTGTGGTGGGAGCCTACCATTCCAACCCTCCTTCTAGTGCCAAATATATTGATGGGGAAAAATTGTCTTGCTAATAGTAAGGGGATCTCCCTAGTATAAATTCCAAACTAGACCCTAGACCATTTGTGATAGGGATCCTATCTGACGTGTAGGCCCGACTACCATTGAATTGATGAAAGATATGTTGCTTCTCATATGGAGGTGTATTTGAGAACAAGAGAATATATGGCTACTTGAACGATACAAAACAAATGATCAATGGGTTCTCCTGAAAATGAAACATTATAAATAGAAAAGTGAGATTTAAAGCATGCAACCAAAGGAAGTATTTTTAGCAACACATCATTAGGTTCATGCTCATACAGAGGCTTGTCTGACCAGAAAAGAAACAATTCAATATGATCAAAACACCCTTCAATTCCACAAGCACGTTTCCAAAAGATTAAGGAAATATCAACAACTAAGTTATTAACATGTCCCTGTGATAAACATCTGCATATCATTAATACATCCAAAGAGCTTAAACATATAAATGATGCACGAATAAAAATGCAGATTAATCAGTTACAAATGAAAACAAGTACATGAGGACATAATATTCATAATGTTAACACACATGAGTTTCCGTCAGATCGAATAGTGGAGTCAAAACATTTCTTTGTATTCATTCCCAGAATCATGCATTTAATGCTATACAATTATCTATCTCACTTGTGGATTCCAAAAAAGGTCATTATGTTATCTCCTGAGGGAGTACATATAGAATAAAAAATGATGCTTGGGCTGCCTTGCCCTTTCAACTTCCCGACCGTTGGCATGATCTCAGACCTGGGAGGATTTGCGACTCACAATCTGCCTGAGGTTATGACCTGTGATTGGGTACCATCTCTAACCTGCAACCTACCTGTGCCTATTACCTGTAAAATCACTCTTTTCAAGGGAGAAGATTTGTAATGGAGAGGTCTGGGGTCTCCACCTATTCTTGTTCTTTGAGGTAGGTCTTCCAAGCCAGGTAGTTGACGACTAAAGGAGTAATTTGAGGCATGTACTCTCCCAGACTATGACATCACTCTAGAGCATCCATAACTAAAGTGCACCCCTTCACATTTAATTGGCTAGATAGAGAGGCCAGCTTAGTGTAGATCTGCACTAACGCGACGATATACTGGTCAATGTTCTCCTTCAAGGCTGAAAGGTCCTGTTACACCATTTTTTGGTCATCTAACCTATTATCATTAGATGGACCCAAGTACACCATGTAAGACCAATTTTACCCTAAGTAAAATTGCCTTCACTACGATAAATAACTTAATAAACCACATTTATTAGGTTGTTTATGGTCCAAACAGGAAACCCCAAAAGGAAATATTAAACAAACCTATATTTGTTTGATTTTCCTCATGGAATAATTAATTAAACCATAATTTAATTATTATTCCCAGTCATGTTTAACCCAAAAACAAAGAAATTAATGAGATAAACCCTTAGTTATCTTGTTATTTTCTAAGAATAATTATTTAAATCTTATTTAGATAATATTCCTTGTTAAATATGACCAAATCACCCACCATTAATCAAATAAATCATTATTTATTTGATTATCTCCCAACCACTTTCTTAAAAAGATAAATAAATCATTTATTTATTTATTTTTCACTAATCAAGGGATTTGACCCAAGTCAAACACCCTTTCCCTCCAACAAATGTAATAAAATATTCCATAAAGGTGGATCTAGATTTGGTTAACATTATTTTAATCATGCACCAAGATCTAGAATGACCCAATATTTTGTTATAAATAGGAGGGTTTTTCCCATCATTCTTCACCTTTTGTTGCCTATTAGATCACTCTGTATCTATACACTTGGTCACATTTTTCCATCATTTGATGTGTGAGCTCCCATTGAGCTCTATTCTTTGCATTGGGTTTTCTACACCAACAAGAGAGAGAAATCTTAGATCTGAAGCGCTGAGGACTTCCAGGAACCCATCCCACTGAGGAGAATTGGATATGCCTTCTTTTTTTCCTCCCAGCTGCCCAATTAATACAAAAATTCTTTCAAAAATTGTTCTTGTCTTGTCTATTGGTATATGGAGAAAACCCTTGTTTTTACTGCTTAATGTCTTTCCATGCATAGATCTGGTTTTTTGCAGCTCTTTTCTTGTTCAACTAACCGCAGATCTGAAGATATTGGCAGCCACTTTTGTTTTTAGGGCTATTAGTTATGCGTAGCTAAAGTGGTCCTTTTTCGTACACTTCGACAAAGGATTCATACTAACAAATGGCGACTCCACACGGGTTTTAAATTACGACCACTGTCATTTTTCATATTCCTGCATATCCAGCTACTTCAGACCCTAGGGTTTCTTTTCAGCTGAATATTTTCCCTATTTTTATGTTGTTTTTCTCACATAAAACCCTAAAACATTAAAATTTCTAACTTCCGTGTGTTTCTGGCCCTATTGCGCAGGTAAGCGACACCAACCGCAACTGAGACGACAAATTTTCTGAAAATATGCCGCCGAGACAACCGAAACAGGAGGTCACACTTTTTGGCCCATAACCTGCGACCTGGACCTCCAGGTCGCACTTTTCAGCCTATTTTTTGTGACATGCACTGAAAACAGGTCAGAACCTGTGACCTGCCAATTTTTCAGTGATTTTTCTGCAATTTTTCTCGGTTTTGCTGAAGCTTCTATCAGGGTTTTCCAGCCTCTATCTCAGCCCACTTTGACCTAGCTCTGATCTGTTTTTACTCATCTAAGTGGGAACCTAGCCCCCTAGGGCCTTAGTATCCTCCACCTTTTGTGGAAGAGTTTTAGCTGTTTCAGCCGTCTGTTTTTCATAGTTTCAGCCTTCCCTTTTTCAGATCTGAAACCTCCTCTTCAGATCCCTTTAAATCAGCCTTGCTTCCTTTCAAATCACCTCTTGTCGTTTTGTTTGGACCTCTTTTCGGGACCTCCTCCCTGTCCTTTCCGCTTTTTGCTGATTTCCTTCCTTTTTCCAGCCACTTTGCCTCTGTCTCTTGGCTGTGATCTGCACCTCTTCTCAGCAGCTTTTATCCTCTAGATCTCTGTCCCTTTTGACCTTAGATCTATTGGCCTCTTTTCTGTGTGTTTTGCCTAGATTTTCCCCCTTTTTTCGATTCGTTTTGAGAGACCCGCCTTCTTGGGTTAGATAGATGCACAAGTAGCTGTTAATTTTCTGTTATTTCAGCATTATATACTGTTCTCTGCAGATTTATTTTCAGTTACGCAACACACTTTTTTCTTGCTCTCAAAACGAAAAGGGTTTAAAAATTAAAATTAACGCATGCCACACACTGACCCTAAGTGAAGAAGCACCTAGTTAACATCGCCTGGAAAAGACTCTAAAATCAATTGTCACTGCACCTTTTCTGCCCTTGAACTCACTTTATTTTGTCCCTTTTTTCCCTTGTCGGTTTCCTTCTTCCCGTCATCATTGCGCCCCCAAGGTGCCTTTCCCAGAGACGTCTTGGCCTTCACCCTCAGTTTCCGGTCAATCGACCTGCTCCGTCCCGCTGCCGTCGAGCCAGTCCCCCTCCGAGTCCACACTCTGACTCCTCTCCCGATTCATTGGGTTCTCCTTCTCCTCCTGATTCTCCCCCTGTCACCTTCACCATGTCTGGTCCAGGGCCTAACGTTAGCAGTGCTCCAGACCCTAATGCCGGAATCACTACTAGCGGAACTGCCACAAAAACCCACAATTGTCCCCTCTTACCCCAGATGCGGCAGATGTGGGAGTCTCAAGCCACATTGTGCGGACAACACGCCTCCCCTCATGCTCCTCCTAATGTGGCCACTACCCAACCAACTATGTTTACTGATCCTTTCCCTCAGCAAGGATTCATGGCTACCCAACCGCTTGACAGCCAGGTCGCCACTCCCTCTTCCCTTTCTAGTTCCTATGATTACCAGATCCTTATGATGCACTCCGATCCTTCTCCGACCGTCGACCTTCACCTTCAAACTCGGTCTCGCCAGTACCCCAAGCCTCATGCTCAGTCTGCCCCCAAGCCTCCTTCTTCAGGTTCTATAAAGCCTCTTTTGACTTCCAGTGGCCCCTTACATATCCCTCAACCCAAAGTTGAGGTTCATACCAAGATTCCTAAGGGACCCCTACGTCGAAACGCTGCTTCCGGTCGAGCTGCTCATTCGTATAGTATAGTAGATGATTTGGTGCAATCTCCTGCTGCCATTTCCACACTGGAACTCCTCTAGTCGTGCCCTTCCCAAAAGAAGGCTCTACTATCTGCTGTGGGCAATGTAGATCTTGCTGATGACCAAATGATTGTTTTCGACGCCACTCAATTGGACCATCCCCCTCTTCCTGCTTCCGTCGCCTTCCAAATCCTAGTCAAAATCTGGAACGCCAACGTTTCATGGTGTATAATTGATGAGGGGGCATCCACCTGTGTGATGTCCGCTTTAGTTTGGAAGCAACTCGGATCCCCTGAGCTGGCCCCTTCCATGATCACCCTTCGAGCGTGGGATAGCCATGCCTCCTAGCCCATTGGCCTTTTCTGTAATTGTCCTATCACCCTTGCCGGTAAGACTATTTGCGTTGACGTCGAGGTCATAGACGCCCCGATAGACTACAACATTCTATTGGGGCGAAGCTACACCTATGCTATGTCTCCTGTCCCATTCGCAGTTTTCTGCAAGATGTATTTCCCCCATAATGGAAAGATAGTCACCATTGACCAGTTGACATATCATGAGCCAAAATATTAGACCTCACCTGAGACGACGATCTCTGCTATAGCCAACAAGAAAACCGTCGATTCCTTTACCAATGTCTCCCCCGGCATTTACAAAGATTCCTCCCTGCATGGAACTTTTCCTAATCTCCCTCCTCCTCCCATCACTGATCCCAGCTTATCGAATGTTTGCATGATGCAATCGTCTCAGGCTGCCTATAAGCAGCCTGCCTTGGCTAGTCAACAACCTCCCCCTCGCCCTCCGCAACCCGATCCTAGCCATTCATCTCAGCCAGCCAGACCTCCTCCTTCTGGCCCTCCCCCTACAGTTGGTATTCCTGAACCCCTTTATCCTCCTGGATCGGTTCCCCCAGGCCTTAACCATCTCAGAGCCGTCCCTCCTGGTCATTTCCCTGCTAGGCAGATACCTTTCCTGGCTCCCCCTTCCAGAGTATATTCTGTCCCCGTCATGGCCACCCTCTCTCTCCCTAACCTAACCTTGGGCATACCAGTCTGGTACCTTGATCCTCCAGCAGCTACCCCTCTTGGTCACCCCAAACCCTACATGGCTTTGACACCGGTTCAGCCAATCCCCCTTGCTTCCTCCGTTGCCTCTATGCCCCCGGCACCTCTACAGGACCCTTCTTCTGTCGTGACGGCTCCTAGAAATAAAGGCAAAGCTCGCAAGGGGGCACCCAAAGACACGACCACCACGACTGACCTAGCCCCTCCTCCGCCCGCAAAACCTTGTGCCTTATGTGATGTCGCTGGTCATGCCACCCATGCTTGTCCCGAGTTGCCCCATATTCAGCCCATGGTTAAAGTTGTGTTCCTTGAAGCTACGGTCCCTGAAGCCTCCATTCCTTCTTCGTCCGTAACCAAGAACCCCAAGACTCTCCACACCAACAAACCCTGTGATTTGTGCGGTGTCCATGGCCATTACTCCCACCATTGTCCTCACCTGACGCATTACCGCGCCTCTTTAGAGGTAGTCCGAGAGTATGAGGTTGAAAAAAATCAAGCCGCCTCTACTATCCTCGCACAGTATACTTCCGGCTAGCCTGAGGATCCCCCCGCTCCCATCGACATTCCCCCCCTGATGTTCAGATGACTGAGTCTACCACAACCATTCTTTACCTATCCTCCTCTGCGAGACACTTGGAGCCCAGTCCCCCTACATCCTCCCCTATTGTGTCGCCTGAACACCTTTTTTCTACCCATACACGAGATCACTCCACCCGTATCTCTGTTGACCTCAGCAACCCGAGTCCTCCCCATACTTCCGATAGCCCTCATATACCACCCTCCAGTTTGTATATGAGTCATAGTCATCCTACTCCTTGCACTCCCTCCCGCAGTTACCGCTCGATGTCTTCTGTACACTCACGCTGCCGTCATTTCCTCTCCTACCCTCATTTGTTGTCTTGTAACACCATTCCACAGGACCCCCCGTCCACGCCCTTTATCGATTATGCCGATGGTGCCAGTCGTTACTCTCGAAATCTCGCCTCGACAGGTTGGGCCATCTTCACCCCCTTGCATGCCCTTGTTCTCTTCGACGGGGTATGCATTGGTTCTGCCACCAAAAATCAGGTCGAATATGATGCAGTACGATGCCCTCTTTCATCACATCCTCCATCTGCACATTCGTTTGGATTCCCTACTTCTTGTAATGCAACTAAATGGTGTTTATCGTGTGCATAACCCTGTGTTGCTTAGACGCTATTTACGAGTGAAACTCTTGATACGTGCATTTGAAACCATAACTTTCAACCATGTACCTCGAGAACAGAATCACTATGTAGATAGTATTGCAAACCATGTTCTAGATTGGCATTTATCACATGCATTTCATACAAGACAATAACATTCATAATCATTAAAAACAATGCATATCCATAATATGTGTCGTAAAAACATGTGTTTAGAGTTCATCTACTCTGATACATATGACATGCCCATAGCATGTTACAAAAAACTCAAAACTGGGGGCACCACATGCCCCACACCTAATCACTATCTGGCGGATCCCGAGCCAATGGCTCTGCCCCTGCAGCCTGTAGATCACGTATCCCCTAACCGGCCATCGCCATGCACCACATGACCCCTCGTCATTCTGAGGGTAGACCAATACATGGCTCTATGTACTGGTCATCTAAGTCCCGCAACCCGCACTCTGATACTCCGGTCAGCAACCTTTCGCATCTATGGTGGATGTCCTCTAGAAGGGCGGCTGCATCCTCACTATGCACTGCTCTCAACCCACTTGGACCTGCAGCTCCAGCTGCTACCGGTCATCCCATATATCCGGCCGGTTTTACCGGAGCTATATCTGCATACCAACAGTACATGAATCAGTACCCTCTCTACTATTCAAAAAATTTAAACATGCCCATACAAGAATAGCAATCTGTCACTTACCATCGGGCCCCCATACTCGACCAGGCGGAAGTGGCAGGTCCGAATCTCCACAATAACTCATCCCACTATAGGGATAGTCGTCTATGTATAACGACATCTGATCCCAATGGGCAAAGAAATCAGGTCGAAACACTTGCCCGACCGCCCCTCCTCCTCCTCTGCACCATAGCCGCCCCCACCGGCGCATCTTGGGGTCTCTTGGGCCCCCATCTGGAAGCTGTATACGAGGCCGCAAGGTCGGGATCTTCTCAAAGAAGAAGGCACACAATAAAGTCCCATACGAGCAATCGTGGTTCACTTGCCGCTTGTAGAGCGACAACTATAATTTTACCGACACCAGCATCATTTGGGCCCACCCATAGTAGGTCCCACTCAACACACTCTCTACAAGCATCATCTGCCCCCCGGTGATGTGATGGAATGCCTGGTTACCCAGGATACGCAGCACAACTACGGCCACTGCACGGGTTTCTAGCCTCTCTAGATCCCCGATCGGTATCCAAGTCCCCTTGACTTGGAGACCCGGTCAACAATGTCATTCCAAAAACTCCATGATATGTCGCCCCCACGGTAATACTAGCTGCATGTTTCCCACCATCCCTAGTGGTGGGAGACCCGTCAGGAAATACACATCCTGGACTGTCAGTTCGAGCCTGTGCCCCTACACTACAAAGACCTCATGCTCTGGATCCCAATAACTGATAATCCGGGCCAACAAGGGCTCTCCTGCTCTCATCAACGGGTTCTCCAAAAACTTTAGAACCCTAAACCTGGCCAACACACGACGGACACCCTGATCCACCTGGATCTCTGCCCGTAATGTACCCAGGTCTCTCTCTCTCTAGTTAACCCGTAAATATGCCATAACTGCACAAAAACATCATCTTTTTCAGCATACATATTGGGAATACCATAACCAAACATAAAAACCCAACTCTCAGCCATAAAACAGCACCAAAACCCCCTCATCTCCCAGGTCACAATTTTCTTCCCAGTTCTGGACCAGGTCATAGGTTTTGCCCTGAAACCTGCATCCCAGGTTGCAATTTTTGGCCCAAAAAGTGCGACCCGGCCGTAGAGAAGAAGGAGGGTCTGTTTCTGCGATTTTGGGCCCTAAACTAAACTTTCAATCCATCAAAATGAACGAGTAAGGTTAGGCCTCTTACCTGCAACTGACGGATCGATATTCCAACGGTCGGTTTGTCCGATACGCTCGCCACAAGATTTAGGGCCTTCTCTCCTCTCTACATTCACCACAACAACAATAGCAAATGAGTGAATTTGGAGGGAAAACTGCCTTATTAAAAGAGAACTCTTGTTTCTTCTTTCGACCGCTGCGACCACACCATAGCCCCGTTTGAAAAACTGTCTGCACCGTTGGAAATCTCTCACCGAGCCCTCAAATGGGCATCTGTTAGTTTTTTATGATTTGATACTTCACCGGAACACATTTTTTCCAAGAAGGGTCACTTCACCTCTCATTAAAATTTAATTTCCTCACTTGCAACACTTGTACTCAGGGCACCACTTTGCCTCCTTACTTGTCTTTGTTCGTGTTGATTTTTGTCATGAGTTCCCATCTTGTACTCATGTTTTTCTGGTCCCCCATTGGGCCTTTCCTGTGTGGTAGCAC
This sequence comes from Pinus albicaulis, assembly GCA_034641835.2. Lineage (NCBI taxonomy): Eukaryota > Viridiplantae > Streptophyta > Pinopsida > Pinales > Pinaceae > Pinus > Pinus albicaulis. The sequence goes on from CM076582.1 coordinate 196,755,978, forward strand.
CATCAAGTCACCCTTGTTTAGAGCATCCAAGTTGACTCATCATCACATTCATGGAGTCTATCCTGAGTCCCTTTATACCCCGCTATAGCCCTCCATCCTTCATTGCTTTGTCTCTCTCTTGTGTCGCACATTATGACCTTTAGTCCCACTGTCCCCTATCCCTTATGATATTGTGTCAGTCGCTGCCATGTCATTCATGCCCTTTATGCTCTAACAAGGGAAGTCATCCATTCTCTATTCAGTCCTTTCCATTTCACTGTCATCATTAGTGTCAGTCTGTCTGTCGCTCCACTATTTTCTCTCGTGCCTTAGTTGAGGATGTCTCATTACCTCACCTATAGCGGACCTCCTTCTGTCGACATCATCTCATTCCTTCCAGAAGCCAGGTCTAGAGGGCGGTGTACCTTGGTTCCACCTTCCACTCTTGTTCGGTGCCTCGGATCAGGCAAAGGGATCTATCGTTTCCCTTTGACTTGGTTGTTTCTCCACTCCAGCTCCTTTCAGCATGACCGAGATTCGTATACTTGATGGTTCAGTGATACAACAGCAGCTCTTGATGATTCCCGGGTGTGTGTGAGATGTCTCAACCCTCATGAGGGGGTGGCCCTGCAGGTAGCCCCCCACATGCCCGGATGACCTCCTCCTTGCAGCCTTTGATGCAGCTCCAGATATTTGATGATGTTGGCCTTAGCCACTTGCAGCGCCTCTTTGATTTGCATGTATCAGTCAGATTTTGTGAGCCCTTCCCCATTTACGGAGGGCATTTGGGTTGTATTTGTATCTCATGTACTCAGATATTATTGTACAAGTCCTGGCTGTTATCCCAGGCACAACATGTATGTGGGATTCCTCATTGTATTTTTATCTGGCTCATGATTATGCCAGCTATACTTTATGGTTTGGTCCCTTGTTTACTGGACACACTATTCTTTTGTACTTTGTCTCGGCGGGCATAGGTATGCCTCCCCCGCCGCCTTCAGCACAGGTACCCTCTCATAAAAAGAGACTTGTTGCACCTGCGAGTCTCGTCTCCTCAGGGTCTAGTCTTTCAGCACACTATCTACCTCACATTTCTCTCTCTGACACCCCTTTTGTTGTCTACTGATTGTGTTCTTACAACGTACTTCGGTCATACGATTTTCTCCTGACACTCGCACGCTGGGGGGCAATCTGTTACACCATTTTTTGGTCATCTAACCTATTATCGTTAGATGGACCCAAGTACACCATGTAAGACCAATTTTACCCTAAGTAAAATTGCCTTCACTATGTTAAATAACTTAATAAACCACATTTATTAGGTTGTTTATGGTCTAAACGGGAAACCCCAAAAGGAAATATTAAACAAACCTATATTTGTTTGATTTTCCTCATGGAATAATTAATTAAACCATAATTTAATTATTATTCCCAGTCATGTTTAACCCAAAAACAAAGAAATTAATTAGATAAACCTTTATTTATCTTATTATTTTATAGGAATAATTATTTAAGTCTTATTTAGATAATATTACTTGTTAAATATGACCAAATCACCCACAAATAATTAAAAAAATCATTATTTATTTGATTATCTTCCAACCACTTCCTTAAAAAGATAAATAAATAATTTATTTATTTATTTTTAACTAATCAAGGGATTTGACCCAAGTCAAATACCTTTTCCCTCCAACAAATGTAATAAAATATTCCATAAAAAGTGGATCTAGATCTGGTTAACCCATGCACCAAGATCTAGAATGACCCAATATTTTGTTATAAATAGGAGGTTTTTTCCTACCATTCTTCACCTTTTGTTGCCTATTAGATCACTCTGGATCTATACACTTGGTCCCATTTTTCCATCATTTGCTGTGTGAGCTCCCATTGAGCTCTATTCTTTGCATTAGGTTTTCTACACCAACAAGAGAGAGAAATCTTAGATCTGAAGTGCTGAGGACTTCCAAGAACCCATCCCACTGAGGAGAATTGGATACGCCTTCTTGTTTTCCTCCCATGTGCCCAATTAATATAAAAATTCTTTCAAAAATTGTTCTTGTCTTGTCTATTGGTATATGGAGAAAACCCTTGTTTTTACTGCGTAATGTCTTTCCATGCATAGATCTGGTGTTTTGCAGCTCTTTTCTTGTCTAACTAATCGCAGATCTGAAGATATTGGCAGCCACTTTTGTTGTTAGGGCTATTAGTTATGCGTAGCTAAAGTGGTCCTTTTTCGTACACTTCGACAAAGGATTCATACTAACAGGTCTTGTGAAATGATTGCTTGTTTGATGGGTTCCAAGAATTCTTGGATGTCTTGCACCACCTCTTCCCTCGGCTTTTGCATGGATAGTGTCCCTAATGAAGGGATGTGGTGCACTCCTACTATTGAATCTATGGCACTGATCAGGTGTTCATAGTTAGACATCACCTTCTCAACATATTTTACGAGCTTGTCCCTGCACTATAACCTCATCTATATCTGTACTTTATCATTTTGAGTGCAGATCCATTCCTTCTTTGGCAAGGTGTTAGGAGCCTAT